>JADWQK010000797.1:0-187648 GCA_017933935.1 Sesamia nonagrioides
GTGTTCGTCCTTTACATTACCACTTGCAACAAACGCCTATTTCTTGTCTCTGCTCGATTTTGTTTATTTTTTCGTTTCACTTTTACGTGAATTAAATAATGTTTATAAATTACACGACTGCTTTGGTTCTTAAAAACCACCTATTTTATATTGTTATGTTGCTAGCCATTATTTCTTCCAAACATTAGTACGGCTGTAGCTTATTTCTATTTTGTGCCTTTTTTCTATTTATTTTTTTATATGTTTTAATTTACTTGTATTGTTTTTAAAATATTTAACTATTTTGGTTGATTCCACTGGTCCGCGAAGTTTCAATACATTATCGACATGTGTTCGTCCTTTACATTACCACTTGCAACAAACGCCAATTTCTTTTCTCTGCTCGATTTTGTTTATTTTTTCGTTTCACTTTTACGTAAATTAAATAATGTTTATAAATTACACGACTGCTTTGGTTCTTAAAAACCACCTATTTTATATAGTTATGTTGCTCGCCATTATTTCTTCCAAATATTATTTTTCAGTGTCGACGGATCAGTGAAATTAAAAATATTGTTAAAAAATTTGTATGTTTTAAAAAAAATGTGTGTGTATTAGTGTTATACCCTGATTTTTTTTGAATATTAAACCTGGTAAGTCAGTATTTTTAACTTCTATAATTTGTCTTTACCATCAGTGAGTGCGTATTAAACTTGCTGTTTGTTGTATGCTAAATATGGTAAGTGAATATTTTTTATAACTACTTCTATTTTTGTGTTTCATCAGTGAGTGGATATTAAACCTGCTATTTGATGCATGCTAAATCTGATAAGTCGATATGTTTAATGACTGTTCTTATTCATGAATTTTTTGTGAGTTATTGTAAAGTGCGTGACTAAGTGTGCGGGTATTAAAACGGCTGTTTCATGCGTGCTAATTCTGGTAAGTAAACTTTTTACCAGTGTTAAATGCGGATATTCTTTTTAAATATTTATAGTTTTATTTATCATTTTTATCGGTTAATTCTTTATGTCACCGCGTACGGCTACCCTGCTGTTTTTTGAATATTAAACCTGGTAAGTCAGTATTTTTAACTTCTATAATTTGTCTTTCCCATCAGTGAGTGCGTATTAAACTTGCTCTTTGTTGTATGCTAAAACTGGTAAGTGAATATTTTTTATAACTACTGCTATTTTTGTGTTTCATCAGTGAGTGGATAATAAACCTGCTATTTGAAGCATGCTAAATCAGACAAGTCAATATGTTTAATGACTGTTTTTATTCTTGGAATTTTTTGTGAGTTGTTGTAATGTGCGTGACAACGTGTGCGGGTATTAAACTGGCTGTTTCATGCATGCTAATTCTGGTAAGTAAACGTTTTACCAGTGTTAAATGCGGATATTCTCTTTAAATATTTCTGGTTGTATTTATCATTTTATCTGTTAATTCTTTATGTCACCGCGTATGGCTGTAGCTTATTTCTATTTTGTGCCTTTTTTCTATTTTCTTTTTTATTTGTTTTAATTTACTTGTGTTGTTTTTGAAATGTTCAACTATTTTTGTTGTTTCCACTGGTCCGCGAAGTTTTAATACATTATCGACATGTGTTCGTCCTTTACATAACCACTTGCAACAAACGCCAATTTCTTGTCTCTGCTCGATTTTGTTTATTTTTTCGTTTCACTTTTACGTAAATGAAATGATGTTTATAAATTACACGACTGCTTTGGTTCTTAAAAACCACCTATTTTATATTGTTATATTGCTTCCATTATTTCTTCCAAATATTACTTTTTCAGTGTCGACGGATCAGTGAAATTAAAAATATTGTATAAAATATTTTATGTTTTAAAAAAATGTGTTCTAAGTGTATTAGTGTTATACCCTGCTGTTTTTTGAATATTAAACCTGGTAAGTCAGTATTTTTAACTTCTATAATTTGTCTTTACCATCAGTGAGTGCGGATTAAACTTGCTGTTTGTTGTATGCTAAATCTGGTAAGTGAATATTTTTTATAACTACTGCTATTTATGTGTTTCATCAGTGAGTGGATATCAAACCTGCTATTTGATGCATGCTAAATCAGACAAGTCGATATGTTTAATGACTGTTCTTATTCTTGGATTTTTTTGTGTGTTATTGTAAAGTGCGTGACTATGTGTGCGGGTATTATACCAGCTATTTCATACATGCTAATTCTGGTAAGTAAACTTTTTACCAGTGTTAAATGCGGATATTCTCTTTAAATATTTATGGTTGTATTTATCAGTGTTAAATGCGGATATTCTCTTTAAATATTTATGGTTGTATTTATCATTTTTATCTGATAATTCTTTATGTCACCGCGTACGGTTGTAGCTTATTTCTATTTTTTGCCTTTTTTCTAGTTTTTTTTATATGTTTTAATTTACTTGTGTTGTTTTTAAATATTCAACTATTCTTGTTGTTTCCACTGATCCGCGAAGTTTGAATACATTATCGACATGTGTTCGTCCTTTACATTACCACTTCCAACAAACGCCAATTTCTTGTCTCTGCTCGATTTTGTTTATTCTTTCGTTTCACTTTTACGTGAATTAATTAATGTTTATAAATTATACGACTGCGTTGGTTTTTAAAAACCACCTATTTTATATTATTATGTTGCTAGCCATTATTTCTTCCAAATATTAGTACGGCTGTAGCTTATTTCTACTTTGTGCCTGTTTTGCTTTTTTTTTTTTATAAATAAGTTTTAATTTTACTTGTGTTTTTTTTAAAATATTCAACTATTTTTGTTATATCACGGTCCGCGAAGTTTCAATACATTATCGACATGTTCGTCCTTTAAATTACCACTTTTTGCAACAAACGCCAATTTCTTTTCTCTGCTCGATTTTGTTTATTTTTTCGCTTCACTTTTACGTAAATAAAATAATGTTTATAAATTACAGGACTGCTTTGGTTCTTAAAAACCACCTATTTTATATTGTTATATTGCAAGCCATTATTTCTTCCATATATTACATTTTCAGTGTCCACGGATCAGTGAAACTAAAAATATTGTTAAAAATTTGTATGTTTTAAAAAATGTGTTCTTAGTGTATTAGTGCTATACCCTGCTGTTTTTTGAATATTAAACCTGGTAAGTCAGTATTTTCAACTCCTGTATGTTGTCTTTCCCATCAGTGAGTGCGCATTAAACTTGCTGTTTGTTGTATGCTAAATCTGGTGAGTGAATATTTTTTATAACTACTGCTATTTATGTGTTTCATCAGTGAGTGGATATCAAACCTGCTATTTGATGCATGCTAAATCAGACAAGTCGATATGTTTAATGACTGTTCTTATTCTTGGATTTTTTTGTGTGTTATTGTAAAGTGCGTGACTATGTGTGCGGGTATTATACCAGCTATTTCATACATGCTAATTCTGGTAAGTAAACTTTTTACCAGTGTTAAATGCGGATATTCTCTTTAAATATTTATGGTTGTATTTATCAGTGTTAAATGCGGATATTCTCTTTAAATATTTATGGTTGTATTTATCATTTTTATCTGATAATTCTTTATGTCACCGCGTACGGTTGTAGCTTATTTCTATTTTTTGCCTTTTTTCTAGTTTTTTTTATATGTTTTAATTTACTTGTGTTGTTTTTAAATATTCAACTATTCTTGTTGTTTCCACTGATCCGCGAAGTTTGAATACATTATCGACATGTGTTCGTCCTTTACATTACCACTTCCAACAAACGCCAATTTCTTGTCTCTGCTCGATTTTGTTTATTCTTTCGTTTCACTTTTACGTGAATTAATTAATGTTTATAAATTATACGACTGCGTTGGTTTTTAAAAACCACCTATTTTATATTATTATGTTGCTAGCCATTATTTCTTCCAAATATTAGTACGGCTGTAGCTTATTTCTACTTTGTGCCTGTTTCTGTTTTTTTTTTTTTTTATAAATATGTTTTAATTTACTTGTGTTGTTTTTAAAATATTCAACTATTTTTGTTGTTTCCACTGGTCCGCGAAGTTTCAATACATTATCGACATGTGTTCGTCCTTTAAATTACCACTTGCAACAAACGCCAATTTCTTTTCTCTGCTCGATTTTGTTTATTTTTTCGCTTCACTTTTACGTAAATAAAATAATGTTTATAAATTACAGGACTGCTTTGGTTCTTAAAAACCACCTATTTTATATTGTTATGTTGCAAGCCATTATTTCTTCCATATATTACATTTTCAGTGTCCACGGTTCAGTGAAACTAAAAATATTGTTAAAAATTTGTATGTTTTAAAAAAATGTGTACTTAGTGTATTAGTGCTATACCCTGCTGTTTTTTGAATATTAAACCTGGTAAGTCATTATATTCAATTCCTGTATGTTGTCTTTCCCATCAGTGAGTGCGCATTAAACTTGCTGTTTGTTGTATGCTAAATCTGGTGAGTGAATATTTTTTATAACTACTGCTATTTATGTGTTTTATCAGTGAGTGGATATTAAACCTGCTATTTGATGCATGCTAAATCAGACAAGTCAATATGTTTAATGACTATTTTTGTTCTTGGAATTTTGTGAGTTGTTGTAAAGTGCGTGACTACGTGTGCGGGTATTAAACCGTCTATTTCATGCATGCTAATTCTGGTAAGTAAACTTTTAACCCGTGTTAAATGCGGATATTCTCTTTAAATATTTATGGTTGTATTTATCATTTTTATCTGTTAATTCTTTATGTCACCGCGTACGGCTGTAGCTTATTTTTATTTTGTGCCTTTTTCAATACATTATCGACATGTGTTCGTAATTTCTTTTCTCTGCTCGATATTGTTTATTTTTTCGATACACTTATACGTAAATTAAATTATTGTTTATAAATTACACGACTGCTTTGGTTTTTAAAAACCACCTATTTTATATTGTTATGTTGCTAGCCATTATTTCTTCCAAATATTAGTACGGCTGTAGCTTATTTCTATTTTGTGCCTGTTTCTGTTTTTTTTTTTTTATAAATATGTTTTAATTTACTTGTGTTGTTTTTAAAATATTCAACTATTTTTGTTGTTTCCACTGGTCCGCGAAGTTTCAATACATTATCGACATGTGTTCGTCCTTTAAATTACCACTTGCAACAAACGCCAATTTCTTTTCTCTGCTCGATTTTGTTTATTTTTTCGCTTCACTTTTACGTAAATAAAATAATGTTTATAAATTACAGGACTGCTTTGGTTCTTAAAAACCACCTATTTTATATTGTTATATTGCAAGCCATTATTTCTTCCATATATTACATTTTCAGTGTCCACGGATCAGTGAAACTAAAAATATTGTTAAAAATTTGTATGTTTTAAAAAATGTGTTCTTAGTGTATTAGTGCTATACCCTGCTGTTTTTTGAATATTAAACCTGGTAAGTCAGTATTTTCAACTACTTTATGTTGTCTTTCCCATCAGTGAGTGCGCATTAAACTTGCTGTTTGTTGTATGCTAAATCTGGTGAGTAAATATTTTTTATAACTACTGCTATTTATGTGTTTCGTCAGTGAGTGGATATCAAACCTGTTGTGCGAGTGCGTGTTCGTCCTTTACATTACCACTTCGAACAAACGCCAATTTTTGTCTCTGCTCGATTTTGTTTATTCTTTCGTTTCACTTTTACGTAAATTAAATAATGTTTATAAATTACACGACTGCTTTGGTTTTTAAAAACCACCTATTTTATATTATTATGTTGCTAGCCATTATTTCTTCCAAATATTAGTACGGCTGTAGCTTATTTTTATTTTATGCCTTTTTCTATTTTTTTTTTTATATATTTTAATTTCTACTTGTGTTGTTTTCAAAATATTCAACTATTTTTGTTGTTTCCACTGGTCCGCGAAGTTTCAATACATTATCGGCATGTGTTCGTCCTTTACATTACCACTTGCAACAAACGCTAATTTCTTTTCTCTGCTCGATTTTGTTTATTTTTTCGTTTCACTTTTACGTAAATTAAATAATGTTTATAAATTACACGACTGCTTTGGTTCTTAAAAACCACCTATTTTATATTGTTATGTTGCTAGCCATTATTTCTTCCAAACATTACTTTTTCAGTGTCCACGGATCAGTGAAACTAAAAATATTGTTAAAAAATTTGTATGTTTTAAAAAAATGTGTTCTAAGTGTATTAGTGTTATACCCTGCTGCTTTTTGAATATTAAACCTGGTAAGTCAGTATTTTCAACTTCTGTATTTTGTCTTTCCCATCAGTGAGTGCTTATTAAACTTGCTGTTTGTTGTATGCTAAATCTGGTAAGTGAATATTTTTTATAACTACTGCTATTTTTGTGTTTCATCAGTGAGTGGATATTAAACCTGCTATTTGAAGCATGCTAAATCAGACAAGTCAATATGTTTAATGACTGTTTTTATTCTTGGAATTTTTTGTGAGTTGTTGTAAAGTGCGTGACTACGTGTGCGGTTATTTAACCGGCTGTTTCATGCATGCCAATTATGGTAAGTAAACTTTTAACCAGTGTTAAATGCGGATATTCTCTTTAAATATTTATGGTTGTATTTATCATTTTTATCTGTTAATTCTTTATGTCACCGCGTACGGCTGTTACTTATTTCTAATTTGTGCCTTTTTCAATACATTATCGACATGTGTTCGTAATTTCTTTTCTCTGCTCGATTTTGTTTATTTTTTCGTTTCACTTATACGTAAATGAATTTAATGTTTATAAATTACACGACTGCTTTGGTTTTTAAAAACCACCTATTTTGGTATTGTTATGTTGCTAGCCATTATTACTTCCAAATATTGGTACGGCTGTAGCTTATTTCTATTTTGTGCATTTTTTCTATTTTTTGTTATATGTTTTAATTTACTTGTATTGTTTTTAAAATATTCAACTATTTTTGTTGTTTCCACTGGTCCGCGAAGTTTCAATACATTATCGACATGTGTTCGTCCTTTACCTTACCACTTGCAACAAACGCCAATTTCTTATCTCTGCTCGATTTTGTTTATTGTTTCGTTTCACTTTTACGTAATTGAAATAATGTTTATAAATTTCACGACTGCTTTGGTTCTTAAAAACCACCTATTTTATATCGTTATGCTGCTAGCCATTATTTCTTCCAAATATTATGTTTCAGTGTCGACGGACCAGTGAAATTAAAAATATTGTTAAAAAATTTATATGTTTTAAAAAAATGTGTTCTAAGTGTATTAGTGTTATACCCTGCTGTTTTTTGAATATTAAACCTGGTAAGTCAGTATTTTTAACTTCTGAAATTTGTCTTTCCCATCAGTGAGTGCATATTAAACTTGCTGTTTGTTGTATGCCAAATCTGGTAAGTGAATATGTTTTATAATTACTGCTATTCTTGTGTTTCATCAGTGAGTGGATATTAAACCTGCTACTTGATGCATGCTAAATCAGACAAATCGATATGTTTAATGACTGTTTTTATTCCTGGAATTTTTTGTGAGTTGTTGTAAAGTGCGTGACTACGTGTGCGGGTATTAAACCGGCTGTTTCATGCATGCTAATTGTGGTAAGTAAACTTTTTAACCCGTGTTAAATGCGGATATTCTCTTTAAATATTTATGGTTGTATTTATCATTTTTATCTGATAATTCTATGTCACCGCGTAGGGTTGTAGTTTATTTCCTATTTTTTGCCTTTTTTCTTAGTTTTTTATATGTTTTAATTTACTAGGCAGCTTTAGAATATTCAACTATTTTGTTGTTTCCACTGGTCCGCGAAGTTTCAATACATTATCGACATGTGTTCGTCCTTTACATTACCACTTGCAACAAACGCCTATTTCTTTTCTTTGCTCGATTTTGTTTATTTTTTCGTTTCACTTTTACGTAAATTAAATAATGTTTATAAATTACACGACTGCTTTGGTTTTTAAAAACCACCTATTTTATATTGTTATGTTGCTAGCCCTTATTTCTTCCAAATATTAGTACGGCTGTAGCTTATTTCTATTTTGTGCCTTTTTTCTGTTTTTTTTTTTATAAATATGTTTTAATTTACTTGTGTTGTTTTTAAAATATTCAACTATTTTTGTTGTTTCCACTGATCCGCGAAATTTGAATACATTATCGACATGTGTTCATCCTTTACATTACCACTTCCAACAAACGCCAATTTCTTGTCTCTGCTCGATTTTGTTTATTCTTTCGTTTCACTTTTACGTAAATTAAATAATGTTTATAAATTACACGACTGCTTTGGTTTTTAAAAACCACCTATTTTATGTTGTTATGTTGCTAGCCATTAGTTCTTCCATGTATTACTTTTTCAGTGTCGACGGATCAGTGAAATTAAAAATATTGTTAAAAAATTTGTATGTTTTAAAAAAATGTATTCTAAGTGTATGAGTGTTATACCCTGCTATTTTTTGAATATTAAACCTAAGTCAGTAAGTTAAGTCAGTATTTTCAACTTCTGTAATTTGTCTTTCCCATCAGTGAGTGCGTATTAAACTTGCTGTTTGTTGTATGCTAAATATGGTAAGTGAATATTTACCCGACTACGGCAAAGCAAAAGGAGGGTTATGATTTTGACAGGCTATGTATGTATGTATGTATGTATGTATGTATGTATGTATGTTCATCTGTTCCCTCGTAACTTCTAAACTACTTATCAGAATTCGACAAATGATATATCATTAGAAGCGTCTTAATTGCCCGCTGGTTATAGGCTATATGGGGTTTCACAAAATCTACTGTGGCGCCCTCTAGCGGACAAAACATACAGAGTAAAAAAATAAAGTTAAGATAAATATGCCGTGTTTGGTATCATTTAAAAGCGCTTTACTTGTAAATTTTGAATATATATATATTGCTAGCATTTGCGTGTGACTTTACCTGTATTCATGGGCTGGTTGCATATAATTCACATCTTTTCGTTCATAGCTTCTTTACTACTTATCAGAATAAGACCACTGCAGTACCATTAGAAGGGCCTTGATATTCCGTTAGTTATGAGCAATAAAGCTTGTCACCAAATTTAGTATTGCGCCCTCTAGCGGACAAAAAGTTCTATGTTAATATAAAATTAAAATAAATATACCGTGTTTGGTATCACGTGAAAGAGCTTCACAAGTGCTTTATGCTTGTACATAATTACAAGAATGCTTTAATGATGTTAAATATGAGCGATAAGAGTAAAGCGCGGATCGCGGGAACTGTGAATCGCTTTATGCAATGTAGAGCAGTGTGAACATTATTAGAATATGTAATGCATTAATGAAAACGACATAAGCTGGGAGTAACTCCAGGCGGTGAAGGCGGAAACAGTTTGATAACTGGCTAAATCTCCCATAAAAAGGCCTCTGCACTATATGCCTTCGGGCTTATGTTGTTATATGTGCGTGTAGATGTAATGTGTCAAGTACCTAGTTTTTAGTTCATCAGTTTAACTTTTGTTAATAATATGCGCTACAAATACACTTTAACACCAAAATAGTACAAATAAAGCACCAGTCCTAATCCATTGCTGAGAACATTTTCATTGAACTGAGTTATCGTAGTTGCAGTATCGGATTATAGTAATAAACATATTATCAGTAGCGTAATATTCACTATATTTCATGTTTGGAAAACCGCAGTCACACGTTATCAAAGTGCTACGGTAGGTAGGTATATGTAACGTGTGACTACGCCTTTCCAAACATGAAAATTTATCTCTACATAGTGAATATTGCATACTTCAGAATAGTATTGTAAGACATTATTGTCAATTTACAACGAAGGCATCTTGGTAGAGTCTACTGTGTCCATTTACTTGCAACTACATTAGCAACTTTTTTCAGTTCAGTATTCTGGAAATCTTGTTTTATACTTTTTCAGCGTCGTTTTTTGTCGTAGTTGGGTTTTAGTTTTTAACTTTGTTTTTTTATAACTACTGCTATTTTTGTGTTTCATCAGTGAGTGGATATTAAACCTGCTATTTGATGCATGCTAAATTAGACAAGTCGATATGTTTAGTGACTGTTTTTATTCTTGGAATTTTTTGTGAGTTGTTGTAAAGTGCGTGACTACGTGTGCGGGTATTAAACCGGCTGTTTTATGCATGCCAATTCTGGTAAGTAAACTTTAACCAGTGTTAAATGCGGATATTCTCTTTAAATATTTATGGTTGTATTTATCATTTTATTCATTAATTCTTTGCGTCAACGCGTATTTGGGCTGTAGCTTATTTCTAATTTGTGCCTTTTTTCTATTTTTTTTATATGTTTTAATTTACTTGTGTTGTTTTTAAAATATTCAACTATTTTTGTTGTTTCCGCTGGTCCGCGAAGTTTCAATACATTATCGAAATATCGTGTTCGTCCTTTACGTTACAACTTGCAACAAACGCCAATTTTTTTTCTCTGCTCGATTTTGTTTATTTTTTCGTTTCACTTTTACGTAAATGAAATAATGTTTATAAATTACACGACTGCTTAGGTTTTTAAAACCCACCTATTTTATATTGTTATGTTGCTAGCCATTATTTCTTCCAAATATTATGTTTCAGTGTCGACGGACCAGTGAAATTAAAAATATTGTTAAAAAATTTATATGTTTTAAAAAAATGTGTTCTAAGTGTATTAGTGTTATACCCTGCTGTTTTTTGAATATTAAACCTGGTAAGTCAGTATTTTTAACTTCTGAAATTTGTCTTTCCCATCAGTGAGTGCATATTAAACTTGCTATTTGTTGTATGCCAAATCTGGTAAGTGAATATGTTTTATAATTACTGCTATTCTTGTGTTTCATCAGTGAGTGGATATTAAACCTGCTACTTGATGCATGCTAAATCAGACAAATCGATATGTTTAATGACTGTTTTTATTCCTGGAATTTTTTGTGAGTTGTTGTAAAGTGCGTGACTACGTGTGCGGGTATTAAACCGGCTGTTTCATGCATGCCAATTATGGTAAGTAAAGTTTTAACCAGTGTTAAATGCAGATATTCTCTTTAAATATTTATGGTTGTATTCATCATTTTTATCTGTTAATTGTTTATGTCACCGCGTACGGCTGTAGCTTATTTCTATTTTGTGCCTTTTTCAATACAATATCGACGTGTGTTCGTAATTTCTTTTCTCTGCTCGATTTTGTTTATTTTTTCGTTTCACTTATACGTAAATGAAATTAATGTTTATAAATTACACGACTGCTTTGGTTTTTAAAGACTACCTATTTTATATTATTATGTTGCTAGCCATTATTTCTTCCAAATATTAGTACGGCTGTAGCTTATTTCTAATTTGTGCCTTTTTTCTATTTTTTTTATATGTTTTAATTTACTTGTGTTGTTTTTAAAATATTCAACTATTTTTGTTGTTTCCGCTGGTCCGCGAAGTTTCAATACATTATCGAAATATCGTGTTCGTCCTTTACGTTACAACTTGCAACAAACGCCAATTTTTTTTCTCTGCTCGATTTTGTTTATTTTTTCGTTTCACTTTTACGTAAATGAAATAATGTTTATAAATTACACGACTGCTTAGGTTTTTAAAACCCACCTATTTTATATTGTTATGTTGCTAGCCATTATTTCTTCCAAATATTATGTTTCAGTGTCGACGGACCAGTGAAATTAAAAATATTGTTAAAAAATTTATATGTTTTAAAAAAATGTGTTCTAAGTGTATTAGTGTTATACCCTGCTGTTTTTTGAATATTAAACCTGGTAAGTCAGTATTTTTAACTTCTGAAATTTGTCTTTCCCATCAGTGAGTGCATATTAAACTTGCTGTTTGTTGTATGCCAAATCTGGTAAGTGAATATGTTTTATAATTACTGCTATTCTTGTGTTTCATCAGTGAGTGGATATTAAACCTGCTACTTGATGCATGCTAAATCAGACAAATCGATATGTTTAATGACTGTTTTTATTCCTGGAATTTTTTGTGAGTTGTTGTAAAGTGCGTGACTACGTGTGCGGGTATTAAACCGGCTGTTTCATGCATGCCAATTATGGTAAGTAAATTTTAACCAGTGTTAAATGCGGATATTCTCTTTAAATATTTATGGTTGTATTCATCATTTTTATCTGTTAATTGTTTATGTCACCGCGTACGGCTGTAGCTTATTTCTATTTTGTGCCTTTTTCAATACAATATCGACGTGTGTTCGTAATTTCTTTTCTCTGCTCGATTTTGTTTATTTTTTCGTTTCACTTATACGTAAATGAAATTAATGTTTATAAATTACACGACTGCTTTGGTTTTTAAAGACTACCTATTTTATATTATTATGTTGCTAGCCATTATTTCTTCCAAATATTAGTACGGCTGTAGCTTATTTCTAATTTGTGCCTTTTTTCTATTTTTTTTATATGTTTTAATTTACTTGTGTTGTTTTTAAAATATTCAACTATTTTTGTTGTTTCCACTGGTCCGCGAAGTTTCAATACATTATCGACATGTGTTCGTCCTTTACGTTATCACTTGCAACAAACGCCAATTTGTTTTCTTTGCTCGATTTTGTTTATTTTTTCGTTTCACTTTTACGTAAATGAAATAATGTTTATAAATTACACGACTGCTTTGGTCCTTAAAAACCACCTATTTTATGTTGTTATTTTGCTAGCCAGTAGTTCTTCCATATATTACTTTTTCAGTGTCGACGGATCAGTGAAATTAAAAATATTGTTAAAAAATTTGTATGTTTTAAAAAAATGTGTTCTAAGTGTATGAGTATTATACCCTGCTGTTTTTTGAATATTAAACCTGGTAAGTCAGTATTTTCAACTTCTGTGATTTGTCTTTTCCATCAGTGAGTTCATATTAAACTTGCTGTTTGTTGTATTCTAAATCTGGTAAGTGAATATGTTTTATAATTACTGCTATTCTTGTGATTGATCAGTGAGTGGATATTAAACCTGCTATTTGATGCATGCTAAATCTGACAAGTCGATATGTTTAATGACTGTTTTTGTTCTTGGAATTTTTTGTGAGTTGTTGTAAAGTGCGTGACTACGTGTGCGGGTATTAAACCGGCTGTTTCATGCATGCCAATTCTGGTAAGTAAACTTTTAACCAGTGTTAAATGCGGATATTCTCTTTAAATATTTATGGTTGTATTTATCATTTTTATCTGTTAATAGTTTATGTCACGGCGTACGGCTGTAGCTTATTTCTATTTTGTGCCTTTTTCAGTACATTATCGACGTGTGTTCGTAATTTATTTTCTCTGCTCGATTTTGTTTATTTTTTCGTTTCACTTATACGTAAATGAAATTAATGTTTATAAATTACACGACTGCTTTGGTTTTTAAAAACTACCTATTTTATATTATTATGTTGCTAGCCATTATTTCTTCCAAATATTAGTACGGCTGTAGCTTATTTCTATTTTGTGCCTTTTTTCTATTTTTTTATATGTAATTTACTTGTGTTGTTTTTAAAATATTCAACTATTTTCATTGTTTCCACTGGTCCGCGAAGTTTCAATACATTATCGACATGTGTTCGTGCTTTACGTTACCAATTGCAACAAACGCCAATTCCTTTTCTCTGCTCGATTTTGTTTATTTTTTCGTTTCACTTTTACGTAATTGAAATAATGTTTATAAATTACACGACTGTTTTGGTTCTTAAAAACCACCTATTTTATATTGTTATGTTGCTAGCCATTATTTCTTCCAAATATTATTTTTCAGTGTCGACGCATCAGTGAAATTAAAAATATTGTTAAAAAATTTATATGTTTTAAAAAAATGTGTTTTAAGTGTATTAGTGTTATACCCTGCTGTTTTTTGAATATTAAACCTGGTAAGTCAGTATTTTCAACTTCTGTGATTTGTCTTTTTCATCATTGAGTGCGTCTTAAACTTGCTGTTTGTTGTATGCTAAATCTGGTAAGTGAATATTTTTTATAACTACTGCTATTTTTGTGTTTCATCAGTGAGTGGATATTAAACCTGCTATTTGAAGCATGCTAAATCAGACAAGTCAATATGTTTAATGACTGTTTTTATTCTTGGAATTTTTTGTGAGTTGTTGTAATGTGCGTGACAACGTGTGCGGGTATTAAACTGGCTGTTTCATGCATGCTAATTCTGGTAAGTAAACGTTTTACCAGTGTTAAATGCGGATATTCTCTTTAAATATTTATGGTTGTATTTATAATTTTATCTGTTAATTCTTTATGTCACCGCGTATGGCTGTAGCTTATTTCTATTTTGTGCCTTTTTTCTATTTTCTTTTTTATTTGTTTTAATTTACTTGTGTTGTTTTTGAAATGTTCAACTATTTTTGTTGTTTCCACTGGTCCGCGAAGTTTTAATACATTATCGACATGTGTTCGTCCTTTACATAACCACTTGCAACAAACGCCAATTTCTTGTCTCTGCTCGATTTTGTTTATTTTTTCGTTTCACTTTTACGTAAATGAAATGATGTTTATAAATTACACGACTGCTTTGGTTCTTAAAAACCACCTATTTTATATTGTTATATTGCAAGCCATTATTTCTTCCATATATTACATTTTCAGTGTCCACGGATCAGTGAAACTAAAAATATTGTTAAAAATTTGTATGTTTTAAAAAAATGTGTTCTTAGTGTATTAGTGCTATACCCTGCTGTTTTTTGAATATTAAACCTGGTAAGTCAGTATTTTCAACTCCTGTATGTTGTATTTCCCATCAGTGAGTGCGCATTAAACTTGCTGTTTCTTGTATGCTAAATCTGGTGAGTAAATATTTTTTATAACTACTGCTATTTATGTGTTTTATCAGTGAGTGGATATTAAACCTGCTATTTGATGCATGCTAAATCAGACAAGTCAATATGTTTAATGACTATTTTTGTTCTTGGAATTTTGTGAGTTGTGTAAAGTGCGTGACTACGTGTGCGGGTATTAAACCGTCTATTTCATTCATGCTAATTCTGGTAAGTAAACTTTTAACCCGTGTTAAATGCGGATATTCTCTTTAAATATTCATGGTTGTATTTATCATTTTTATCTGTTAATTCTTTATGTCACCGCGTACGGCTGTAGCTTATTTTTATTTTGTGCCTTTTTCAATACATTATCGACATGTGTTCGTAATTTCTTTTCTCTGCTCGATATTGTTTACTTTTTCAATACACTTATACGTAAATTAAATTATTGTTTATAAATTACACGACTGCTTTGGTTTTTAAAAACTACCTATTTTATATTGATATGTTGCTAGCCATTATTTCTTCCAAATATTAGTACGGCCGTAGCTTATTTCTATTTTGTGCCCTTTTTCTGTTTTTTTTTTTATGTTTTATATTACTTGTGTTGTTTTTAAAATATTCAACTATTTTTGTTGTTTCCACTGGACCGCGAAGTTTCAATACATTATCGACATGTGTTCGTCCTTTACATTACCACTTGCAACAAACGCCATTTTCTTTTCTCTGCTCGATTTTGTTTATTTTTTCGTTTCACTTTTACGTAAATCAATAATGTTTATAAATTACACGACTGCTTTCTGTCCTTAAAAACCACCTATTTTATGTTGTTATGTTGCTAGCCAGTAGTTCTTCCATATATTACTTTTTCAGTGTCGACGGATCAGTGAAATTAAAAATATTGTTAAAAAATTTGTATGTTTTAAAAAAATGTGTTCTAAGTGTATGAGTATTATACCCTGCTGTTTTTTGAATATTAAACCTGGTAAGTCAGTATTTTCAACTTCTGTGATTTGTCTTTTCCATCAGTGAGTTCATATTAAACTTGCTGTTTGTTGTATTCTAAATCTGGTAAGTGAATATGTTTTATAATTACTGCTATTCTTGTGATTGATCAGTGAGTGGATATTAAACCTGCTATTTGATGCATGCTAAATCTGACAAGTCGATATGTTTAATGACTGTTTTTGTTCTTGGAATTTTTTGTGAGTTGTTGTAAAGTGCGTGACTACGTGTGCGGGTATTAAACCGGCTGTTTCATGCATGCCAATTCTGGTAAGTAAACTTTTAACCAGTGTTAAATGCGGATATTCTCTTTAAATATTTATGGTTGTATTTATCATTTTTATCTGTTAATAGTTTATGTCACGGCGTACGGCTGTAGCTTATTTCTATTTTGTGCCTTTTTCAGTACATTATCGACGTGTGTTCGTAATTTATTTTCTCTGCTCGATTTTGTTTATTTTTTCGTTTCACTTATACGTAAATGAAATTAATGTTTATAAATTACACGACTGCTTTGGTTTTTAAAAACTACCTATTTTATATTATTATGTTGCTAGCCATTATTTCTTCCAAATATTAGTACGGCTGTAGCTTATTTCTATTTTGTGCCTTTTTTCTATTTTTTTTTTATATGTTTTAATTTACTTGTGTTGTTTTTAAAATATTCAACTATTTTTGTTGTTTCCACTGGTCCGCGAAGTTTCAATACATTATCGACATGTGTTCGTCCTTTACGTTATCACTTGCAACAAACGCTAATTTGTTTTCTCTGCTCGATTTTGTTTATTTTTTCGTTTCACTTTTACGTAAATGAAATAATGTTTATAAATTACACGACTGCTTTTGTTCTTAAAAACTGCCTATTTTATATTGTTATATTGCTAGCCATTAATTCTTCCAAATATTACTTTTTCAGTGTCGACGGATCAGTGAAATTAAAAATATTGTAAAAAATATTAGTGTTACACCCTGCTGTTTTTTCAATATTAAACCTGGTAAGTCAGTATTTTTAACTTCTGTAATTTGTCTTTACCATCAGTGAATGCGTATTAAATTTGCTGTTTGTTGTATGCTAAATCTGGTAAGTGAATATTTTTTATAACTACTGCTATTTATGTGTTTCATCAGTGAGTGGATATCAAACCTGCTATTTGATGCATGCTAAATCAGACAAGTCGATATGTTTAATGACTGTTCTTATTCTTGGATTTTTTTGTGTGTTATTGTAAAGTGCGTGACTACGTGTGGGGGTATTATACCGGCTGTTTCATGCATGCTAATTCTGGTAAGTAAACTTTTTACCAGTGTTAAATGCGGATATTCTCTTTAAATATTTACGGTTGTATTTAACATTTTTGTCTGTTAATTCTTTATGTCACCGCGTACGGTTGTAGCTTATTTCTATTTTTTTGCCTTTTTTTCTAGTTTTTTTATATGTTTTAATTTACTTGTGTTTGTTAGTGCCACTACCAACGCCATCTATCGACGCAATGAAGCACTACGGCTTCTTATCGGCGAATCAGAGCTCAACATTGTCAGCGACCAATCACGTTCTGTTCTATTCTCATTCAACTGTTAGATATAGGACGAATTTTAAATATAACGCATAACAGTCAAATAAATAAAATCAATCATTGAAGAGCACCTGCCTCCCGTTCCTGTACATAAATTGGTCCTATCGAGCCGGATAAGGAGTTCAAGCTTGAGGTCTCCGAAGATTCGTCGCATCAAAATACGAAGAGGAGTCACGTTTCGAGCGAAGAGCTGCAGCGTTAAGGCATCGACAGGCAGGAGTGGCAGGTCTGAATTTCCCGTTCATTTCCCCATCTCATCCTTCGATAGGTGTTGATTTCGTGCTGTGTTTCCAATTTCTGTGCTCAATTGGTGGTACCTACCTACGCAACTGTAAGTACTCTTGATTTCCTTGATTCCCAAAATGAGTGAGCCCAAATTGTCAGATTTAATTAAGAAAAGAGGTGTTTTAAAAGGTAGATTAACTCTGTTTGATAATTATGTAAAAAAGTTCACTTTACCCTTAACTGATCAAGAGTCGATAGAATTAAATTTACGTGTCGAGAGTACTTCGAATTTGATAGAAACGTATAGCGAAATACAGTCTAAAATTTAAGAAGAAGCAGATGATCTCGATCTAGCAAAACAGCTGGAAGAGAGAGATCGTTTCGAAGATCAATTTTACCGTACTGTAGCTTCTGCGAAATTTTTATTGAAAAAGGAGTTAGACAAGTTTAGTGTTTCAACATGTAGGCCGATAGGCATTAAGTTACCCGATATCAAAATACCTTCCTTTGGCGGTTCATACGATTGCTGGCTAGAGTTTAAAAATTCTTACGTTAGTATGATTCATGATCGCGAGGATTTAGATCCCGTTCAAAAGTTTCATTATTTAAAATCGTCACTGTCCGGTACTGCGGCACACGTTATAGGTGCATTAGAATTTACGGCTAATAACTATTCTCACGCATGGGAGTTATTAGAGAATAGATTTAATAATCCGCGACTATTAGTTCATAATCATGTGAAGGCATTATTTAAAATTCCATCGTTAAATAAAGAGTCCGCTTCCCAGATTAGGAACTTAATAGACATTGTTTTAAGAAATTTGCGTGCCCTTAAGACGTTGGAGGAACCAACGGATTCGTGGGACACTTTAATTATTTACATGGTCGTTTCCAAGTTAGATCAGGCCACTGAACGCGAGTGGGAAGACTTTCAAGGCACAGCTAGTTCGTTAATTAAATCAAGGTCAGCTTTGAAACTAGATGACTTGCTTAAATTTCTCAAGGATAGGGCCGACGTTTTAGAAATGATTAAAGTTAACCATAACAAATCCCACGAGAACAAAGGCGGCGAACAAACGCGCTCTAAGAAGCAATATACACATACTCATGTTGCTACGAACGTTACTAACAATAACAATAAGGGTAATACGAACGCAAAAACAAAACAACGCCCCGTATTGTGTGTGATGTGTCATGGTAATCACGCGATTTATTCCTGTTCAAGGTTTCTTAATTCGTCTGTCCAAGAAAGGAATAATATAGTTAAAACGCATCAGCTGTGCATCAATTGTTTACGCACAACCCACCCACTTGACCAATGCAAGTTTGGGTCATGTAGGTTGTGTGATAAAAGGCACAACAGTTTGCTTCACGTTGATGGGCAGGTAGACGGCGCATCACAGGTGAGCGGCTCGAGTGCATCAGCACTGTCGGTCACCGCTAACGTCTCCACTGTCTCGGCATCATTACACGTTACGGCTAACCATTCAGAATCGCAAAACAGTAATCAAGAATATTCGTTATTACCCAACGTTTTGCTGGCCACAGCGTTAGTGGACATAGCAGATTATAATAACAAATATCACACTGTACGCATTCTGCTCGATAATGGTAGTCAACATTGTTTCATAAAGAAATCGTTATGTGAAACATTAAATACACCGTTAATACAGTCCTCTTATCACGTTGCTGGGGTAGGTCGAACAATTTCGCAGTCCACCCACATATGTAAAATAAACTTACGTTCAAGGTTAAATTCGTTTTCTATGAGCATTGATTGTCTAGTATTACCGTGCATTACAAATCAATTACCCACATTTAGTGTCGATGTAAATAATATGCGTATACCTGATAATGTTCAACTTGCGGATCCGAACTTTCACTCACCGTCAGATATCGATATACTGATAGGCGGGGATAAGTTCTGGGAATTATTGTGTGATGGCAAAGTTAAGTTGAATAATGGACCTTATTTACAAAACACTAAATTGGGTTGGATAATGTCGGGACCTTTACATAATAACACACTTTCCGTTAAGAGTGTGCAATGTAATTTCTCCCAAACAATTGACACACAGTTGAAAATGTTTTGGGAACTCGAAGAGATAAACAATAACGCTAATAAAAATATCCTTAGTACTGACGAACGTGCGTGTGAAGACATTTTCGTCAAAACGACAAAACGTATGGAAAATGGTAGGTTTTCCATACGCATTCCCTTAAAGGAATCAGCTAAGGTGCTCGGAGACAGTTACACAGCGGCTGAAAAACGTTTATTGACGTTGGAATGAAAATTCGCTCGTTTGCCACAATTTAAGGAAAAATACGTAGATTTTATGGAAGAATATGAAAGGCTCGGTCATATGAGTTGCGTTAAAACTTATGAGTCACCTCACTATTTCTTGCCGCATCACGGCGTTATTAATGAAAATAGCAGTACGACTAAACTGCGCACGGTTTTCGATGCAAGCGCAGTCACATCGTCCGGTAAGTCGTTTAACGATATTCAACATATTGGTCCACCACTTCAGAATGACATTTTCAGCATTTTACTACGCTTTAGGCAATACAAATACGTCGGTTGTGCGGATATTGAGAAAATGTTTCGGAATTTTCTTGTACAACCAGACCAACGAGATTTACAATTGATATTATGGCGCAAACTTCCGTCGGACCCAATATCTGTATATCGCCTAAACACCGTAACATATGGCACCGCGTCTGCGCCATACCTTAGTATGAGATGCTTACGTCAGCTAGCGCTGGAATGTGGGGATCAGCAGGTTGCAAGAGTAATCCGAGAAGATTTTTTCGTTGATGACGTCATCCTAGGTGACAATGATTTGAATGGCTTACTCGATACCTGTGACAAGTTACGAAATACTTTAAACTCGGCATGTTTACCATTGCGTAAGTGGATATTTAACGTTGATATCAGTGAGCACGAAATATCGAAAGAATTGTCATTAGGTGATCATTGCCAAACCAAAACTTTAGGATTGGGTTGGTATAATAAATGTGATGAACTTCATTTTACCACCCGAGTAGTTAGACCGACTTTACTGAATAAACGTTCAATTTTGTCGATAATCGCTCAAATATACGATCCTTTAGGAATTTTAACACCGGCTGTCGTAGTAGCCAAAATATTAATGCAAAAATTGTGGTTGTGTAAGATAAATTGGGATGAACCCGTTCCCAGTGATGTTGCGTTATCTTGGGAAAAATTTATTGACACACTTCAATATTTGCATAAACTACGTATTCCGCGTCATGTCATGAGTGCTCACACACAATTCATAGAATTACACGTTTTCACGGACGCGTCGCGGAGTGCGTATGGTGCATGCGCTTATGTTCGCACCTACTCTAATGACTCACCGGTCACTATTAGATTATTGTGTGCAAAGAGTAAAGTTGCACCAATTAAACCAGTCAGCATACCCCGACTAGAGCTGTGTGGGGCTTTAATAGGCGCACGATTATATAAGAAAATTATCGAGTCATTGCGTGTTAATTTCCACAAAATTTACTTTTGGACAGACTCAACTATTGTTCTTGGATGGCTACGTACGCCACCACATGCGTTAAAAACATTCGTTCAAAATAGAATAGTGGAGATTAATGAAATAACAAGTAATGCGTTATGGTTACATGTAGGAACCAAAAATAACCCAGCGGATCTGGTCTCGCGCGGTGTTAGTCTTGATAGTCTCATTGACAGTAGTCTGTGGTGGAGTGGACCTGAGTTCTTAAATAATTCTGAGACATCATGGTCACAACAACCTTCTACTATACAGTCCGACTTACCAGAACTCAAATCACAAATGACAACCGTTATGGTTTGTGACGTAACAAAGAACAAAGTTATTCATTTTGAAAGGTTTCGTTCTTATCAGCGTATAGTGCGCACCGGCGCTTACCTGTTGCGATACCTACATAACTTACGCACACCAAAGAAAGATCGTACACAGGGGCCGTTATCAGTAGATGAATTGAATAACTCATTACAGTCGTTAGCGCGTCTTGCTCAACGTGAATCGTTCCCGATGGAATATGATAAATTAAAACGTAACTTACCTTTAAAAGCTTCAGGTTCGATTTCTAGGCTTAATATATTTCTAGATGAAAGGGACATAATTAGAGTAGGTGGCCGTCTTAGTAATTCGCCTGACTTAATTACGACAAGAAGCATCCGATACTTTTATCAAGTAAACATAACTTTACACAATTGTTGTTTCAATATCAACATAAAGAGCTTCTTCATGCCGGTCCCCAGTTGCTATTGGCTACCGTGCGATTGCGATTGGTGGCCGTTAGGGGGTAGAAACTTAGCTAGAAAGATTGTCCACCAATGTGTTCGCTGCACACGAATGAAATGTAAAACCTTAACGCCAATCATGGGCAACCTTCCGTCTGAAAGAATATAACCTGGTTTCCTATTCATTCGATGTGGAGTGGATTATGCTGGTCCCATAACCATACTGAACCGCAAAGGAAGGGGATCTAAATTGGAAAAGGGTTATATTTGCATATTCGTTTGTTTTGTTACCCGGGCCATTCATCTAGAACTTGTCAGTACATTAGCTGCTCAAGAATATATATTAGCACTTAAAAGATTTATCTCACGAAGAGGTAAACCATCTCAAATTTTCTCAGATAACGGTAGAACTTTCATTGGAGCCATGAAAGAGATTAATAAAATGTTAGAGGAAAATTCACAGCAAATAATTGATAAATTATCAACTGACAACATTGAATTTAAATTTATTCCCCCTTATGCTCCTCATTTTGGGGGATTATGGGAAGCAGGAATGAAATCCTGTAAGTTCCACCTTAAACGTGTCGTAGGTACCGTTAACTTGACGTACGAGGAATTCAGCACTGTGTTGGCACAGATCGAAGCAGTCCTGAACTCCCGTCCTATAAGCCCTATGTCCTCAGATCCACATGATCTTCGTCCACCAAGCCCAGCTCATTTCCTCATCGGCCGGCCACTCACCACCACCGGCTCACTGCACCAGCTTGCAGAGACCTCACCGCAGCACGCACTCACAGCTTGGCACGGTTTCAAAGAGTGGAACAAATAAAACAGCACTTCTGGAAACGCTGGTCAAAAGAATATGTTGCTGAACTTCAGACAAGGACGAAGTGGAAGGCGAATAGTCAAGATATAACACTAAACACGCTTGTCGTTATTAAGGAGGACAACTTACCACCACTTAAATGGCGTATGGGAAGAGTTACCCATATTTTCCCCGGAAAGGACGGCGTGTCGCGTGTCGCCACCATCCAAACTGCTACGGGTCCTGTACAGCGAGCATTCTCAAAAATCTGCCCTCTACCCGTATCATCAGCAGAGGACGACAACGTGAATGCAGCCTGCAGCGTCTAGCATCAAGCGGCAACGTAAACATTGGAAGCTGGAGCTTCCAAGGCGGCCGGTATGTTGGTGCCACTACCAACGCCATCTATCGACGCAATGAAGCACTACGGCTTCTTATCGGCGAATCAGAGCTCAACATTGTCAGCGACCAATCACGTTCTGTTCTATTCTCATTCAACTGTTAGATATAGGACGAATTTTAAATATAACGCATAACAGTCAAATAAATAAAATCAATCATTGAAGAGCACCTGCCTCCCGTTCCTGTACAGTGTTGTTTTTAAAATATTCAACTATTTTTGTGGTTTCCACTGATCCGCGAAGTTTGAATACATTATCGATATGTGTTCGTCCTTTACATTACCACTTCCAACAAACACCAATTTCTTGTCTCTGCTCGATTTTGTTTATCCTTTCGTTTCACTTTTACGTAAATTAAATTAATGTTTATAAATTACACGACTGCTTTGGTTTTTAAAAACCTATTTTGTATTATTATGTTGCTAGCCATTATTTCTTCCAAATATTAGTACTGCTGTAGCTTATTTCTATTTTGTGCCTTTTTTCTATTTTTTTTTTATATGTTTTAATTTACTTGTGTTGTTTTTAAAATATTCAACTATTTTTGTTGTTTCCACTGGTCCGCGAAGTTTCAATACATTATCGACATGTGTTCGTCCTTTACGTTATCACTTGCAACAAACGCCAATTTGTTTTCTCTGCTCGATTTTGTTTATTTTTTCGTTTCACTTTTACGTAAATGAAATAATGTTTATAAATTACACGACTGCTTTGGTCCTTAAAAACCACCTATTTTATGTTGTTATTTTGCTAGCCAGTAGTTCTTCCATATATTACTTTTTCAGTGTCGACGGATCAGTGAAATTAAAAATATTGTTAAAAAATTTGTATGTTTTAAAAAAATGTGTTCTAAGTGTATGAGTATTATACCCTGCTGTTTTTTGAATATTAAACCTGGTAAGTCAGTATTTTCAACTTCTGTAATTTGTCTTTCCCATCAGTGAGTGCGTATTAAACTTGCTGTTTGTTGTATGCTAAATCTGGTAAGTGAATATTTTTTATAACTACTGCTATTCTTGTGTTTCATCAGTGAGTGGATATTAAACCTGCTACTTGATGCATGCTAAATCAGACAAGTCGATATGTTTAATGACTGTTTTTATTCTTGGAATTTTTTGTGAGTTGTTGTAAAGTGCGTGACTACGTGTGCGGGTATTAAACCGGCTGTTTCATGCATGCCAATTATGGTAAGTAAACTTTTAACCAGTGTTAAATGCTGATATTTTCTTTAAATATTTATGATTGTATTTATAATTTTTATCAGTTAATTCTTTATGTCACTGCGTACGGCTGTTACTTATTTCTATTTTGTGCCTTTTTCAATACATTATCGTCATGTGTTCGTAATTTCTTTTCTCTGCTCGATTTTGTTTATTTTTTCGTTTCTCTTATACGTAAATGAAATTAATGTTTATAAATTACACGACTGCTTTGGTTTTTAAAAACTACCTATTTTATATTATTATGTTGCTAGCCATTATTTCTTCCAAATATTAGTACGGCTGTAGCTTATTTCTATTTTGTGCCTTTTTTCAATTTTTTTTTTATATGTTTTAATTTACTTGTGTTGTTTTTAAAAATTCAACTATTTTTGTTGTTTCCACTGGTCCCCGAAGTTTCAATACATTATCGACATGTGTTCGTCCTTTACGTTATCACTTGCAACAAACGCCAATTTCTTTTCCCTGCTCGATTTTGTTTATTTTTTCGTTTCACTTTTACGTAAATGAAATAATGTTTATAAATTACACGACTGCTTTGGTTCTTAAAAACCACCTATTTTATATTGTTATATTGCTAGCCATTATTTCTTCCAAATATTACTTTTTTAGTGTCGACGGATTAGTGAAATTGAAAATATTCTAAAAAATATTTTATGTTTTAAAAAAATGTGTTTTAAGTGTATTAGTGTTACACCCTGCTGTTTTTTGAATATTAAACCTGGTAAGTCAGTATTTTTAACTTCTGTGATTTGTCTTTGCCATCAGTGAGTGCGTATTAAACTTGCTGTTTGTTGTATGCTAAATCTGGTAAGTGAATATTTTTATAACTACTGCTATTTTTGTGTTTCATCAGTGAGTGGATATTAAACCTGCTACTTGATGCATGCTAAATCAGACAAGTCGATATGTTTAATGACTGTTTTTATTCCTGGAATTTTTTGTGAGTTGTTGTAAAGTGCGTGACTACGTGTGCGGGTATTAAACCGGCTGTTTCATGCATGCCAATTATGGTAAGTAAACTTTTAACCAGTGTTAAATGCTGATATTTTCTTTAAATATTTATGATTGTATTTATAATTTTTATCTGTTAATTCTTTATGTCACTGCGTACGGCTGTTACTTATTTCTATTTTGTGCCTTTTTCAATACATTATCGACATGTGTTCGTAATTTCTTTTCTCTGCTCGATTTTGTTTATTTTTTCGTTTCACTTTTACGTAAATTAAATAATGTTTATAAATTACACGACTGCTTTGGTTCTTAAAAAC
This sequence comes from Sesamia nonagrioides, assembly GCA_017933935.1. Classification (NCBI taxonomy): domain Eukaryota; kingdom Metazoa; phylum Arthropoda; class Insecta; order Lepidoptera; family Noctuidae; genus Sesamia; species Sesamia nonagrioides. The sequence continues at coordinate 25,392 of JADWQK010000797.1, forward strand.
CACCTATTTTATATTGTTATATTGCTAGCCATTATTTCTTCCAAATATTACTTTTTCAGTGTCGACGGATCAGTGAAATTAAAAATATTCTAAAAAATATTTTATGTTTTAAAAAAATGTGTTCTAAGTGTATTAGTGTTACACCCTGCTGTTTTTTGAATATTAAACCTGGTAAGTCAGTATTTTTAACTTCTGTAATTTGTCTTTGCCATCAGTGAGTGCGTATTAAACTTGCTGTTTGTTGTATGCTAAATCTGGTAAGGGAATATTTTTATAAGTACTGCTATTTATGTGTTTCATCAGTGAGTGGATATCAAACCTGCTATTTGATGCATGCTAAATCAGAAATGTCGATATATTTAATGACTGTTCTTATTCTTGGATTTTTTTGTGTGTTATTGTAAAGTGCGTGACTACGTGTGCGGGTATTATACCGGCTGTTTCATGCATGCCAATTCTGGTAAATAAACTTTTAACCAGTGTTAAATGAGGATATTCTCTTTAAATGTTTATGGTTGTATTTATCATTTTTATCTATTAATTCTTTATGTCTCCGCGTACGGCTGTAGCTTATTTCTATTTTGTGCCTTTTTCAATACAGTATCGACATGTGTTCGTAATTTATTTTCTCTGCTCGATTTTGTTTATTATTTCGTTTCACTTTTACGTAAATTTAATAATGTTTATAAATTACACGACTGCTTTGGTTTTTAAAAACCATCTACTTTATCTATTGTTATGTTGCTAGCCATTATTTCTTCCAAATATTAGTACGGCTGTAGCTTATTTCTATTTTGTGCCTTTTTTCTATTTTTTTATATGTTTTAATTTACTTGTGTTGTTTTTAAAATATTCAACTATTTTTGTTGTTTCCGCTGGTCCGCGAAGTTTCAATACATTATCGACATATCGTGTTCGTCCTTTACGTTACAACTTGCAACAAACGCCAATTTTTTTTCTCTGTTCGATTTTGTTTATTTTTTCGTTTCACTTTTACGTAAATGAAATAATGTTTATAAATTACACGACTGATTAGGTTTTTAAAACCCACCTATTTTATATTGTTATGTTGCTAGCTATTAGCTGTTCTTCCATGTATTACTTTTTCAGTGTCGACGGATCAGTGAAATTAAAAATATTGTTAAAAAAATTGTATGTTTTAAAAAAATGTGTTCTAAGTGTTTGACTGTTATACCCTGCTGTTTTTTGAATATTAAACCTTGTACGTCAGTATTTTCAACTTCTGTAATTTGTCTTTCCCATCAGTGAGTGCGTATTAAACTTGCTGTTTGTTGTATGCTAAATCTGGTAAGTGAATATTTTTTATAACTACTGCTATTTTTGTGTTTCATCAGTGAGTGGATATTAAACCTGCTACTTGATGCATGCTAAATCAGACAAATCGATATGTTAAATGACTGTTTTTAACCGACTTCAAAAAGGAGGAGGTTACTCAATTCGACCGTATATATGCTTTTTTTTTATGTTTGTTCGCGCATCACTTCGTCGTTTATGAACCGATTTTGAAAATTCTTTTTCTGTTGGAAAGAAGACGTTCCCAAGGTGGTCCCATTATAAGGATATCACGGTTTGATGGTGGAAGACCAGAGAAAACAAGGGGAACTTTCAAAAGTTGCAGGGGCGACTAGTGCATTCCTTAGCATTTTCATTAAGTATTATAAAGCACTACAATTTAATAAAGGTCTGGAGTAGATCTGAAGATGGAGCCGGGAGACAGTCGAAGGAACTCCTCAACAATTCACAGCAGCTGCCTTGTGTTTGGGCTCGATTAATTTGTATTGATAAGAACTTTGCACCTAGATGGGTTGTGACTGTCATAAGAGCTCTGATGATGAAGGCAAAGGCCAGTTCCGGGAACTCCTCATCGGTTTACAGTAGCTACTTTGTGGTTGGACTTCATTCATTTATATTGATGAGACCTTTGCACCCATTGGGTTAAAATAATGGTCTGCAGTAAATTTGATGATGAAGATCATAGGCAGCTGAGGGAATACCTACTTACGGGTAAAAATTAAAGTAAACAAAATTACGTCGTTTCCCAACTATATTTGCGTCAGCTTCCAGTCTGACCGGACGCAACTGAATACATAGTACTTTTAACAACTAAAAAGTGTAAAATAAAAACTTTTTTACAAAAAAATAACCGACTTCCAAAAACCACTACAAAGTGAAAAATAACTAATTTCGGAAGTCGGTGTCAAAAAAGAATATACAAAACCAAAGACACCGACTTCCGAAATTAGTTATTTTTCACTTTGTAGTGGTTTTTGGAAGTCGGTTATTTTTTTGTAAAAAAGTTTTTATTATTCTTGTAATTTTTTGTGAGTTGTTGTAAAGTGCGTGACTACGTGTGCGGGTATTTAACCGGCTGTTTCATGCATGCCAATTATGGTAAGTAAACTTTTAACCAGTGTTAAATGCGGATATTCTCTTTAAATATTTATGGTTGTATTTATCATTTTTATCTGATAATTCTTTATGTCACCGCGTACGGTTGTAGCTTATTTCTATTTTTTGCCTTTTTTCTAGTTTTTTTTATATGTTTTAATTTACTTGTGTTGTTTTTAAAATTTTCAACTATTTTTGTTGTTTCCACTGGTCCGCGAAGTTTCAATACATTATCGACATGTGTCGTCCTTTACATTACCACTTGCAACAAACGGCAATTTCTTGTCTCTGCTAGATTTTGTTTATTTTTTCGTTTCACTTTTGTTACTTATTTCTATTTTGTGCCTTTTTCAATACATTATCGAAATGTATTCGTAATTTCTATTCTCTACTCGATTTTGTTTATTTTTTCGTTTCACTTGTACGTAAATGAAATTAATGTTTATAAATTACACGACAATTCTGAAAGCGGGTGGCAAACCGGTTCTTAAAGCGCTTCAGAAGCTATTTAATTCCGTCATTCTTAAAGGCGAAACGCCTAAGGCGTGGCACAGGAGCGTGGTGGTTTTGTTTTTCAAAAAAGGTGACAATACCCTCCTGAAAAACTACAGACCGATATCCCTCCTGAGCCATGTCTACAAGCTGTTTTCTAGGGTCATCACGAATCGTCTCGCTCGCAGGTTCGACGACTTCCAGCCTCCCGAACAAGCAGGCTTCCGAAAAGGCTTTAGCACCATGGACCACATTCATAAGCTGCGGCAAGTTATACAGAAGTCCGAGGAGTATAACAAACCACTATGCTTGGCGTTTGTGGACTATGAGAAGGCCTTCGATTCGATTGAGACTTGGGCGGTGCTACAGTCTCTCCAGCGGTGCCAAATTGACCATCGATACATTGAGGTGATAAAGTGTTTGTACAAAAACGCCACCATGTCAGTCCGTCTCCAGGATCAGGACTCGAAACCGATCCAACTGCAGCGTGGAGTGAGACAAGGAGATGTCATATCTCCTAAATTGTTCACTGCTGCGTTGGAAGATGTCTTCAAGCTCCTGGACTGGAAAGGACTTGGCATCAACATCAACGGCGAGTACATCACTAATCTCTGTTTCGCAGATGATATCGTGGTCATGGCTGAGACCCTGGAAGACTTGGGCAAAATGCTCAATGACCTCAGCAGAGCTTCCCAACAAGTGGGTCTAAAAATGAACATGGATAAGACGAAGATCATGTCGAACTCTCATGTCGCACCCACTCCAATTGTAGTTGGTTGCTCTGCACTCGAAGTTGTTGACGAGTATATATACCTGGGACAGACAGTCCAACTAGGTAGGTCCAACTTCGAGAAAGAGGTGTCTCGGCGAATCCAGCTCGGTTGGGCAGCGTTCGGGAAGCTACGCTACATCTTCTCGTCGTCCAAGATACCACAGTGTCTCAAGACTAAAGTCTTTGACCAATGTGTGTTGCCAGTGATGACTTACGGAACTGAAACGTGGTCGCTCACAATGGGCCTCATACGAAGGCTCAGAGTCACACAAAGGGCAATGGAAAGAGCTATGCTAGGAGTTTCTCTGCGTGATCGAATCAGAAATGAGGAGATCCGCAGAAGAACCAAAGTCACCGACATAGCTCTGCGAGTCGCTAAACTTAAGTGACAGTGGGCAGGGCACATTGCTCGTAGAACCGATGGCCGATGGGGCAGCAAGGTTCTGGAGTGGCGGCCACGTACTGGAAGACGCAGCGTAGGGAGACCCCCAACAAGGTGGACCGATGACCTGGTGAAGGTCGCAGGAAGCCGATGGATGCGGGCAGCACAAGACCGGTCAACGTGGAAAGCCTTGGGGGAGGCCTTTGTCTAGCAGTGGACATCTATAGGCTGAGGAAGAAGAAGAAGAAGAAATTACACGACTGCTTTGGTTTTTAAAAACTACCTATTTTATATTGTTATGTTGCTAGCCATTATTTCTTCCAAATATTAGTACGGCTGTAGCTTATTTCTACTTTGTGCCTTTTTTCTATTTTTTTTTTTTTTTATGTTTAATTTACTTGTGTTGTTTTTAAAATATTCAACTATTTTTGTTGTTTCCACTGGTCCGCGAAGTTTCAATACATTATCGACATGTGTTCGTCCTTTACATTACCACTTGCAACAAACGCCAATTTCTTTTCTCTGCTCGATTTTGTTTATTTTTTCGTTTCACTTTTACGTAAATGAAATAATGTTTATAAATTACGCGACTGCTTTGGTTCTTAATTAAAAATCACCTATTTTATGTTGTTATGTTGCTAGCCAGTAGTTCTTCCATATATTACTTTTTCAGTGTCGACGGATCAGTGAAATTAAAAATATTGTTAAAAAATTTGTATGTTTTAAAAAAATGTGTTCTAAGTGTATGAGTATTATACCCTGCTGTTTTTTGAATATTAAACCTGGTAAGTCAGTATTTTCAACTTCTGTAATTTGTCTTTCCCATCAGTGATTGCATATTAAACTTGCTGTTTGTTGTATGCTAAATCTGGTAAGTGAATATGTTTTATAATTACTGCTATTCTTGTGTTTCACCAGTGAGTGGATATTAAACCTGCTATTGGATGCATGCTAAATCAGACAAGTCGATATGTTTAATGACTGTTTTTATTCCTGGAATATTTTGTGAGTTGTTGTAAAGTGCGTGACTACGTGTGCCGGTATTAAACCGGCTGTTTCATGCATGCCAATTCTGGTAAGTAAACTTTTAACCAGTGTTAAATGCGGATATTCTCTTTAAATATTTATGGTTGTATTTATCATTTTTATCTGTTAATTGTTTATGTCACGGCGTACGGCTGTAGCTTATTTCTATTTTGTGCCTTTTTCAATACATTATCGACGTGTGTTCGTAATTTATTCTCTCTGCTCGATTTTGTTTATTTTTTCGTTTCACTTATACGTAAATGAAATTAATGTTTATAAATTACACGACTGCTTTGGTTTTTAAAAACCACCTATTTTATATTGTTATGTTGCTAGCCATTATTTCTTCCATATATTAGTACGGCTGTAGCTTATTTCTATTTTGTGTCTTTTTTATATTTTTTTTTTTTTTATAAGTTTTAATTTACTTGTGTTGTTTTTAAAATATTCAACTATTTTTGTTGTTTCCACTGGTCCGCAAAGGTTCAATACATTATCGACATGTGTTCGTCCTTTACATTACCACTTGCAACAAACGCCATTTTCTTGTCTCTGCTCGATTTTGTTTATTTTTTCGTTTCACTTATACGAAATTAAATGAATTTTTATAAATTACACGACCGCTTTGGTTTTTAAAAACCACCTATTTTATATTGTTATGTTGCTAGTCATTATTTCTTCCATATATTACTTTTTCAGTGTCGACGGATCAGTGAAATTAAAAATATTGTTAAAAAATTTGTATGTTTTAAAAAAATGTGTTCTAAGTGTATTAGTGTTTTACCCTGCTGTTTTTTGTATATTAAACCCGGTAAGTCAGTATTTTTAACTTCTGTAATTTGTCTTTCCCATCAGTGAGTTAAAGTCCGGTTAAGTAGATACGGCCTCTAATGGCCACCTACTAGATGCCATATCAAAAATCCCATCAGTGAGTACGTATTAAACTTGCTGTTTGTTGTATGCTAAATCTGGTGAGTGTTTTTTTTTATACCCACTGCTATTTTTGTGTGTCATCAATGAGTGGATGTTAAACCTGCTGTTTGATGCACGCTAAATCAGACAAGTCGATATGTTTAATGACTGTTTTTATTCTTGGGATTTTTGTGAGTTGTTGTAAAGTGCGTTACTACGTGTGTGGGTATTTAACCTGCTGTTTCATGCATGCTAATTCTGGTAAGTCCACTTTTTACCAGTGTTAAATGCGGATATTCTCTTTAAATATTTATGGTTGTATTTATCGTTTTTATCTGTTAATTCTTTTTGTCACCGCTTACGGCTGTAGCTTATTTCTATTTTGTGCATTTTTCTATTTACTTTTTTTATTTGTTTTAATTTAGTTGTGTTGTTTTTAAAATATTCAACTATTTTTGTTGTTTCCACTGGTCCGCGAAGTTTCAATACATTATCGACATATGTTCGTCCTTTACATTACCACTTCCAACAAACGCCAATTTCTTTTCTCTGCTCAATTTTGTTTATTTTTTCGTTTCACTTATACGTAAATTAAATTAATGTTTATAAATTACACTACTGCTTTGGTTCTTAAAAACCACCTATTTTATATTGTTATGTTGCTAGCCATTATTTCTTCCAAATATTACTTTTTCAGTATCGACGGATCAGTGAAATTAAAAATATTGTTAAAAATTTGTATGTTTTAAAAAAATGTATTCTAAGGGCGGGTTGTTTCAAACGGTTGGTTATCGTAACATACGTACGTCAAAAAGTTACGTCCGTTAACGTAACTTTGATGATGTTTAACGTTCGTTAAATGCCGGCGCTACATTAGCAGGCGAAGATTCGTGTCGCGTTGGCGCGCAAAATATCTGTTGTCCTTGTCAGACATACACGATGTTCTTCTCATTGGCGGGCGAAGATTCAGAAATCGGCCTACGGCGAATATTCGTTGTTTAGTTGTGCGGCCGAGACGATGGAGGAAGCAGCGGCTTTGCATTATATGTCAATAAATTATTATTTATTACATGTTTACACAACAAATAAAACAAAAACAATGTAAAAAATATGCAAAAAGAACGTCAGTTCTACTTCAAAGTCTGGACGACACTGAAGTGACGTAGGTGTGAATGTGTGACTACTCCAGCGAATATTGTCGCGACAAGTCCTTTGAAGCGCGCCACTTTACCTACAGCGCCCCGATGCTACATCGTCTGCGCACGAATACATTGCGTTGCAACGATGTACCCGGCGGGCCCGGCCACATACATCGCCCCAGCAAATTTTATCTAGGCGACTGTCATGTGCTGTAGTTTATCTAACTTTCTTGGTATTATTGTTTATTGTTGTGGGAAATAACTTCGTGCCATTTTATAAATTAAGTCCGTTTATACTAGAAAACTGTGTACCTATAGAAAAGCTATACTTTGACGAAAAATGGATACATTTTACTTTTATTTTATATATTTGGGACAAAAAACAATTATATGTTACAATATTAATAGCCGGCTAATGTATAATACATAGTAACCAAACATAAACATTGTCGTCCTCCGTGGCGCAGCGGTCAACACGCCTGCTTGCGACGTGGAGGCCCCGGGTTCGAACCCCGGCCAGGTCATGATGGAAAACGATCATTTCCTGATTGGCCTGGGCCTTGGATGTTTATCTATATATGTATCTATTATAAATATAGTATCGTTGAGTTAGTATCCCATAACACAAGTCTCAATCTTACTTTGGGACTAGCTCAATCTGTGTGATTTGTCCGTATATATTTATTTATTATTTATATAACCCCCACCATACACACCAAAGTAAGTAAATTACTACACTCACTCGTACTACTACATACACTTAAACATAGTTACTATGTTTAAGGCCTTAATAAGTACGTATATGTTAAACATTGCAATCTAACAAAACACGTTTATTCTATAATGTAAACATATTTTTTTTTTTTTAGAGAACGGAAAAAAAATAAAACATGACGTGTAAAAGTGATCAGTGATCCTACTTGCTTAATGAACGATTTCATTTCATTTCACTAACTTCACAAAAAATGAGAAAGATCGCTTTCAATCTTCGCTTGAAAAATATAAAGATGTGTTGTTCTGTAAAGAAACAGACAACAACAGTAATATAAAAAAAAAACAGAACTTGGGCTGCTAAACACCTTTCTTTTTCTTTTTACGGTACTTGTATCATCATCAGATGAACTACCTACTATCGTCAATTAGAGACCAAACTCGCGAATACAAAAGGGAGTATATGTTGTTTTCACTAATTGACACCACGGCGGACTAAACACAACTTGACATAAGTTACGTTAACCAGTGCTCAGAGCATCGGTTAAAGTAATCGTATTTTTTTGCGTGCGTTGACGTTTACGTATTGTGAAACAACTCATTTTTTGACTTGACGATGGTTAGCACCATTTTTAACTTTTACGCATGCGTTAAGTGAACGTGAAACAACCCATCAGTTATCGTGATCGTATCTTTTTTTGCGTGCGTTAACGTATATGTATTGTGAAACAACTCATTTTTTGACTTGACGATGGTTAGCACCATTTTTAACTTTTACGCATGCGTTAAGTGAACGTGAAACAACCCGCCCTAAGTGGAGAACTTTCCCAGATCCTGATATAAGAACTAGGTCATCCGCAAATCGTACGTGGCTTAGGTACTTGGTTCCAATCTTTATGCCGTATCGACTCCAGTCTAGTTGCCCCATTATGGCATCTAGTGTAGCTATAAATAACTTTGGGGATATTGAATCTCCTTGCCTTACCCCTCTTTTCACAGGGAACCAAGTTCCAACTTTCTCCAGTTTTACTCTACTTCTGCTATTACTGTAGATGTTTTTGAGTACTTGTATATATTCCTTTTCTACGTGCTGTGTTCTTAATGTTTCCCATATACTATCACGTACTAAGGTGTCGAATGCTTTCGGATAGTCTATAAAAGCTAAGTAGAGTGGTCTTCTCATTTCCTGAAAATTTTCTATGAGTAGTTCCAACGTGTGTATGTGGTCTACAGTCGAGAATCCCTTCCTAAAGCCGGCTTGTTCTACAGGTTGACTCTCATCAAGTGTGTTACTTATTCTATGATTTATTATTGAAGAGATTAATTTGTAGATGCATGGAAGTAGACTTATCGGCCTGTAGTTCGCGATGTCTTTGGAGTCACCTTTTTTATAAATCAGAATTATATTAGACTCAGACCACTGGGTAGGTGTCTCTCCTGTTTTCAAAACGAGGTTGAACAAGTCTGTCACTGGTTTAGCGAGCGTTTCTGATTCTATTCTGAAGGTATCATGAGTAATTTATCTGGTCCAGGACTCTTTTTAGTTTTAGGTTCTTGAGTGCCGTTATAACTTAATTTATTTCGATTTCCAGAACCCTTACGCAATCTTTCACCTTGCTAGTATGGAAGGAAATTGTGTTATTTATATCTTGCTGATTGTGAACATTGTGTAGGTTTTTGTAAAATTCTGTTGCTACTGTAATGATTTCACTTCGATTGTTTAATACTGTTTCATTTCGTTTTATTCTGTCTATCCATGTTTTGTGTGTTCGCAGTTCTTTATATGCTTACCTTGTACTTCCTGTTAAGTTTATTTGTTTTTCTATGATATTTTGTCTGTGCTTAGTATAATCCGTCTTTAATTATTTACTTGTTAGTTTGTATAGAGTACTAAGTTCATTTTTTGTCGCTCGACTTCTCGGTTTGATTTTTTGTATTTCTTGTTTTCTTCTTATAAGTTTCAAAGTGCGTTCTGATAAGATTTTATTTGTTTCTTTATTACTGACTCATGCGTACTGGAGACTTTTGGTTATTGAGTATATTATGTTACTGAGTTATGATGATGTTATGTGTTGAGTATATTATGGTACTGTTGAACTGTTGTATTCTCGTCTATTTCCGGTAGGCTATCAGATATATTTGTGTTCATAGCGTCTTGGAATTTTGTAATTTCTTCTTCACAGTTTAAATTTTTGATCTGATTGGTGTTGTATTTACTTCTCGTCTTTCTAGTAGCTGCCAGTGTGATTGTTGCTCTAACCGCCCTATGATCAGAAGGGTAGTTTGTGTTCAATACTTCAACATTTTGGAAAGTCCATTTCGTTGAGTGTTTTTCCATCTGGTGATCTCCAACCCCATTTATTTTTAGGTTTTTTCTTGAAGAATGTATATAAAATCGATAGTTTGTTTTCTATAGCAAAGTTTACCAATTTCTGACCTCTTTCGTTCCTTACACTGTATCCATTTTGTTTCGTAATTAAATATTCTTCTTTTTTAGGTGTTCCTATTTTTGCATTTATATCACCCATTAGTAAAAAGTATTTGTGGGTCAACTTTAATGCTTTATCCACAGTCTAGTAAAACTTGTCTGCATCAATTTCTCTTCATTTGCTTTCTCTGTTGGTACATAAACTTGTATAAACGATAAGCGAGTGTCCTCTATTCTCATATTTAATAAAGCTACTCTCTCAGTGAGGCCTCTATAACTCTCTATGTTATTTTTGTGAGGTATGTTTATCATAAAACCCACCCCGTACATGCCAGGTGTAACACCTGTATGACACAGTACAAAGTCTTCGTACTCCTCTATTTTGTTACCCATTCGTCTAGTTTTAGAGAGTCCTAATATGTCATAACTGGTATTTTTCAGTGCTTCGTGTAGTTCAATTAGGCGTTCGTGAGAAGACAGAGTTTTGACATTATATGTCATGACATAAAATTTGTTTTTTGATTTAGGTTTAGGTTCTATAAGTTCTTTTGATTCCTTTGGAGAGTTTTGGTCTAAAAATAAGATAGTAACATGTCAACGTGGAATGGAGCGCAGCATGTTAAATATCAAAAAAATTAAAATATTACGTCACACTAAAATAAGAGAAACAACAAATGCCAAAGATGGACTACAAGAAGCGTTGACTCTAAAATGGAAATGGGCCGGACATGTAGCACGCTTGAAATAGTGACCAAAATAGTTACAGCCTGAAAAGGCCCACTTGGCAAGAGGAGAAGAGGAAGACCCTGTGCAAGATGGGAAGATGACGTTATTAAAGTCGCCGGTGAAAATTGGTTTCAAATAGCCAAATCTAGAGAAGACTGGTCATCCTTGGAGGAGGCCTTCACCTGCAGAGGGGTTCTAGCAGAAGCAGACTTTTTCATTTAATATTTCGTTTTTAAATTTCCTTTTTTTATTTGTTATTTACTTTAACTTTTTTTCTAATTCATTACTATTAATTACTTACCTTCTGTTTAGAAATAAAAGGCTTTTTTTATTTTATTTTATTAAACCTGGTAAGTCAATGTTTTTTTTATAAATTCCGTATTTTTTTTTTGTTTCTGCAAAGTCCACTATCTATATGTCATGCATGCTAAGCATCACATTTGCATGCAAATACAAGTATTGTCAAAAGTCATCATCATCATCTCAGCGTTAATCCCAGTCGCATCTGCAGCTTTTTCAGCTTTGGAGTCTGGGGTCCGCTTTAACAAGTATTGTCAAAAGTATTATATGTTATATAAAAGGGTCTTCTCAGTGAGTGAGTGTTATAACTCGCTGTTTGTTTTATGCTAAATGTGTTAATTCAAGGTTTTTTGTAATTTCTGTTATTTTTGTGTCCCATCAGTGGGACACCTGCTGTTTGATGCATGCTAAATCAGACACGTCGATATGATTCATGACTGTTTTTATTTTATGTGAGTTGTAGTAAAGTGCGTGCCTATGTATGTAGGGGTTCACTTGTGATTTTATGCATGTTAATTCTGGTAAGTCCACTTTTTACCAGTATTAAATGCGGATATTCTCTTTAAATATTTATGGTTGCATTTATCATTTTTATCTGTTAATTCTTTATGTCACCGCGTACTGCTCTAGTTTATTTCGATTTTGTGCCTTTTTTCTATTTTCGTGTTTTATTTGTTTCAATTTACTTGTGTTATTTTTAAAATGTTCAACTATTTTTATTGTTGCAACTGGTCCGCGAACTTTCAATACCTTATCGACATGTGTTCGTCCTTTACATTACCATTTGCAACTAACACCAATTTCTTCTCTGCTCGATTTCGTTTATTTTTTTCGTTTCGATTTTATGTAAATTAAATTAATGTTTTTAAACTACGCGAGTGCTTTGTTTTTTAAAAACCACCTATTTTATATTTCTTAGGTAACATGACCTTTGTCTTGAAAGAGAAGAAAAAAATACGACAATTTTGCCGATGCCAATTAGGCATGTTATTTGTTTGTTTCACAAAACAAAACGAATGTCTGCCTTCTCCACACACTTGTTAGCTTCCAAGCTTCTTTTAAGCTCCAGCAATTAACACTGAATCACCGTTTCATGATTATAACAACTATCACAAGCCGTGGTAAATTTATACCATTGTCCCGCCATTGAGTACAAATACCATAAAGCAACAACACACGTTATGTCCTTTATAACCCTTTTATGACAAAACGACTTTCAACGTTATTGCTAATAATATTCATATAGCTTAATTATGAATATAAATTTAAACTTTATATGTATGTAGCTTTGCCGGCAAATTGAGTGAATGAGCGAGTGAGTTGCGAACAAGTTTCTAGAATGAACACGAATGGCATCGCATATTTTAAATAAACTGAAACCTTTCAGCTTTAAAGAATTTACATCCCTTGTAAGTCAAAGCAAGCATCACCAGACCTTAGGATTCATCAAAATTCATCCCAGCATCTCCACCATGTCGTGGCGTCGCCTTTCAGGCCTCGCTTAGAACTTATTAGCGAGGATCCTGGCCCTAAACTACGACTCCGCGAAAGTACTTAATTGTCTGATGATAACTTGCATTGACTTACCGAGCTTGTAGTTGTCTCAGCCGGTACTTAGATGATGTAATGATCTGCTTCGCCTTGTTATGAGATGTGTGCCAGCTATGATTATCCCATGTTCTTTGTTAACCTCTCGATCTGTAGGGATTAAGCAATCATCATTTGCTTGTTTTGGAACTAAGTGCGCAGGGTCAATCTTGCTTTTATAACTTGGGTGACATTTATATTTGTTCGATTGTTTACTCGTATTTACTTTTAACCTCCAAATGAGGGCTTGTGTGTTACAGAGCCTCGCGCTTTGGCTTAAGTACTTTGTGCTACTCAGCGATTATATTGGATGTCCCTTGTCTGTGACCCTCGCCCTGCGGCTCGGGATTTTCTTTGTTAGGCTAGAATAACTCTACGCCTCCTTTAGAACTTGCACATGCGACCCACGCCACATGTGACCTACACCCTACGGGCTAGGATTTATCTTTGAAGGCGATAGCAACTCTACCGCTCATGCAGATTCTTGCACATGCGACCCATACCCTGCCTGTATGGGATTTTCTTATGTGGCTATAGCAATTCTATAGCCCCGGCTATATTTCAATTCTAAGGCCCCCTTATTCAGAACTTGCACAGATCGAAAGGACATACAACTTTTGATACAAATTAGCGTTACTCAACTTTAGTAACTTCCTTTAGTTCAAACTACCGTAATACATATACGATTGGATTAACAACAAGTAATTAGATAAACCCTAGGCACTTAGCTTTCATGAACTGGAGGTTTCTTGCTTGTTCCGGAACTCACTCAATTCACACTAGACTTTAAACTATTCTTATAAGACTGTACACAATGCCGTCGATATTTCAAAAGGGCTTTTTTACTTAGTTTGGCGTCGTTAGGTGAAAATCCACAGACTATAAAGTACCATAGTCATGATATTCTCGCTTACCTTGTGCAGAAGTGTCAGTGATCTTGCGAGAATGTCTTCTTATGTATTATTATGAGTGATTTCGCGCTAAGTCGCGACAGAGGTCATTGTGCAATTTGCCCAAGTCGTCCAGGGTCTCCGCTATGACCAAGGTATCATATGCAAAACGGAGATTAATTATGTACTCGCGGTTGATGTTGATGACAAGTCCTTTCCAATCCAGGAGCTTGAAGATATCTTCCAACGCAGCAATGAATAATTTGGGAGATATGACATCTCCTTGTCTCACTCTAGGCTGCAGTTGGATTGGTTTCTAGTCCTGATGCTGGAGACGGACTGACATGGTGGCGTTTTTGTACAAACACTCACCCCAATGTGTCGATAGTCAATTTGGCACCGCTGGAGAGACTGTAGCACCGCCCAAGTCTCGATCAAATCGAAGGCCTTCTCATATTCCACAAACGCTAAGCATAGTGGTTATACTCCTCGGACTTCTGTATAACTTGCCGCAGCGTATATATGTGGTCTATGAAGCTAAAGCCTTTTTGGAAGCCTGCTATATAAAGCCTTTGCGGAGCGAGACGATTCATGATGACCCTAGAAAACAGCTTATAGATATGGCTCAGGAGGGATATCGGTCTGTAGTTGTTCAGTAAGGTATTATCACCTTTTTTGAAAAATAATACCACCACGCTCATGTGCCATGCCGAAGGCGTTTCGCCTTTAAAAAAGACGGAATCAAATAGCTTCTGAAGCGCTTTAAGAAAACCGGTTTGCCACCCGCGTTCAGAAGCTCAGCCGTAATTCCATCATCTCCAGCCGCCTTATCGTTCTTGAGCTGTTTCAGGGCTATACTAATCTCGTACAGGCTGACGTCCGGGATATCGTTGGTGTAGTGTCGGGTTAGTCTGGCTCTAGGATCATTGGCCAGGCTCACAACAGGTGCGCGTGTTGATGTGTATAACTCTCCGTAGAATTTCTCAATCTCACCCAAAAAGCTCGGGGTGGAAGTGACGATCCTACCATCCCCATTCTTCAGCTTCGCAAGTAGGCTCTGTCGAACAGACAAATCTCTTGCGAACACTTTGAAACCTTTGTTCCGCTTGATAGCCTCTTTAATACAATTTGTATTAAATTGGCGTATATCGCGAGTCAGACTCTGAGATTTGTCTGTTAAGGCATCTGGTACGCGAAGCGTCACCAGGGGATTTTAAGACAACCTCCCGTCTTTCTTCCATTAGCCGACGGGTGAGATAGGAGATCTTCTGTCCTCTTCAAGGGAAGGTTTTGAAGAACTTGGACCCTTCCGTATGCAGTTTCCACAAACCTGTTGTTATAGTGGTCCACATCTACGCATTCACCGAGGCATTCAAAGCGATTTTGCAGTTCGATGTGAAAGATTTTAGAGTTTTGGAGCTGGGTTGATGCTGGACGGAGCGTAGACTTCATAAATCGAGAGCGTTCGAACCTAATGTTGTGGTTCAAGATGCCTCTAACAATACGGTGATCACTCCCGGTTTAAACCGCATAAAGCACGAAGACATCGTTGAACATTTGCCTTCTCGTTGATATTATGAAGTCTATCTCGTTTTTGGTCTCACCATCGGTGCTAATCCAGCTCCACTTGAGGTACAATGGTTTCTTGAAAAAAGAATTCATCACAAAGACTCCTTCCTTTTCCATGAAGTCCATTAGCATCTGATCTCGGGGATTCCGATTTAAAACTCTAAATTGCCCCACTTTCATCTCGTCCGCCTTTCGCATGCCCAGTTTTGCGTAAAAATCCCCCATGACAAGTGTAGTGGGTTTAAGAGGTAGGTATATATGTGTCTACTGACGTCTTCATATATAACCTCCACCTCACTATACAGTACGCGGCGCAGTACAGCCGATTTTCGGGTCTTAAATCGAAATGTGATGCCAGAATACGGCGTGCAGGACTGTGCGAAACCACATAACATCGAGTAACATTATATATTTCCGAAACTACAATGGTTAATGAGAAAACTGGAACGCAAAATCTGAAACGGCCGCCATTTTGGTTCAAGTTATATTCAAGTTCAAGATAAAGATATAGTGAAGAATGTTAATTCATAGGATGGACTCTTAAATCAGCAGTAAAGTGTATGTCTTAAACTACTGTAACTATTATTTTAAAATAGGCTTGATCATACAATGAATGGACTGTGATGAAATACTTGTATAAATAATACAGTTGAAATATCACGTTCGAAAAGTGGTCATACTTGCTGTGATCTTAAACGCACCACTATTAGTGATATTTTATACCTACTCCAAAAAACACTAGAAGTACCTAAGTCGTGTTAGGTCCACATCGAAGATATTAGTGATAGTAATAAAGACCCGCTTCTTGGGTTTTTATTCGGGTTTAAACCCGTTTAAACCCAAAAAACCCGGTTTTAACCCATTTCCACCCATTGGGTTTAAACCCTCTGCCCATCTCTAATCATCATACAAGGCTTGTTATTTGAGTAATATGTAGGTACCTACCTACATATATTTCTATTTTATTGTTATTCGAAATAAAACGACATTTTTCTTACACAAGACTTTTATTATAACATCAAGCAACAACAGTGTTCACAATTAACAAACTTAAAACTTAAATTAAACAAAACAAAGATTTATTGGTACATTGAAGTTACACAACATATATCGCGTTATTCAACATAACCAATGGTTTATCAACATTTTTCAAAATAATTCGGTACGGTAACAGCGCAACGATATCATTTTTATAGTAAATAGACAGTTCAACATCAGTCATTGCGTTGTTTACGTTGCTGAACAGACACTTTTTCGGACACAATTATGGAGCAATGGATTAGCAATATGCTTCAAAATAATTCAATTTGTCAGTAACAGTGTATTATTATTTACATTACAGTACTAGGATGCAGAAAAATGAATTGCATGCAATAAGGTGGCAAAATGATTCCGATTAACAATTTTCAATGAATATAACACCTATTACGCCCGTCGATATCAATCAATCAAAGTAAATTCAAGAATAATCTCGTATATCATTTAGTACTGGGTAGTAAAAGAAAAAATACTTTCGTTAATATTTTTTTTTACAAGGTAACATAAATTTAGAGCGTGATAAAAAGAATATCCTATACTGTTTCTGTACCTTTCACGTGCGATTGTTTTAGCGTCACAAAGAGGGAGTTCTGGGATAAAAACACAGTTTCGTGGTCCTCGGTGGAAAGCTAACTGTGTCAACTAAGCGGAGTGGGGTCTTGCCCCAATAACACCCGCTGAACTCCAGGAATAGGCAATCAATTGGATAGTTCGCAGTTTTCCTTACCAAACAACACACCTAGCGTCTTTAGGGTTTTTCCAAACCCCTCACGCTACAGGTCAGAGCCCCGTTCACACATTGAAATTGGTGACGGTCTACAAGCATAGGTGTTGCGGAAGGCAGCCTAGATAAATCTTAGTGGACCACACAGTGATAATTAAGAGAACATTTCGTTGTGCTGATTCGTGATTGGTAACAAAAACTTTAAGGCGGTGTGGAGGGGGTTAGAGTGAGATAGAAATAGCTAGAGGGAAGGTCTGATTAGCCGGCGGGAAAGAACCTACTCCACACCAGACAGTGGGGTGTTGACCCAATTACACCCGCCGAACCCCTTCAAGGCTAGGCAGTCAATTGGACGGGTCCCAGACCTTCGGCCTTGGGGGGTCCCCTAGTTGGAACTGGTGTACAGTTTTCCCTTTCAGCTGTGTAGCTGTAGACGCTAGGTGTGTACCTAGCGTCTTTAGGGTGTGTCTACAACCTTCGCGCTAGACCGGTTAGGGCCCCGTTGCACACTGAGATTGGCAACGGAATACAAGCTTAGGGTTCACCCTTGGCACTCACCTCCCTGCCTATACCCGGCAGGAAGGGTACACACCCCCGGGCCGATATACCCGGGGGGGATAGGCTCCTCTATTAAGTAAACTTCTCTACTCTTCTGTCCACCATGGACGAAGTAGTATACTTATTCTTCAAGGAGATCATCATGACTGACCCCCTTTTCATTGCCAAATACGGCGACAGGGTCACTGCTCTGCAGCAACCCCCTTTCCCTCCTGAAACTGACCAAACCTCTCCGGCGTCAATGGACGCGGAGGAAGCATCGGCAAAGCGCCGAGCCCAACAATCGCCTGAGGAAGTATCTTTCTCAGACTCAGCGCCTCAAACTCTTCGCTCTCCTCCTCCCCCGCCTGTCTTCGTACAGGACAAGGGGAAGTGGACTCAAATCTCAGCTTGGGTGTACTGAGCTAAAAATCAGGTTCACCAATGCCAGATCTACCCAGATCGGAATCAAGGTCTCCCTCCTCAGAGAGATTACCCGACTCCTCCGGCAGAGAGATGTGCCCTTCCACACCTACTCCCTCCCGGAGGACTGAACGTTCCTGTGAAAGAGGTCCACAGGATGCAAAAGGCCCGAGGAAACGTGGCCTACGATATGGTGCTGGAAGTGTGCTCTTCTGTTGAAGGAGCTACTCACCATCCAATATTCAAGAGCATATGCTCTCTCACCGGAATAGAACTCGAAAAGCCCCACAAGAGCGGCATCGTCGGCCAATGCCACAGATGCCAGCTCTATGGGCACTCGCAGGCTCATTGCCACGCCAAGCCCAGGTGCGTTAAGTGCCTGGGCGACCATGGCACAGCAGAGTGCCCACCACCAAAGTATGCTGGCTGGTGTCCTCGCCCTTAGGGGAAAGGTCGCCCTCCTCCGACATCTCCTGAGGGAACAGGACATCGACGTGGCGCTTATAAGCGAGACTTTCCTGGGACCGCAGGACAAGGTCAGATTCCCGGGATATCTCGTTTATCGGAAAAACGAACGGTCAGTTTCCCACTTCCGGTACCGTAGTCTGACAGTACTTGTGAGGCGAAGGATTGTCCATCAAGAGCTCCCAGTACCGTCGCTCAGCATTCTACGCGCTGGGTGTTCAGCTGCATGTGGCTGGCGAGGACATTGACGTGTACGCGTGCTACAAGTCGTCCGCGGCTCCCATGGATACGATCAAGCTGCGGGGACTACTGTACGGCACGCCGCGCGCTACTGTCCTCGCCGGCGAGGACAGTAGCGCGCGGCCGGCGTGGAACTCGGTGCTGGCAAACACGGGTGGTAGACGACTCATCGCGGACGCGAAAGCCTCAGGATATTCGGTGTTCATTTCAATACCTTCCTTCACTTCTGTCCACCATAGACGAAGTATTATTACACTTCTTCAAGGAGGTGGTAATGCAGGTGCTCACTACCCGTGCAGGGGACGAGGCCCGGGCTGACCGGGCCAGCACGAGTATGAGGTTGCGGAAGAAGCTAGACTCCCGCGGCCCCGCGCGCACTTGAGAGAAGAGACACCGGGGTGGTTTTTAGTCAGTAAGAGTCTGATAGACCCCGTCGCTAGCACCAAGGCGGCGGACAACCACGAGGAAAATAAAAAGATAAGGGCGCCCCAACGCTTATGACGGCAGCCAACGGGGCCTCGGAGGGGACCCAAGCCTTCTCCTTCGGGCGGAGAAAAAAAGAGACGTTACAACAAAAACACACCGCCACTCAGCTTGATGGCGCAGGTCGTGAATTCATTCTTCTCGGGTAGAAGAATGAATTCACGACCTGCGCTATAAAGCTGTTGATGGAGCTTATAAAAGCAAAGCAGGGACAGGACGTGAAGACGTGGAGAGAGAAAACTTTACCGAGGCTAGGCCACTGAAGGTGATCCACTGGCCTCAGTGGTTAAGGTCGCTCCCCTCCGCCACCTCCTTCGGAAACAAGATATAGACGTGCCGCTGATAAGCGAGATTCCTGGGCCGGAAGACAAGGTCAGTTTCCCGGGATATCTCGTTTATCGGAAAGACGAACGGTCAGCCTCCCACTCCCGGTACCGTGGTGTGGCGGAACTGGTGATGCGAAGGGTCATTCATCAGGAGCTCCCCGTGCCGTCGCTCGACACCTACGCGCTGGGTGTCCAACTGCACGTGGACGGCCAGGACATTGACATGTACGCGTACTCTCACAACCGCCGACCAATCACAAGGTGCAAACAGGAATGCGGACACACCATAGCGATGGTGGCAATGGTATGACTCAGCCGCCATAATAGAGCCGCGGCCGCCGCGTACACCAAATTTAATCTTGCTCGGGCAAGTCCACCGTCAAGGAGGCGACGCGGTACTGTCTGGACCCCCGCCGCGCTCGCGCACACCAACGGAAGAGGATGCGTGTTCGCTGACATTACCGCACTCCCCGGCTCGCCCAAGCCGTAAGATGGCGAGAAGAAACACAAATAAAGCAAGAGCTGGTGGTGGAGAGTCAGCCACGTATTGAGCCGCCCACTTCCGGGCCATCAGGTAGCGGCTGGGCCGGGCGCCAAATGCTCGGCCGTACGGAAATTGGGTCCACCTCACTCCCGATACCTAAGAGTATAGGCTGATCCAGCGGTACCTCATAAGCCTGGAGAAGGAGAGTGGCGTCTCGTGGTTTGCCTACTCACTACCAGCCGAGAGAAGTCTCAGATCGCCATCAGGGGGACTCCCAGCGGACTCAGACCCCCAGGAGATTGACGAGGAACCCCAGGAGATGTGGAACCAGCCTGAGTACGTGCGCCAAAAACCAAGGGCGCACAAGGAAGACCCGGATGCATATTCCACGCTATCCTAAAAAGATACCGGACGTTCGGACTATCTTCGACACCGCCGTGTTTAGGATTAGGAACATGCGCGGTGTTGCAGACGACGCCTTAAGTTGATTGCTGTATTTATTAAGTAAACAATAAATCGAATTATGATTGGTAAAAGGAGGCATGAAGAAGGGTTAGAGCGGACATTGCGTGACAATGTCGGCCTCTAATTCGATGGCCAGAACCCTTTTAACACCCGCGCGCCCGCAGCCCCTGTGCTCGCCCGGCGCGTCGCCTGAGTGCCCCGCGCACCCCACGCGCCCCGCAGCCTCGTGCTCGCCCGGCCGCCCGGCGTTCCGCGAATAGATAACAACAAAATATTATTAGTCAGCTAGTGGTCGAGTTTAACTTATTGTTTTCTCGACCGCTGGTTGATTGATATAAAAAGTCTTTTTCAAGACTATCTATCTATTTCTTTAACAGCCGCGTTTATACTTTTAGAGTCACTAGTTCCCTTCAGGAAAAAAAACACAGTTTCGTGGTCCTCGGTGGCTACCTAACAGGTGTCAACAAGCCGAGTGGGGTGTTGACCCGACTCACCCGCCGAACCCCTTCAGGGCTAGGCAGCAAATCGGACGGGTCCCAGTACTCCGGCCTTGGGGGGTCCCCTAGTCGGACCTGGTGACAGTTTTGCTTTTCAGCAACACACCTAGTGTCTTTAGGGTGTGTCTACACCCTTCGCACTAGACCAGTCAGGGCCCCGTTGCACATTGAGATTGGCAACGGGTTACTAGCTTAGGGCTCACCATAGGTACACACCTCCCTGTCTAAACCCGACAGGGAGGGTACACACCCCCGGGCCAATCCACCCGGGGGGGATAGGCTCCCCTATCTTATCTTCTATCACCATGGAAGATATTCTTCTCGCCTTCGTCAGGGAGGTCTTATTGACCGACCCAGAAATCATCGCCAAATATGGCGATAGGCTGAATGCCCTGCAGCAGCAGGCCCCCCCACCTCCTGAAACCGATCAAACCCCCCCGGCGTCAATGGACGCGGAGGAAGCATCGGCAAAACGCCGAGCCCAGAACTCGCCTGAGGAAGTTTCCTCCTCTGATTCCGCGACCTCCTCCCCCCCCTCGGACGACGACGCCGGGTTCACCGTCGCCGCCGGAAAGAGGAGGAAACTTAAGAAGAAGAAGAAGCAGCCCCCCCCCAAAAACCACCAAGGCTGATTCCACCCCCGCCCCAAATGGTACCCCCCCCCTCCCTCCCGATCACCCGTAGCAACTCACCAATCCCAGCTTCGGGTTCCCCCTCTGCGACACCCCCCTCAGTCGCCTCAAACACTTCGCCCTCCTCCTGCTAGAGGAAAACCCCCCCTCCCCCGCCTGTCTTCGTACAGGACAAGGGGAAATGGACGCAAATTTCTGCGTGGTGCACCGAGCTTAAAATCGGTTTCACCAACGCCCGGTCTACCCAGACCGGTATCAAGGTCTCCCTCCCTACCTCCAGGGATTACAGGGAGATCACCCGGCTCCTCCGGCAGAGAGGTGTGGCCTTCCACACCTACTCCCTTCCGGAGGAAAAACTCACCCGAGTTGTCATCAGAAGGATCCCGAAAGAGATCCCCACTGATGAGATCAAGGCGGACCTCGAATCGCAGGATGTTCCTGTGAAAGAGGTCCACAGGATGCATAAGGCCCGTGGAAACGTGGCCTATGACATGGTGCTGGTAGTGTGCCCTCCTGTCGAGGGAGCTACCCTCCATCCGATTTTCCAGGTGAAGAGCATTTGCTCTCTCACCGGGATCGAACTCGAAAAGCCCCACAAGAGCGGCATCGTCGGCCAATGCCACAGATGCCAGCTCTACGGACATTCGCAGGCTCACTGCAACGCCAAGCCCAGCCCCTGTAGCCAATGTAACATCGCTTCATAGCGAAACGAAATCGAATACAAAACCAACCAATGGCGGGAACGATTGATCACGCGACGCGATAAATCACGTGGTCAATCGTTCCCGCCATTGGTTGGTTTGGTATTCGATTTCGCTTTGCTACGAAGCGATGATACATTGGCTACAGGCCCAGGTACGTTAAGTGCCTGGGCGATCACGGCACAGCAGAGTGCCCACGGCCAAAGGACCGCGCGCTCTGCACTGAGCCACCGAGCTGTGTCCTCTGCGGCACGACCGGCCACACGGCCAACTATCGCGGGTGCCCCAAGGTATCTATAGTGGGGTGTTGACCCAATTACTCCCGTCGAACCACTTCAGGGCTAGGCAGTCAATTGGACGGGTCCCAGACCTTCGGCCTTGGGGGGTCCCCTAGTTGGAACTGGTGTACAGTTTTCCCTTTCAGCTGTGTAGCTGTAGACGCTAGGTGTGTACCTAGCGTCTTTAGGGTGTGTCTACACCCTTCGCGCTAGACCGGTTAGGGCCCCGTTGCACATTGAGATTGGCAACGGAATACAAGCTTTTGGTTCACCCTTGGCACTCACATCCCTGCCTATACCCGACAGGGAGGGTACATACCCCCGGGCCGATATACCCGGGGGGGATAGGCTCCTCTATTAAGTAAACTTCTCTACTCTTCTGTCCACCATGGACGAAGTAGTATACTTATTCTTCAAGGAGGTCATCATGACTGACCCCTTTTCATTGCCAAATACGGCGACAGGGTCGCTGCTTTGCAGCAACCCCCTTTCCCTCCTGAAACTGACCAAACCCCTCCGGCGTCAATGGACGCGGAGGAAGCTCGGCAAAGCGTCGAGCCCAACAATCGCCTGAGGAAGTATCTTTCTCAGACTCAGCGGCCTCCTCCTCCCCTCGGAAAACGACGCTGGCTTCACCGTCGCCGCCCGAAAGAGGCGCAAACTTAAAAAAAAGAAGCAGTCTCTTCCCAAAAGCAGCAAGTTAGCTGCTACCACCCCCACCCCATCGGGTGCCCGCCCGGCGTTCCGTGCGCCGAACGATATTATTAGTCAGCTAGTGGTCTAGTTAAACTTATTGTTTTCTCGACCGCTGGTTGATTAAATAACAATAGTCTCGAGCACCCCGCGCGCCCGCAGCCCCCGTGCGCGCCCGGCGCGTCGCCTGAGTGCCCCGCGCTCCCCGCGCGCCCCGCAGCCCCGTGCCCGCCCGGCCGCCCGGCGTTCCCTACACCGATAACTATTATTAGTCAGCTAGTGGTCGAGTTTGACTTATTGTTTTCTCGACCGCTGGTTGATTGATTATAAAAAGTCTTTTTCAAGACTATCTACCTATTTCAATTAACAGCCGCGTTTTTATTACTTAAAGTCACTAGTTCCCTTCAGGAATAAAACCACAGTTTCGTGGTCCTCGCTGGCTACCTAACAGGTGACAACAAACCGAGTGGGGTGTTGACCCGACACACCCGCCGAACCCCTTCAGGGCTAGGCAGTAAATCGGACGGGTCCCAGTACTCCGGCCTTGGGGCGTCCCCTAGTCGGACCTGGTGACAGTGTTACTTTACAGCGACACACCTAGTGTCTTTAGGGTGTGTCTACACCCTTCGCACTAGACCGGTCAGGGCCCCGTTGCACATTGAGATTGGCAACGGGTTACTAGCTTAGGGCTCACCATTAGGTACACACCTCCCTGTCTAAACCCGACAGGGAGAGTACACACCCCCGGGCCTATCCACCCGGGGGGTTAGGAACCATGGACGCAAGTCCAGGTCCCCACGCCTACTACCAGGCGCTTCTTGCCCTGGTAGACGTTCTTATGAACGATCCTGATGTTCGCGCCAAGTATGGCGACAAACTGTCTGCCCTACAGCAGATAGCCCCCGCTCCCCAGCCCGCCCCCGTTGAAACCGAGGTGTCCATGGACACCGAGGTGCCCTCCGCAAAGCGGTCCGTCCCCGACTCCTCGGATTCCTCCGAGGAGTCCTCACCCTCATCCCAGGACGATGAAGCTGACGGCTTCATCGCCGCCTCGGGGAAGAGGAGGAGGAAGATCTCCTCCTCAAACCCGGCCCCCAAACTGGCGGCCGCTGCCTCCACCAGCGGCTCCCCCACCCCCGCCCCTGCCCCCTCTAACGCTGCCGCCACCTCGCGCGCCGCGACACCAAACCCCCCCACTCAGCCCCCCGAGCTGCCGCCAAGATCCCCCCTCCCCCGCCTGTCTTCATACAGGACAAGGGAAAATGGACCAACGTGTCTGGATGGTGTGCTGATCAGAAGATCAGCTTCACCAAGGCCCAGTCTACACAGACTGGAATTAAAGTTACAGTCCCGTCCTCAAAGGACTACCGGGAGCTGACCAAGCTCCTCAAACTCAGAGGTGTGGCCTTCCACACATACACCCTCCCTGAGGAACGACTTACCCGTGTGGTCATCCGCCGAGTGCCCAAGGAGCTATCCTCCGAGGACATTAAGGCAGACCTGATCTCTCAGGACATCCCGGTAAAGGAAGTCCACCCCGCATGCATAGGGCGCGTGGTAAAGTGCCCTATGACATGATAATGGTGATCTGTTACCCGGTCGAAGGTTCCACCCACCACCCCATCTTCCTGGTGAGTAGCATCTGCTCACTGACAGGAATTACAATTGAAAAGCCCCACAAGAGCAGCACTGTTGGCCAATGCCACAGGTGCCAACTATACGGGCACTCCCAGGCACACTGCCACGCAAAACCCAGGTGCGTTAAGTGCCTGGGCGATCATGGCACGGCAGAGTGTCTCCGCCCCAAAGACCGATCGCTCTGTACCGAGCCACCGAGTTGCGTCCTCTGTGGCGCGACCGGTCATCCGGCAAATTACCGTGGGTGCCCCAAAGCACCCAAAACCACCTCTCCTAAGCTGACAAAGCGCGCAAGCGCTCGTCAACAAAGGGAAGCCCCTGAACCCCCGACCCAGCCCCCGGCGAGCTTGAGCCCCCAGAGACCTAGTCCCTGGAACCGCCTCAACCACCAACAGGCCTTCCCAGCCTTAGTGGCGACTGCCCCGCGCAGATTCCCCCAACGAACCCAGCCTGGAAGGCCAAGGATCCTCGCATCCGTCCGACCACGGCTCAAAAGGAGGCCCCATCACCCTCCGCCCCCACCCCCGCACAATCACCCCCCGCTCCCGCCCCCGCCTCCAAAGCTGCGGCAGCGGCTCCCGCACCCCTTCTCCCAACTCCAACGGTAGGGAACGGCCCCATGGATGCCTTCAATGTCATCTCGGGGACCTTCCTCATCTTCATGTCTCCCCGCGCTAAACAAATGGCGCAAGAGCTCCTAACCGCCAGGTCTGACGGCAACCTACATGGTATATATAGCATCTACAATGCGTATCCTGAAATCCCGACTCGTCCACGAGACCCCGCTACGACCACACGCTACGCTATCGCTCTCCGCTCGCTCCCCGCGCCCCGCTCCCCTCTCTACCTGTGTAGAGGTGTCGCACGGTGCCGCCAGCAGAGCCCTACATCGCCGCGTTCGCGCCCCGCGCCCCGCGCTCCGCACTCGCCCGCGCGTCGTAGCACTCGTAGCTCGGCTCGTAGCCTCGAGCACCCCGCGCCCCGCGCCCCGCACTCGCCCGCGCGTAGCCGCTCGGCACGTAGCCGCGCGTCGTAGCACGGCTCGTAGCCTCGAGCGCCCCGCGCCCCGCACTCGCCCGCGCGTAGCCGCTCGGCACGTAGCCTCGAGCGCCCCGCGCGCCCGTAGCCCCGTGCTCGCCCGGCCGGCCGGCGTTCCGCGAATTGATAAAATAATATTATTAGTCAGCTAGTGGTCGAGTTTAACATATTGTTTTCTCGACCGCTGGTTGATTGATTTAAAAAGTCTTTTTCAAGACTACCTATTTCCTATTTCTTTAACAGCCGCGATTTCACTTTAGAGTCACTAGTTCCCTTCTGGAAAAAAAACCACAGTTTCGTGGTCCTCGGTGGCTACCAAACTGGTGTCAACAAGCCGAGAGGGGTGTTGACCCGACTCACCCGCCGAACCCCTTCAGGGCTAGGCAGCAAATCGGACGGGTCCCAGTACTCCGGCCTTGGGGGGTCTCCTAGTCGGACCTGGTGACAGTTTTGCTTTTCAGCAACTCACCTAGTGTCTTTAGGGTGTGTCTACACCCTTCGCACTAGACCGGTCAGGGCCCCGTTGCACATTGAGATTGGCAACGGGTTACTAGCTTAGGGCTCACCAGTAAGTACACACCTCCCTGTCAAAACCCGACAGGGAGGGTACACACCCCCGGGCCAATCCACCCGGGGGGGATAGGCTCCCCTAATCTTCTTATACCATGGAAGATATTCTCCTCACCTTTGTCAGGGAGGTCTTACTGACCGACCCTGAAATCATCGGCAAATATGGCGATAGGCTGAATGCCCTGCAGCAGCAGGCCCCCCCACCTCCTGAAACCGATCAAACCCCCCCGGCGTCAATGGACGCGGAGGAATCATCGGCAAAACGCCGAGCCCAAAACTCGCCTGAGGAAGTTTCCTCCTCAGACTCCGCGACCTCCTCCCCCCCCCTCGGACGACGACGCCGGGTTCACCGTCGCCGCCGGAAAGAGGAGGAAACTCCAGAAGAAAAAGAAGCAGCCACCCCCAAAAACCACCAAGGCTGCTTCCACCCTCGCCCCAAATGGTACCCCCCCCTCCCTCCCGATCACCCGTAGCAACTCCCCAATCCCAGCCTCGGGTTCCCCCTCTGCGACACCCCCGTCAGTCGCCTCAAACACTTCGCCCTCCTCCTCCCAGAGGAAAACCCCCCCTCCCCCGCCTGTCTTCGTACAGGACAAGGGGAAATGGACGCAAATTTCTGCGTGGTGCACCGAGCTTAAAATCGGTTTCACCAACGCCCGGTCTACCCAGACCGGTATCAAGGTCTCCCTCCCTACCTCCAGGGATTACAGGGAGATCACCCGGCTCCTCCGGCAGAGAGGTGTGGCCTTCCACACCTACTCCCTCCCGGAGGAAAAACTCACCCGTGTTGTCATCAGAAGGATCCCGAAAGAGATCCCCACTGATGAGATCAAGGCGGACCTCGAATCGCAGGATGTTCCTGTGAAAGAGGTCCATAGGATGCATAAGGCCCGTGGAAACGTGGCCTATGACATGGTGCTGGTAGTCTGCCCTCCAGTCGAGGGAGCTACCCTCCACCCGATCTTCCAGGTGAAGAGCATTTGCTCTCTCACCGGGATCGAACTCGAGAAGCCCCACAAGAGCGGCATCGTTGGCCAATGCCACAGATGCCAGCTATACGGACATTCGCAGGCCCACTGCAACGCCAAGCCCAGGTGCGTTAAGTGCCTGGGCGACCACGGCACAGCAGAGTGCCCACGGCCGAAGGACCGAGCGCTCTGCACTGAGCCACCGAGCTGTGTCCTCTGCGGCACGACCGCCAAGCGTCAAGCAAATGGCCGAGGAATTAGTCGCCGCCAGACGAGCGTGCGACATATATCGCATCCAAGCGATATACCACGCGTACCCAGAGGTACTAGCAGCCCTCCAATCTTTTGTCTCCTCTAGCACCCAATAATGGATAGCAGGAATATCGAGCGAACCAAGCCCCGATCCCTCAAGCTGGCATACTTCAATGCCAACGGCATCAGAGACCAGAAATCCGAGATCTCTGTCTTCCTCCGGGACCATCAAATTGACATTCTTCTCCTTCAAGAGACCCAAGAGACAAACTATCTGCCCTACAGCAGATAGCCCCCGGTGAAACCGAGGTGTCCATGGACACCGAGGTGCACTTTGCTAAGCGGCCCGTCCCCGACTCCTCGGATTCCTCCGAGGAGTCATCAACCTCATCCCCGGACGATGAAGCTGACGGCTTCATCGTCGCCTCGGCAAAGAGGAGGAGGAAGATATCCTCCTCAAACCCGGCTCCCAATCTGGCGGTCGCTGCCTCCGCCAGCGGCTCACCCACCCCCGCCCCTGCCCCCTCTAACGCTGCCGCCACCCCGCGTGCCGCGACACCAAACCCCTCCCACTCAGCCCCCCGAGCTGCCGCCAAGATCCCTCCTCCCCCGCCTGTCTTCGTACAGGACAAAGGGAAATGGACCAAAGTGTCCGGATGGTGTGCTGATCAGAAGATCAGCTTCACCAAGGCCCAGTCTACACAGACTGGAATCAAGGTAACCGTCCCGTCCCCTAAGGACTACCGGGAGCTAACCAAGCTCCTTCGTCACAGAGGTGTGGCCTTCCACATCTACTCCCTCCCGGAGGACCGACTCACCCGGGTGGTCATCCGCCGCGTGCCTAAAGAGTTATCCTCCGAAGGCATAATAAAGGCGGACCTGATCTCACAGGAAATCCCTGTGAAGGAAGTCCACCGTATACACAGGGCGTGTGGAAAGGTGCCCTATGACATGATCATGGTGATCTGTCACCCAGCAGAAGGATCCGCCCACCACCCTATCTATAGTGGGGTGTTGACCCAATTACTCCCGCCGAACCCCTTCAGGGCTAGGCAGTCAATTGGACGGGTCCCAGACCTTCGGCCTTGGGGGGTCCCCTTGTTGGAACTGGTGTACAGTTTTCCCTTTCAGCTGTGTAGCTGTAGACGCTAGGTGTGTACCTAGCGTCTTTAGGGTGTGTCTACACCCTTCGCGCTAGACCGGTTAGGGCCCCGTTGCACATTGAGATTGGCAACGGAATACAAGCTTTGGGTTCACCCTTGGCACTCACATCCCTGCCTATATCCGACAGGGAGGGTACATACCCCCGGGGGGGATAGGCTCCTCTATTAAGTAAACTTCTCTACTCTTCTGTCCATCATGGACGAAGTAGTATACTTATTCTTCAAGGAGGTCATCATGACTGACCCCCTTTTCATTGCCAAATACGGCGACAGGGTCGCTGCTTTGCAGCAACCCCCTTTCCCTCCTGAAACTGACCAAACCCCTCCGGCGTCAATGGACGCGGAGGAAGCTCGGCAAAGCGTCGAGCCCAACAATCGCCTGAGGAAGTATCTTTCTCAGACTCAGCGGCCTCCTCCTCCCCTCGGAAAACGACGCTGGCTTCACCGTCGCCGCCCGAAAGAGGCGCAAACTTAAAAAAAAGAAGCAGTCCCTTCCCAAAAGCAGCAAGTGTGCTGCTACCACCCCCACCCCATCGGGTGCCCCCGCCCGGCGTTCCGTGCGCTTAACGATATTATTATTCAGCTAGTGGTTGAGTTAAACTTTTTGTTTTCTCGACCGCTGGTTGATTAAATAACAAAAGTCTTTTTCAAGACTATCCTATTTCTTATAACAACCGCATTTTGTTTTAGAGTCGCTAGGCCCCTTCAGGGTTAAAAATACAGTTTCGTGGTCTTCGGCTGCAACCAAACAGGTGACAACTAAAGCGAGTGGAGTGTTGACCCAATACACCCGCCGAACCCCTTCAGGGCTAGGCAGTTAATTGGACGGGTCCCATATCTCCGGCCTTGGGGGGTCCCCTAGTCGGACCTGGTGTACAGTGTTCCATTTCAGCTACACACCTAGTGTCTTTAGGGTGTGTCTACACCCTTCGCACTAGACCGGTCAGGGCCCCGTTGCACATTAAGATTGGCAATGGGTTACAAGCTTAGGGCTCACCCGTGGGTACACACCTCCCTGTCTAAACCCGACAGGAAGGGAACACACCCCCGGGCCTAGGAACCATGGACGCAAGTCAAGTCCCCAGCCCGCCCCCGCTGAAACCGAGGTGTCCATGGACACCAAAGTGCTCTCAGCTTAACGGCCCATCCCGTTCTCCTCGGATTCCTCCGAGGAATCATCACCCTCGTCCCCGGACGAAGAAGCTGACGGCTTTATCATTGCCTCGGGAAAGAGGAGGAAGATATCCTCCTCAAATCCGGCCCCCAAACTGGCGGCCGCTGCCTCCGCCAGCGGCTCACCCACCCCCGCCCCAGCCCCCTCAAACGCTGCCGCCACCCCGCGTGCCGCGACACCCAACCCCGCCCACTCAGCCCCCCGAGCTGCCGCCAAGATCCCTCCTCCCCCGCCCTGTGTTCGTACAGGACAAGGGGAAATTGACCAACGTGTCCGGATGGTGTGCTGATCGGAAGATCAGCTTCACCAAGGCCCAGTCTACAGAGACTGGCATAAAAGTGACCGTCCCGTCCTCTAAGGACTACCGGGAGCTGACCAAGCTCCTCCGACATAGAGGTGTGGCCTTCCACACCTACTCCCTCCCGGGGGACCGCCTCAGAAGACATAAAGGCGGACCTCATCTCACAGGAAATCCCTGTGAAGGAGGTCCACCGTATGCACAAGGCGCGCGGTCAGGTGCCCTATGACATGATCATGGTAATCTGCCACCCAGCAGAAGGATCTGCCCACCACCCTATCTTCCTGGTGAAGAGCATCTGCTCTCTCACAGGAATAACAATCGAAAAGCCCCATAAGAGCGGCACTGTTGGCCAATGCCACAGGTGCCAACTCTATGGGCATTCCCAGGCACACTGCCATGCTAAACCCAGGTGCGTTAAGTGCCTGGGCGATCATGGCACGGCAGAGTGCCCCCGCCCCAAGGAACGGTCGCTCTGTACCGAGCCTCCGAGTTGCGTCCTCTGTGGCGCAACTGGGCATCCGGCCAACTACCGAGAGTGCCCCAAAGTACCCAAATCCTCCTCTTCCAAACTGACAAAGCGCGCAAGCGCTCGTCAGCAAAGGGAAGCCCCCGAACCCTCGACCCCAGTCTGGCCCTAGCCGCCGCCCCGAACGCCACGCTAAATCGCGCTCCGCCGTTCAAGAAATCAGAAAAAATTAAAGTTGTAGTATAAGTTTGTGAAAAGTGCAAGTGTTACATATCAAAATACGCGCCGCGACGCGGCGAGTACAACGCCGTAAAAGCCGTCGAAAAATTGAAAATACTAAACAGTGTGGTGTTTTTAAAATTTCAATAAGTGAAAAAATAAAAAGTTACTTAAAAAACAATTTCATACAAACCGCTGTGCGTCTGTGAAAAAGTCAGACCTATATTAAAACAATTTTATATTCATATCTTCAGTAACAACCTACCCTTAAATTTTGAGGAAGACTAGGGGATACGCCCTGCTACACGACAGGATAAAAAGAAAAATTTTCCGGACAAAACTGTAAGTGCAAAAAAATTATTTAACGACAGCAAACAATTTTCTCGACTACAAATTTAAGATCGCTTGCCGTGAATTTAAAACGCTTACATCTTATAAGCATGCAAAAGAAAGAAAGACTGTCTCCGAAAGCCGGCTGGGTGTCGGCAGCTGCATGCTGGTCAACGTTACGCACGGACTAAGGGAATCCGCTTCCGTTGATAAGGATGTACTAGAGGATATTTACAAGCAGGGCTCTCTGGAACGTCTCGAACGTAAAGAAAAACCACGAACACCAGCTCACGTCAAGAAACGCCCAAAGAGGCGAAGAGGCCTAAGAAGAACGAGCGCAGTCACAAAAAAGAAACACAGAACATCACAACATCAAGATGATTCTGTGAATGATGATAAATCAACTTCATCCAAAAAAGAGAAAAAAAATACTGCAGAAGCTAACAAAACCACCGTGCTCGCTCCATTTGAATGGAGTCAAGAACCAAAGAAAGCAAACGATGAAGACTTTTTGAATCAGAAATCTATCGCGCTACGAAGACGATATATCACTACCCGAAATCGCCGAGGCGAGATTCACGGAAACGATAAAAGAGCTATTTGATGCAGGAAAATATTCTCATTAAACAACGTCTTTCCAGAGAAGCTAGTCAATATCGAGGTCCTCCTGGTCACTAAAGGAGGCAAAATCATTGGAATAACGCGAGTCAGCAGGTAAGTAAGTGGCATTGAGATACTGGAGGATCGTGTTGGAATCACTGTCAAAGTGCTTCGATTGGATGAGCTAACGTATGTTCGCATCGTAATCACGATGTGAGCTAGTTTGCGCGATAAAACAAGAAAATGTACATAAAAAAAAACACGCCGCCGCCGCCTGGAAGGATCCTCGCATCCGCCCTGGCACGGCACAAAAAGTGGTTCCATCCCCCCCTACCCCTAAGGCCACCCCAGGGGTCCCAGTCCCCCCCCCATGACAGCTGGCAAAAATGATCCTTTCAACGTCATTTCCAGCACGTTCCTCATCTTCCTCACCCCACGGGCCAAGAAAATGGCCGAGGAATTAGTTGCCGCCAGAAGAGCGTGCGACCTATATCACATACAAGCGATATACAACGCGTACCCAGAAGTACTAACTAACAGTCATATCCATAGGATGCAGACACTCCAAAATCGCTTTCTTCGTAGAGCAACAAACGCCCATTGGTTCGTCCGAAATGAGATCCTCCATCTAGATCTCAAAATCCCCACTATCCAGCAATTCATGAAACGCCTTTCCAAGCGTTTCTTTGACACAGCCGCTGAACATCACAACCTTCTGGTTGTCGCGGCAGCAAAACCTAGGCACGCTCTCACCAACCCTAATGACCCCATAACCCTCCTCCAAGAGGCCAATAGGGCCACTAGTACAAAATACAAAATGAGATCCTCCATCTAGATCTCAAAATCCCCACTATCCAGCAATTCATGAAACGCCTTTCCAAGCGTTTCTTTGACACAGCCGCTGAACATCACAACCTTCTGGTTGTCGCGGCAGCAAAACCTAGGCACGCTCTCACCAACCCTAATGACCCCATAACCCTCCTCCAAGAGGCCAATAGGGCCACTAGTACAAAATACAAAATGAGATCCTCCATCTAGATCTCAAAATCCCCACTATCCAGCAATTCATGAAACGCCTTTCCAAGCGTTTCTTTGACACAGCCGCTGAACATCACAACCTTCTGGTTGTCGCGGCAGCAAAACCTAGGCACGCTCTCACCAACCCTAATGACCCCATAACCCTCCTCCAAGAGGCCAATAGGGCCACTAGTACAAAATACAAAATGAGATCCTCCATCTAGATCTCAAAATCCCCACTATCCAGCAATTCATGAAACGCCTTTCCAAGCGTTTCTTTGACACAGCCGCTGAACATCACAACCTTCTGGTTGTCGCGGCAGCAAAACCTAGGCACGCTCTCACCAACCCTAATGACCCCATAACCCTCCTCCAAGAGGCCAATAGGGCCACTAGTACAATACAAAAAATGAGATCCTCCATCTAGATCTCAAAATCCCCACTATCCAGCAATTCATGAAACGCCTTTCCAAGCGTTTCTTTGACACAGCCGCTGAACATCACAACCTTCTGGTTGTCGCGGCAGCAAAACCTAGGCACGCTCTCACCAACCCTAATGACCCCATAACCCTCCTCCAAGAGGCCAATAGGGCCACTAGTACAAAATACAAAATGAGATCCTCCATCTAGATCTCAAAATCCCCACTATCCAGCAATTCATGAAACGCCTTTCCAAGCGTTTCTTTGACACAGCCGCTGAACATCACAACCTTCTGGTTGTCGCGGCAGCAAAACCTAGGCACGCTCTCACCAACCCTAATGACCCCATAACCCTCCTCCAAGAGGCCAATAGGGCCACTAGTACAAAATACAAAATGAGATCCTCCATCTAGATCTCAAAATCCCCACTATCCAGCAATTCATGAAACGCCTTTCCAAGCGTTTCTTTGACACAGCCGCTGAACATCACAACCTTCTGGTTGTCGCGGCAGCAAAACCTAGGCACGCTCTCACCAACCCTAATGACCCCATAACCCTCCTCCAAGAGGCCAATAGGGCCACTAGTACAAAATACAAAATGAGATCCTCCATCTAGATCTCAAAATCCCCACTATCCAGCAATTCATGAAACGCCTTTCCAAGCGTTTCTTTGACACAGCCGCTGAACATCACAACCTTCTGGTTGTCGCGGCAGCAAAACCTAGGCACGCTCTCACCAACCCTGATGACCCCATAACCCTCCTCCAAGAGGCCAATGGGGCCACTAGTACAAAATACAAAAGACCGACCTACCGACCTCGACGCCGAGGTCCATCGCGATGCGTTCAACGTAGTAATAAGTAAGCATAGCCCGGCACGTCGTGCGCCGGAAGAGGAGAACCTTGTCCGATACGTCAAGAACTCCAGACACGTCAAGCGCATCAAGTGAGACCCGGTGCTTTAGAGCTATGGTTGTCACGCGAAATCAGATCGACGCAGCGGAGACGGCGGGATGGCGCCGGGAGCTAGAGATTATTGAACAAGAACGAGCAAGGCGACGAAAACTAGATCCTCCAGCGTCACCTCAAGTGGAGGGACGCGCTACCACAGCGGATGTCGGGACCGCGGGATCATCGTCAGAATGCAGACAAATAGTATCACCGCCGCGGTCAGTGAAATCGACCACAAGTACGACGACACGACTCAAGCTAGCAGAGCTAGAAGCGGCTGAGAGGCTAGCAGTAATAAGAAGAAAGGAGTTGGAAATCGAAGCAGACCTAGTGAGAAAACGACTAGCCGCCGAGGCATTGATAATTCAAGATGAACAGGAAAGCGTTCACGAAGATGTTGAAGAAGGACACCAGCACCAGAAAGTGGATCATTTCTATACGCCATGATTTTAGACTAACTTAAAATTGACATTCGACATGTTTAGGAGTCAGTGGCAGAATAAGTAACAATGGAATGAAAAACGTTTATCACAATTTGAAGATACTAATTGACGAAAACGATAAATATATACTTGACGTAACAGGCGGTAACATACCTTATAATACATCAAACATTGACATTTACCAACCTGACAACCATATGAAGACAATAACTAAATCAGACGACACCGGACAGCTTTTTCTTTAGTCATATTGATGTAATGCATCAAAACATTGCCGGGTTATTAAATAAATCAGACCTGTTAACTACTGAACTGATACTGAACTGGAACACTTGGAAAATCAAGGGACAACTTTAGATGTACTCTGTTTGACAGAACACTTGTCATGAAGTGTTTAATTTCAATATACAGAAATTACGAGATTGTGTGTAAAGTCAAAAACGGAACAAACGTATTTATCAAATTTCAGGATTATAAAATATAGGGTACCTCAGGGTGGCGTGCTCGGGCCACCGTTATTTCTCATTTAAGTATATTAATGATTTGCCAAAAGTGACGCAACAACAAATGGTTTTGTTTGCAGACGATAGCACTGCCATAGTAAAATGTAGAGATCTAAATGCTTGTCAAATTGACATTAATAATACTCTTAGTGACATAATTAATTGGCTTAATATGAATAACTTCAAAATTAACCTGAAGACAACCAAACTAATGCATTTGATACGGACGACGTCGCGTTAATTGTAAATAATGTTTCAAAACGTCGTTACATTGATTGTACATAACCGATAAAACTAGAATAAGAATCATAGTGTAAGGTTTGATATGATTGGACAATAAAACGGTTTTTGATTGGTTGTAAAGAGGTGCGACAACCAAGAACGTTGTTTCAAGCCCGACAAGTCGAGCGCCGCAAGAGGCTCATCTCGTGCGAGATTTCAAGATGCCGGAAGAGCAGCACCGACTCCAACAAGTGAAGCGCTCCAGGCAATCGAGCGCATCAATTGTGGCTCAGCACCATAGAGCCATGGTCGTCACCCGAAGCCAGATCGACGCAGCGGAGACGGCGGGACGGCGGCGCCGGGAGCTAGAGATCATTGAACAAGAACGAGCAAGGCGACTATCACTGGATCCTCCAGCGTCACCTCAGGTGGAGGGAGGGACGCGCTACCACAGCGGACGTCGTGACCGCGGGACCATCGTCAGAACGCAGACAAATGGTATCACCGCCGCGGTCAGTGAGATCGACCACAAGTGCGACGACGTGGATCAAGCTAGCAGAACCAGAAGCGGCTGAGAGGCTAGCAGCAATAAGAAGAAAGGAGTTGGAAATCGAAGCGGACCTAGTGAGAAAACGACTAGCCGCCGAGCCATCGATAATCCAGGACGAACAAGAAAGCGTCCACGAAAATGTTGAAGGACACCCGCACCAGAAAGTGCACCAATGGCTGCGCACCAATCCCCTCCACAAACGGGAGGGGGGGGGGGGTAGAGGCACAGATGCGAGAGAGGAAAGAAAACATGTGCCACGCGGACGGTCACCGCCGCCAACGAAAGCTAGAAACAGCATTGAACAATTTGCTGCGACGCTGGAAAAGATGGCGAGACCACGGCTGCGACACAGATCTACCCGTTTTATCCAGCGCAGTCAACGAGTGGTTACCCTTCAAAGCATCCTACTACGACACGACCAGCATGTATAACGTGTCACCGGCAGAGAAACTCCAGCGACTTAGAAGTTGCCTCAGGAATGAAGCACGAAACGTCGTAGTGGCCCTACTAAATACGGCCACCGATCCAGACGTCATCATGAAGACCCTAGAACAATGTTTCGGGCGACCAGAGGTGATAATAGACAAGACACTTGAAGAGGATGCCGAAACCAACTGTTATTGCTACTGACCTAAACAATTTCGCGATCAAGATCCAGAACACAGTGTGTATGTTAAAGACAATCGATCGCAAAGGGTACCTCTATAATCCCTTGCTGACCCGTGAAGTGCTGGATAAATTGAGTCTCCACCTACAATCGCGGTGGTGCAACTTCGCGAGTGACAACGAAGGCTCACCGGAACCCGCGTTAGTAATGTTGTCTCGTTTCCTGATGCGTAAGGCAGATAGGGCGTTATGATATACATACTCCCCACCGACGAGCGCCACGGCCGTGACAACGAAGAAGGGAACAAGACTGGCCGTGATCCAGAATAAGAAACGCAACGCAGTGTACGCCACGACGGAAGACACCGACGAAGAGCGGCGTCCCAGATGTAAACAGCGTCACGTGCTAACCCAGTGCCCACAATTCAAAGCGATGACCATCGAACAACGCTGGTAAATGGTGAAGCAGCACAAACTATGCTTCAAGTGCGCCCAGAAGAAGCATAGGCGCGCCACGTGCAAGGCAAGGCCGTGCGGAGTAAACCAATGCCGCCGGCCACACCATGCTATACTGAACAGGGATCCTATAGAGTCGCCTGACTTAAAATACGCGGCTGACCAGCACGCTACGGAAGAACCGACAGAAGAAGCCGTCATGTCGGTGGCTACCCGATCAGCCCGAAGACAGTGCTTCTAAAAATGTGCCCTGTCGTCGTCACCGGTCTACGGGGGGAGGTGAGAACGCACGCGCTCCTAGATAAGGGGGCCACCATTACCCTCAATGAAGCGGACCTGGCGAGGATCGGAGCGGAGGGAACGACGCAGCCACTACACATCTGTGGTGTGGATATGTCATCATAAGTGCAAGACAGCAAGTTCGTCACAGTGAAAGTGAGCGGTGTTAGCCAGACCAGCGCACCACACAAGCTCAGGGCCAGAACGGTGAAAGACCTAAAGCTTCACCAGCAGTCAATACCGGAAACCCTGCTGGAGTATGAACATTTACGTGACCTACCGACACATGAGGTGTGTTACGAACCAACACGACCAGGCATCCTAGTGGGCACAGAACATTGGGAGTGCATTGTGTCAGAAAACTCTGAATCGGCGCTCCCGACCAACTGGGCGCATCCCTAACGCAGCTCGACTGCGGCGTCGCGGAGCGTCATCGTGAGTGAAGACAACGTACTACATGTGTACGAAACTTACAAGCAGCCACACGATTGTCAGCGACTTCACGATCTAATAGAAGCCCACTTCAAGATCGAGGCACTAGGCGTCGCACGAGAACCGCGCGCGAGTGAAGCCAACCAACGCGCAATAGCCATCGTGGAAGTCACCACGAAGAAGATCAACGGGGGCTACGAAGTCAGGTTACCTTGGCGACGCGACGATATAAACATGCCACCAAGCTACGGGGCAGCGCTTCGCCGATTGAAGAGACTCGAGCAGAAGATGGACGCAAATCCCGACTTTGCCGAGCAGTACAGCGCCCAGATGGACAACCTGATCCAGAAGGGATATGCGGTGCCATGGGACGGCACCGAGAGTACGAGTGCTGTCTGCTGGTACCAGCCTCACTTTGCCGTGCAGAACCCAAATAAGCCCGGCAAGCAAAGGCTAGTATTTGACGCGGCTGCAAAGAGCCATGGCGGGAGTCTGAACGATAGACTCCTGGAAGGGCCAGATCTGCTGTTGTAGCTACCCGGAATTATATTCCGTCGTTCGACAGCAGACATCCAAGAGATGTTCCTGCGCATCAAGATCCGAACAGAAGACCAGCCAGCACAAGTTCCTGTGGAGAGGCAGCGATCGGACGGGACCTCCACGGCACTATAAGATGACCAGCATGATCTTTGGTGCGGCCAGCTCCCCGTATATGGCGCATCATATACGGAACTACAATGCAGACGTACATGGCCGAGAGTACCCACTAACGCTAGAGGCGATCAAGAACAGCCATTACATGGACGACTTGGTGGTCAGCTACGATGACCAGGAAGAGGCCCTGAAAGCAATAGAAGAGATGAGACAAGTGCATGCAGTCGCCGGATTCACGCTTCGTGGATGGAGCGCCAACAGTGAGACGGTGCTACGAGACATACCGCAAGAACTGCGCGCCACGGCACCCACACAACTGGGGAGTGAGATGCCCGCGAATAAGATATTGGGGCTGTACTGGGACGCAGAACGAGACGAGCTCGGCTTCAACACTACGGTGATCCGCTCCAGTACGAGAAAGAAAACGTACTCCGACCAAAAGAGAAGCACTCGGCGCAGTTATGTCTATATGTATAATATGATCCCTTAGGGCTGTTAAGCCATTACACGATAAGGTTCAAAATCATACTGCAGAGTTTATGGCGACTTCAGTTATCGTGGGACGAGCCGATTCCAGAACAGGAGAACGAGCACTTCGCTGCCTGGCTCGCCCAACTCACCGACGTCGCACAGGTCCGACTACCCAGGAGCTACACAGCGGAGAAACATAAGGACGTGGAGCTACACGTGTTATGTGACGCCAGCGAGCAAGCCTACGCGACAGTGGCTTACTGGAGGGTGGTGAATTATGACGGCACCGTGGACGTGGTACTGAGCGCTGCGAATGCTAAGGTAGCACCACGAAAGGCGCAAACCATCCCAAGGCTGGAACTGCAAGCGGCGGTTCTGGGAGCCAGGCTCACTGACACCATCAGGAAGGAACACCGTCTAGAGGTCAGCAAGACGACATATTGGACAGACTCCTCCACTGTTGTACACTGGGTGAAAACGACACCCGGCGATACACACCGTTCGTCGCGCATCGACTGGGGGAGATCGCCGAGCTCACCTCGAAGGAAGAGTGGCGTTGGTTGCCAACAGGACACAACGTCGCGGACTACGCCGCCCGGCCCGACACACCGATCGATGTGAACAATCGGTGGTTCCAAAGGCCTAGCTTCCTGTACCTACCACAGGAGTAATGGCCTGGGACAGCGCCACCTTGTGAGGACGAGGAACTTGAAGTACTGCACATGACAGAGCACCAGGGAGAAAGCTGGCTACCCGACCCTGCCCGCTTCTCCAAGTACGAGACACTGGTGCGATCGGCGGCGAGAGTGCTGGCCTTCATTGACATATGCCGCCGCGCAGCCGTAAGAGTCGAACATCGACATATATTACGCGCCGAGAGGGAGCTGCTGCGGCGAGCGCAGCAGGACAGTCGTTTCGTCCCCTCTCAAAGACGAGCCGTCTGTACGGGCTTGACCCCGTGTTGGAAGATAGGCTCATGCGAGTGCGAGGCCGCATCGAAGCAGCGACAGCACCCCGAGATACGAAGCGACCGATCATACTGGACGGTCGACAGTCACCTGCTGCTGAGCACTGCGCCGCGGGCCATGCAAACCGCGAGCGCGTCACTAACTATCTGCGGTAACAGTACCAGATAATAGACCTGCGGCCTATAGTACGTGCTATTGAGAAGAACTGCGCGTACTGCAAGAGGAGGAAAGGGACGCCGCAAGTACCTGCTACAGGAGACCTACCGCTCGCCCGCCTGGCCCGTTCCATCGAGTGGATTACTTCGGGCCGATGTCGGTCAAAGTAGGCCGTCGGCGCGAGATGGGGGCCCTACAGTATCTGCTATTGAATTTTTGTTCAGTGCACCTGTATGTACTGTACAAAACATTAGTATATAGTTTCGTCTCAGTCAAGTTCAAGTAGTTACAAAGAATAATCACAGGTTGGTCCGGGGAGTCCGGACGCCAATTGCATGTTCGACTCGATTTTGTCTGCTTTACAACAAAACATGTGTAATTGAGAATATAAGATCGCCCAAATGCTAAATGGCGAAAGGTCACAAATACTTCGGGCAAGGCGTTCCAAACTTATAGTAAAATATAGAAACGTATACATAAAGCTTAAGAGGTAAAACAAATACATAAGTGGGATAAAAAAAAATTACGATATACAAACATTTGATTCTGGTTCTAAAGAACATCCATTACGTTTAGTTTTAATTGAGTACATGAAGTACACTGCTACAAGGATACACGGTGCATGAAAGACATTGATAGGGTGTTGTTAGTAAACATTCATGAAATAATTAAGAGATATGGTACTGAATAAACAATGGCACCATTCGTTTCTATTTTGACCACGCACCAAAAGAACCTTGTAGAACTCCAGTCTGTTCAGTTTTTACCTCTGTCCAAAGCAGTGACCTTTATTCTCACACTATTATGGTTGCAATAATGTTTACTGTTACAACGGTGTTTCTGTTTGGCTGCTGCACTAACTGTGACAGGACTGAACCTACATTACCACCTATAGTGCAGACTGCATCCTAATTAATGCGAAACACATTATTACTATCAATTCAAGTGACTTCGAAGTACATTGCTAGTCCATTGCTCAATATGTTTGAAAAATGTATCTACTTAACAACGTAAATAACACAGTGAATATTGCTGAGCTGTCAAAATGAAACCCATTGCTTCTGAAAGTGTGGTACACAATTACCCTGCTGGGGGGTTACTATAACGTGTTAAAACCATTATGGTTCCAGTACCTATCAGACATAGATGAAGCTATACAGAATAAATAGCACTATTTCTTTTTCAAAACAGTTCAATGATGGTCATAGTAGTGCCCGATAGTGCTGCAAGTGAACCCAAGATTACATAGGTCTGTAAATTTCAATTATCATAGCAAGTTCATTGGTTCCACTTGTAGCCATTGAGTTAAAAAAGTTTGTATTACAATAATAAGACTTTCCTTGATGTGTGACGAAACAGTGCTGTCACTTGATGGTAGCGTGCTCGAAACCAGCATCGGAGGCAGCTGATGGTGATGAGCTTCAGAGCAATTGATGCTGCAGACAGAAGTACGAGGTTCCTGAAATTCAGAAATGACGATTGTTTATTGCCTATCTAGCTTTTATTAAATGCTACAAACTAGTGAGTTTGTTGAGTCTGGAGACTTTTTTTAACTCCATTTCTATTTAATTATGGTGCCGTGTTTTAATTGCGTCTAAACTGTCTATAGAACACATTAAATTGATAGAATTTAAGTAATATTTTATCATGTAATTTTTATAATGAAATAGCAATAAAACGAGGCACTGGACTTAAATTTCATCTAGTTTGTGAACTTGGGAATATCAGCGCCATTGTATTATTAAATAAATAACTAAAACAACATAAACATACCTGATTGTTACTTGTCAGCTGTGATGACTATCTTCCTTGAGTCATCTGTTTTGCTTCAAATCCTCTCGAGCTGTACAAGCATTCATCAACAGACATGCTTCTTTGAGAGTCATCTGATTGCTTCAAACATCTCTTCAGTTGCACAAGCATTGATCAACGCTCATGCAAACAGTCTGTTTCTACGAGACATCTGAAAAATAAACCAATTTAATTACTCCTGCACAAAAAAACCAATGCTTGATGTTGAAGCAATGCTAAATGTAAGAGAACTGAATTCGTCCAA
The DNA here is from genome assembly GCA_017933935.1 of Sesamia nonagrioides. Taxonomy (NCBI): domain Eukaryota; kingdom Metazoa; phylum Arthropoda; class Insecta; order Lepidoptera; family Noctuidae; genus Sesamia; species Sesamia nonagrioides. Next base: position 67,623 of record JADWQK010000797.1, read on the forward strand.
AGATTATGTGAAAATAGTGTGTGGGTACAAACCCCAGTTCAGATCGTCTAAGTGTTTACATTTATGCATAGTTGAAGGCAAAAATATCTGATGTAAATCTGTTGTAATAAACCAGACATGGTGTTATAAAAGTGTGAACACAGCTATTTGATTAGAAAAATGAATGTAGACCTAAAAACAAGCCATTGCTTGTATGAACCAACAAAAGTGGAATACAAAATAATATAATTGATAATTTTAATACCTAATTTTTCTATCTCTGAATAGTAAACTACTATTTTATCCATACTAATATTATAAATGCGAAAGTAACTCTGTCTGTCTGTATGTCTGTTACGCTTTCCCGCTTAAACCTCTCAACCGATTTTGATGAAATTTGGCACAGACAATCTTTAGACCCTGAGAAAGAACATAGGCTACCTTTTATCCCGGAAAAAATTGATGTTCCCGAGGGAAATCTAAAAAGCGCGATATAACCGAACTCCACGCGGGCGAAGCCGCCGGCGGATAGCTAGTAAAGACATAAAAAATCCAGTGAGGACTTGTGGTTTTGACAAAACAGTTCCATCACTAACACCAACAGAGATTACAAAATATAGTATCACAATTAATATCAGGTGCAGGTGGTTTGTGAAACTCTGGGATCCATAAATACCTTAAAATGTCTACAGTAAAGGAAGAAAAAACATACCCATAAATTGGCTTAAACCTCCTTAATAACCAGTCTATAAAATAATAATAAAAAGTAAAAAAACTAAAACCCAACTACGACAAAAAAAAACGACGCTGAAAAAGTATAAAACAAGATTTTCAGAATACTGAACTGAACAAAGTTGCTAATGTAGTTGCAAGTAAATGGACACAGTAGACTCTACCAAGATGCCTTCGTTGTAAATTGATAATAATGTCATACAATACTATTATATATATTATTATAATTTTCTTGTTTGGAAAGGCGTAGTCACACGTTGCCAAGGTCGTGCCTCCGAAAGCATGTTAAGCCGTTGGTCCCGGTTGCCATACGAACATCTAGTGGCAGTCGTTACGGGTTGTTGGAACTCTCAAAAGTCTAACAATTGGTCTAACTGCAATGCTTAGTTAGATATCGCCTTTGGGTTGTGGAGGTCAGGCGGCAGTCGCTTCACGGAAAATATCGAAGTTTAGCCAAACTCAGCAGTTAAACTGGTAAAGCGGACCCCAGACTCCAAAGCTGAAAGGGCTGCGGATGCAACTGGGATTAACGCTGAGATGATGATGATGATGGACACAGTAGTAATGTCATACAATACTATTCTGAAGTATGCAATATTCACTATGTACAGATAAATTTCATGTTTGGAAAGGCGTAGTCACACGTTACATATACCTACCTACCGTAGCACCTTGACAACGTGTGACTACGCCTTTCCAAACATGAAAATTTATCTGTACATAGTGAATATTGCATACTTACTTCAGAATAGTATTGTATGACATTACTACTGTGTCCATTTACTTGCAACTACATTAGCAACTTTGTTCAGTTCAGTATTCTGAAAATCTTGTTTTATACTTTTTCAGCGTCGTTTTTTGTCGTAGTTGGGTTTTAGTTTTTTTACTTTTTATTATTTGTACTATTTTGGTGTTAAAGTGTATTTGTGGCGCATAATATTAACAAAAGTTAAACTGATGAACTAAAAACTAGGTACTTGACATATTACATCTACACGCACATATAACAACATAAGCCCGAAGGCATATAGTGCAGAGGCCTTTTTATGGGAGTTTTAGCCAGTTATCAAACTGTTTCCGCCTTCACCGCGTGGAGTTACTCCCAGCTTATGTCGTTTTCATTAGTGCATTACATATTCTATTAATGTTCACACTGCTCTACATTGCACAAAGCGATTCACAGTTCCCGTGATCCGCGCTTTACTCTTATCGCTCATATTTAACATCATTAAAGCATTCTTGTAATTATGTACAAGCATAAAGCACTCGTGAAGCTCTTTCACGTGATACCAAACACGATATATTTATTTTAATTTTATATTAACATAGAACTTTTTGTCCGCTAGAGGGCGCAATACTAAATTTGGTGACAAGCTTTATAGCTCATAACTAACAGAATATCAAGGCCCTTCTAATGGTACTGCAATGATCTTATTCTGATAAGTAGTAAAGAAGCTATGAACGAAAAGATGTGAATTATATGCAACCAGCCCATAAATACAGGTTAAGTCACACGCAAATGCTAGTAATTTAAATATATTCAAAATGTACAAGGAAAGTGCTTTCAAATGATATCAAACACGGCATATTTCTTTTAACTTTATTTTTTTACTCTGTATGTTTTGTCCCCTAGAGCGCACCACAGTAGATTTTGTGAAACCCCATATAGCCTATAACCAGCGGACAATTAAGACACTTCTAATAATATATCATTTGTCAAATTCTGATAAGTAGTTCAGAAGTTACGAGGGAACAGATGAACATACATACATACATAGCCTGTCAAAATCATAACCCTCCTTTTGCTTTGCCGTAGTCGGGTAAAAAGATGGTATATACCAGAAATCATGGTGTGTTATTGTCAGCTTAATCAATAATTTATCAATCAATATTTGTTTATTTGTGACTGTTCTTAAAAACTATTTTTAGTAAATAGACACAAGAGACAAAAAAAAGAATATTTAAAAATATAAATAAATAAATCACACAGATTGAGCTAGCACCAATGTAAGTTCGAGATTTGTGTTATGGGATAAATATCCAAGACCCAGGCCAATCAGGAAAAGATTGTTTTCCATCATGACCTGACCGGGGATCAAACCCAGAACCTCCACGTCGCAAGCAGGTGTTAACCGCTGCGCCACGGCTATGCATGCATGCACGGTTATTTATGTACTTTATAGTAATTTTCATTATAGCTACATAAACAGATATGACCACTTTCACATACCAAAACCTCCTCTTGTCACAGAAAGAATGTTAAGCCGGTGATCCGAGCCACCATTCATTTATTTATAGTTAATTAAAACGGTACAACACCAATTACATCAGTTAATATAAAAACCATAACTACTAATAACTAACATGGAACAGTAGACTCGCACATACTTATTTTTTTTCACAGAAGACCAAACATACACACATAAACTCATTCCATGTATCTTTGATAGTTTATAAAGATCATCAGAAGCCCGAAAGACAACTGATGTCACTAGTTTGTTTACGTCTATTCTTTATGGAGCTTGGCGAGAATATAGTTTTATGTAATGTTTAAACAGAGATCAATGCTCGAGTTTCGTTCTGGATAGTGGATACGCACCTAAAACTGATGATTTTCATTTAAACTGGTTCATCAAACTAATCTTTGGACTTACCTAACAAAAAGTAGAATCAGATAATATATCTTTGCATAAATAAGATAGTCTTATTGAAGGCCACAAGCTACTAATTACTAACATCCCGCCAAGAATTTAGAAAGTCGAGCGAAAAGAAAAACTCACGATACCTATTTAACGCTGATGAAGTCGCTGGTAGTACTGACTTGAGACTTCCCTTAATTCATAAGCCGATTTATAGCTCGTTATAATTTTAAATTAGGTATTACTATACTACGCAGCATTATGAGTTTTCAAAGAGAAACCCTCCTCTCAGACAGAAATCCCATCCTTTAAGTTCGATTCTTTCTCGTCGGCCATCTTGGCGGATGATTACTACAGCGAGTACTCACGGTTTCCAGATTTCAAGGCCACGTGATGAATGTGACGCAGGAGGCATCTTTACCGCTGAAGCAGGTCGGTACAGCAGGGAGCAGGTGCTTCGCGACCATGGCAGATTCGCGCCGTGAGAGCGCGAACAGCGACCTGGTCTCTGAACAGCTAACTGCACCTGGAATCAGTTGTAAGCACGGTATTACAGTGAAAATGGAGTATGTAAAGTGGGATCGGGACATCGGGATGTTTGGCCTTAAAAGTTTTACCTTTCATACTGTCTTCAGGGCTGGATCCAGTTTAGCGTTACTTTAAACTGTGGCGGAATGTGTGTATTTGATTCCAAAGAGATTAATTTATTCAAACCGCTCCAGTTTAAAAATATAACTTTGTAGAGTTTTCTACAAATTACAAAATGTCTACCTACGAGCAGCCCCAATGGCTACACAACCTACACAGATCACCTTGCCAGTGAAAAAGAAATAATTCTCTGATTTTGAAATAGTCGAGGCTTCGCCGGTGTCGTGAAAAGCCATCTAATTGGTCCGTAATTCAAATTAATTTACGATACTATTTGCGACCAATCAGAGCTAAGGCAACTTTGACATTGGGAGGTGCGTTTGTGCGGCTGGCTTTAATGCCACGGTGCATGACGGTATTTTCAAACTTCTCAACAACGTACAAATTAACACAGTAAACGTCGACGTTAGTATTTAGTATGAGAGCTATAATATGATAAACCTTTAGAATAACGGTTTTAATTATCTATGGTTTTAATCAACAAAATAGAAGATAGGTACATGTTTGATATTTAAGATAATAATATGACAGGAGACATTAGTGACGTTGTAGGTCGTCTTTATGATCACGCCACTAAAGAGTTTGGTTACCACATTCTTCCGGCCTTCTTAATAGACAATGTAATCTCCAAAACGTACAGGCGGTCTGCGTTCTCTTGTTGAACGCCGGGACTCTGAGTGTGGTGTATTATCCTGCGTATTGTCTTGAATAATATCTTGCCCTCGGGGTGGCATTTCCGATATAGAGTGCTCCTCGAAATCTTGTGCAGGAAGCTCACTTTGTTCAACGGGTTCGGTTAATTCGCCATCAGCTGTTTCGCTTTGAATTCTTTCCCCGTCTTGACTTAATGGTGCTAAATATCGATTCGATACGGTTGTTTCACGACCATTCGGTAATCGTACGTAAGAGTAGTCAGGATTAACTTCGATCAGATCAACTTCTTCTACTATAGGTTGATACTTATTACTTCGATCGAATCTCCTCATCAGTACTTGGTCTGCGTTTGTTAACCATGTAGGTATAGAATCGCCATTAGGTGACCTCCTCATGTGTGTAAACATCCTCTCGTGCGGCGTACAGTTAGTGGCTGTGCAGAGTAGGGAGCGAATGGAGTGTAGAGCCTGGTTCAAAGTCCTTTCCCAATCTCCTATAGGCAGCTTTCGAGAACGTAAGGCCAATTGGATCGTTTTCCAGAGTGTGGAGTTAAGGCGCTCTACTTGTCCGTTCCCTTGAGGATTATACGGTGTTGTTCGGCTTGTTGCGATACCGCGAGAGTGCAGGAACTGCTTGACTTCAGATGACATGAAAGACGTCCCACGATCAGAGTGTAAGTATGCAGGCATCCCGAATATCATAAACAATTCGTTGAGATTCTTGATAACAGTTGCCGAACTCATGTCTGAGCAAGGAAATGCAAAGGGAAAGCGAGAGTATTCGTCGATCACTGTTAGGATATATTTATTCCTTGTGCTACTAGGTATGGGACCTTTGAAATCGATACTGAGTCTTTCGAATGGGGATGTCGCTTTAATTAGATTGGGACCAGGTTCAGTTGATTTGTAATATCTAGGCTTCAATTCCGAGCATATACGGCAAGAGTTTGTCATATTTCTGATTTCTTCAATAGAATACGGTAGATTCTTAGATTTTATCCAGTGTACCATCCTTGTTACGCCTGGGTGACAAAGGATTTCATGCAGAGAAACGAGTTTTGTTGACCGAGATTCGATAGTAGCGCGTACACGAGACAGTGTGTCAGCAACGTTATTTTCTTTACCTGGACGGTAAACGATATCGTATGTAAACGGAGCTAGTTCCAAACGCCATCTTTGTATTTTCTCGTTTTTAATTTTGCTATTTAGCCTGTTATTGAACATAAAGGCTACAGATCTTTGGTCTGTAATTAACCGAAATTGTTTTCCGATAAGAAAGTGTCGCCATTTCTTTAACGATTCGACGATGGCGTACGCTTCTTTCTCAACAGAGGAGTGGTTTTGTTCACTTCGATTCAGAGTTCGAGAGAAAAATGCTACAGGACGATTAGCTTGTGATAAGGTTGCAGCGATTGAATGTTCGGATGCATCCGTTTCAACGACAAAAGGTATGTCGTTATTGATAGCGTGAACCGAGGATTTGACTATATTGTCTTTCAATGCTTGAAAATTTTCGACAAGTTGTTTATTTAGTGGGAAATTTCTTGTATTTGCTAATGCGTGGATTTTTTCCGAGAAGTTTGGAATCCATTTGCTATAATGTGCAAACATTCCTAATACTCTTCGTAATGAAGGTTTGTCATTTGGCGGTGGAAGACTAAGAAGCGGGCGCAGCCGTTCAGCATCTGGCTTTATGACATGATCCTTGATGGTATAGCCCGCTTGCTGGCCTTATGACATGATGCTTGATGGTATAGCATAGTACGCTTCTTTCTCAACAGAGGAGTGGTTTTGTTCACTTCGATTCAGAGTTCGAGAGAAAAATGCTACAGGACGATTAGCTTGTGATAAGGTTGCAGCGATTGAATGTTCGGATGCATCCGTTTCAACGACAAAAGGTATGTCGTTATTGATAGCGTGAACCGAGGATTTGACTATATTGTCTTTCAATGCTTGAAAATTTTCGACAAGTTGTTTATTTAGTGGGAAATTTCTTGTATTTGCTAATGCGTGGATTTTTTCCGAGAAGTTTGGAATCCATTTGCTATAATGTGCAAACATTCCTAATACTCTTCGTAATGAAGGTTTGTCATTTGGCGGTGGAAGACTAAGAAGCGGGCGCAGCCGTTCAGCATCTGGCTTTATGACATGATCCTTGATGGTATAGCCCAAGATATCGATGCTGTTCAGTGAGAACTTACTTTTCTCTTTATTGATAGTAAGACCATATTTTTGAGCGGCTGCTAAAAATTTCTTCAAATTAGCATCGTGTTCAGATTGAGATCGCCCACAAACTGTTACATCGTCGAGATATGCAAAAGTATCTGCTAATTTTTCTTTTCGAATAACCCAATCAATGGTTCTTTGAAAACTTGACACTCCGTTTGTTACGCCAAATGGTATGCGACGAAACTGATACAGATTTCCAGCCGCTTCGAAAGCAGTATAGGGTTTTTCTTTTTGTAGAATCGGTACTTGGTGGTAAGCACTCTGTAAATCGATGGCACTGAAGATTGAATACTTCGAAATATTGGAAACTTGTTCCTCCATATTAGGGAGTGGATAAGCATCAAGCTGTGTATACCTGTTTATCGTAAGTGAATAATCGATGACAAGGCGCTTCTTGTGATTAGCGTTCTTTGTAATAAGTACTTGAGCTCGCCATGGGTAGGTACTTTCTTCGATAATGCCAGAATTTAATCAACAAAATAGAAGATAGGTACATGTTTGATATTTAAGATAATAATATGACAGGAGACATTAGTGACGTTGTAGGTCGTCTTTATGATCACGCCACTAAAGAGTTTGGTTACCACAAGAGCACTTTCTGTTAGTTTAATAATGATATCAATGGGTTATGCAATATTTAGAAAACAAGGTGGTAGTGTTAGTTCCGATTTTGGCCACGTGTAAAATACTGATATTCATCTGAATCCGGTTAGTCTGAAAGCTGAAGACAACATAGTTGGGAAAAGGCTAGGCGGATGATAATGGGTTCTCTAGTAGTGGTCATCTCGAGAGTCAGGAGTCACCGACGCCTAAGATTATAACTTTAAGTAGGAATAGGGAAGAAAAACAATGTTGTGCCGAACTCAAATAAATTGGACGAAGACAGGGGAACGGTGATTATGAAACGAACAATTGAAGAGGCTCCAAGTTATATAGGAAGACATGCGTAAAGAACAAAGAAAGTTTTGAAAATGGCGTGTATCGCCATTTTGCATATATATAGTATATGGTGGTATAATGCTCTGACCAGAAGCGCTATGGATTACTGCAGCTACTTACTGGAGCCTTGTAATAAAGAAGCGCTAAAGAAACTAGATAGCATCCAGTCCAAATGCCTCAGAATAGTGATTGGGGCTATGAAATCATCCCCCATAAATGCACTTCAAGTGGAATGTGCTGACCCTCCCTTACATCTTAGGAGACAATACTTGGCAGATCGATTCCTAACTAAAGTATTTTTCCTTTCATCCCATCCCTTGCTCCCAATTTTAGAACAAATTGACCTCTCCTTTATTAATTCTTCCTATTGGAACCATAAAACAGTTCCCCTATTGATAGATAGGTATAGAGAGCTTAAACAACTCTCCGTGCCTATCTGCCAATACCCATCTCTTCCGGTCTTCTCCGCTGCATACGAGTCGAGTTATTGTGAACCAAAAGTCGTTTTGGGTTTAGGTATATCAAGGAATTCTCAAAACGCTAGAGAGGACTTCGAGTCAGCTGTCAAGCGTTATTGGGAAGGATGGAATTTCTTTTACACTGACGCTTCAAAATTTTCTGAAACTGAATGTACGGGGGTGGCAGTTTATTTCCAAAATTCAAAAATAGCCTTACTCTACCAATGTCCACCAGAAGCATCAGTCTTTACAGGAGAGTGTGTTGGCATTTTAGAAGCCTTACACTATATTAAATCCCATCAATTAACAAGGTCAGTAATTTTTTCAGATTCCCATAGTAGTATTCAGGCCCTTAAGCAAAATCAATTTCATAGTAAAATCTTTATGGATATATAAGAACTTGTTATTTGAATGCTACCAAAACGGCTTGGACGTTGAGATAACCTGGATCCCCGGTCACTCGGGTATTGCTGGCAATGAGTGCGCTGATTCGTTAGCAAAGTATGCCACATCGAATCCGGTTGATCAAAAGCACTACGTAGCGCATAACTACGATTTGCGGAATGGTGCCAGACCCAAGTTATTTAACTCGTGGGCTGAAACATGGAAGACGTCTTCTAAAACCAAGGGCATCTACTACGCTGCCATACAGCCTGAGGTTCAGCGTAGGCCTTGGTTTTCTAAATGTCCTAAATTGTCGAAGAGAACTGTTTCCTCACTGTGTAGACTTAGACTCGGACATTGTTGTAGCCCAGTGTTCCTGAAGAAGATCCACGTCAGGGATAATTCCCGGTGCGAGTGCGGTCTTGAAGATGGTACTTTAGACCATATTTTCTTTTCTTGTCCCCGTAATACTAAATCTTTTGACCTCTATTCAAAAATTCCCCAAGTCAACATCCCTCTCCCAACTAATTTTCATACCCTACTTTCCCACTTCTCCCCTAAATTAATAAATCTTTTGGCCAGATTCCTAGTTGAGAATGAGTTAAAATTTTAATTGGTGCGTAGTTTGTGTGTAAATAGTCTGTATATAGTATAAGCCAGTTTAATTGTTAGCTAATGTGTACTTGTAAATTAGATTTTTTGTCTTACTAACCCATGTGTTTGTCCATGCAGCTATACTAACACCTACCACGAATGGAAAAGTTCGACGGCCTGCCTCTGTTTGCTGCCGTCACCACGTGACACTGGCAGAATAGTCGAAACCGGCTCAGTTGCCAAAAACGAAAGAAAAAAATAAAATTATAATCAAAATCCAAACGAATTGATATTTTCTCGTTAACGGTTAGTGTGCAGTGGTGATACAAAGCATTATTGCAGTTATTATGGGTAAGTAATTGAAATCTATAAATCCGAAGTTTTTTTTTTTTAATTCCGTACCTGTGACGCCATTTTCCAAACTTTTACCCATGTCTTCCTATACAACTTGGAGCCTCTCCATCTGTCCGTTTCATAATCACCATTCTCCTGTCTTCATCCAATTAATTTGAGTTGAGCACAACATTGTTTTTGTTCCACTTTAAAGTCATAATCTTAGGCGTCGGTGACCCGTAACTCCCGAGATGACCTCATAGAGAACTCATCAACATCCGCCTAGCCTTTTTTGGGTTCCGTAGTCAAATGGCAAAAAACGGAACCCTTATAGATTCGTCATGTCTGTCTGTCCGTCCGTATGTCACAGCCATTTTTTTCCGAAACTATAAGAGCTATACTGTTGAAACTTGGTAGGTAGATGTATTCTGTGAACCGCATTAAGATTTTGAAGCAAAAATAATAATAAATATTGGGGGCTTCACATACTTAGAACAGAAACTCAATTTTTTTTTCTACAAACACATATGTGTGCTTAGAGCTCTAAGTATGTGTGGGGTATCTATGGGTAGTTCTTCAAAAATGATACCGAGGTTTTTAAAATATTTTTTTTCTAAACCGGAACTTCGGAAAATCGGAACTAACGCTACCACCTTGTTTTCTAAATATTGCATTATCCATGATTGACATACTAATTTATTAAACTAACAAAAAGTGCTCTCATAGTAACGTCGACGTTTACTGTGTTAATTTTTATGTTGTTGAGAAATGAGAAGTTTGAAAATACCGTCATGCACCGAGGCTTGAAAGCCAGCCGCACAAACGCGCCTCCCAATGTCAATATTGTTTTAGCTCTGATTGGTCGCAATTTGTATCATATTCTAATTATTTGAATTACGGACCAATTAGATGGCTTTTCACAACACCAGCGAGTTTAAGCCTCGAATAATTCAAAATGAGACTTTTTTCTACGTTAGTACCATTGAGATAGAAATCTAAGGAGATGCTGTTGTCAAGCTATACAATTTTTCATTATACATATATATGTAATTTAGGGTACAAAACCGTAATACATTATTTTGTCTCTTTTTTTCAACAGTACATTTGCATTTGGCAAAAGAGACAAATATATTTTTGTTACTGCGGAATTATGGTAACACTATTAAAATGAACTGACAGTTGTTGGCAGCGTGCCAACGCCGGCCATCTTAGGTTACAATTTCGTGGTAGTTGTGCTGTCAACGGGATACGTAACTTAACGAAAATTATTTTTTTTGATAATATACAAGACATTTTAAAGTGGATTTGTAGTGTACCGTGTGAGAAAACTATTACTTAATATGCCTGCGTGCTGTATTGTTATGTGTGGTGCCAGAAACAACAGAAATCAAGCTCAATTGACGTTTCATAGGTTAGTTACCTCTTTTCTAGCTAAATCACCATTTATCATTCTAATTTTCAAACTAAAATGAACCATGATTACTTATTAGTCGTTAAATTACTAAATACACACTTATTTACACTATATAAGCACGTTTCTCTTTATTGTAAATGTTTATTTGTTTACGTAATTTGCTGACATATGTTAGGGTTGTCCAAAATTTTTTTTAACCGACTTCATAAAAAGGAGGTTTTCATTTCGAACTGTTATGTATGTAATATTTTCAAAAATGCCTTGTTTTCGGATATGTTAGTCTATATCAGCGTTTGAACAAATGTGCCGAATTGTATAAGTGTAGTATGTAAATATGTATGTATGTTTTTATGTTTGTTTTCGCATATCTCTGGAACTATTAGTCCGATTTCGGTATTCTTTTTTATATATTAGACATTGTTCAACTTAGTGAATACTGCAAGTTTCATCAAAATCGGTTCAGTAGTTTTTGAGATAGGGAATTTTAACTATTTCGCTTAAAATGAAGAAATAAATTATTTTAAATAAAAATAAAACAGCTTTCAAAGTCGGTGCCAATATGTTAGATGCGCAGGGTGTAGCGGGGACCAACATATGTACTTGGTTTAGCACCGATTTCAATTATCTATTATTGGGTGTGTTTTGAAGGCGGTTTTATTTTTATTTAAAATATTTTTTTTTAATTTGTCACTTTAAAGGAAGAAATATGATATTTTAAATAAAAATAATTTAATTATCTATCTACTCAATTATTTTGATAACAGATATTGATTTTATATTTTGTTTATAGATTCAAACAGAAGAAGAACATATAATACATGTTTACCACATGCAAGAACATTGTGCAAGCGGCATGTTACGTGGGTAACAAATGTCTTGCCATGGCGCCTCCGCCGGGCCGGAACAAGTGGGTTAGACCAAAGAAGTGCTGGCTTGACGTTGTAAGAGATGACATGCGTGCCAACAAACTCTTACCACAGGATGCTAAAGACCGTGCGAAATGAAGGAGAATGTGCAGGAAAGCGGACCCCGGGCTCCAACGCGAAAGCCGCGGATGCAACCGGGATAAACGCTGAGATGATGATGATGATGACGACGGGATACAAATGACGTCATAGATCACCTTTTAAAGGCGGGCGAACCCGCTTATGGAAGCTAGTAGTTTAATAAACGAATATATTTAAAAAATATAAATGTATTTTATTATTATTGCACCTTTTGCACTTAATAATGTCTATACAATATAATTACACTTAGATACTTTCAAACAAGGATCATAATTGAGAGGAGGGAGGGAGAGGACCCTTTTATCTAGTAACCCAATCAAAATAGACATTTGACTTAGCCAAAATTCAAACTTTCTTTATTACAATAGATCGTGGAGTATAGCTACGGGGGAAACCACGTTATAAAAATGCGCCAAGTACACACATTTCCGCACCACTTATGAGTTAATCATAGGTGGTGCGGAAATGTGTGCATATTATGTAAAATATGAATTTTCTAATGCTGCTTCTCATCCCATGCAGACTGTAAAAACCGGTCGAGGGAATTGGCCAAGTTTAAGAATCATTTCATTAAGCGATGAGGTTAGCAACCCATCACTATTTTGATTCCATTTTCTATCTATGCCTATGCACCTACCAACGCGCTAAACGTGGCTTTTGTTCTTATAACCTCAAGCTCTGTCTACCCCGTAAGGGATAAAGACGTGACGTTATGAATAAATGAATAAGTACTTTATCTAAGAAGCCGACAGAAAACGAGAGAATTAAAATAATTATATAACAGACACTATATTAAAAAATTATAATAATAAAAAATAATAATATATTAAAATCTTTGGAAACAAATACACAGTGACAGCCCTAGAAAGAGGCGGCCATATTATGTTCGAACAAATGTCAAACGATGGCACGTTTTTTCTGTAGGTATTTCACGTCTATATACTAGAAGTCTATGGTTAGTACTTAAACTAATCTATGCTTTTTTCCTTTTTTACCGGCAAGGCGACCTGCCTATTGCTTAGAGCTCTCCGCTAGGACTAGGAGTAATTGTGTTCTGTGACATACAGTAACATTTATGGGGCTGCAAGTAGACATTTTGTAATTTGTAGAAAACTCAACAAAGTTGTATTTTTAAAATGGAGCGGTTTGATTATAGAAATCTCTTTGGAATCAAAATAATACACACATTCCGCCACATTTTGAAGTAACGCTAAACTGGATCCAGCTCTGAAGACAGTATGAAAGGTAAGACTTGACTTTAGGCCAAACATCTCGATGTCCCGATCCCACTTTACGTACTCCATTTCCACTAATACCTTGCTTACAACTGGTTCCAGGTGCAGTTAGCTGTTCACAGACCAGGTCGCTGTTCGCGCGCTCACGGCCCGACTCTGTCATGCTCGCGAAGCACCTACTCTCTGCTGTATCTACCTGCTTCAGCGGTAAAGATGCCACCTGCGTCACATTCATCACGTGGCCTCGAAATCTGGAAACCGTGAGTACTCGATATAGTTATCATCCGCCAAGATGGCCCACGAGATAGAATCGAACGTAAAAGATGGAATTTCTGTTCGAGCGGAAGGTTTCTCTATTAAAACTCTTAACCTTTTGAACGCCCATCTATATAATACGCGATGTGTCCTCCTGCGCCACACTACAAATGTATAACGTATCTATAGTAAAACGTAGGGATGGGATTAATGTCCTATCGACAAATAATATTATACATTTAAAATAATGTTTATTCATCAATTTACGAAGCTAAATTAAAGCTGTAACCGTAATTTTATATTTTATTTTAGTTTTATGAAAAAATCAATATGAAAACCTGGATATATTCCCCATAATAAAGAAAAGAATTTTAAATTTATTAGACGTGTGTTCTAAAAGGCACATCCCTATTTGTCTCCAAATGTAATCCTTCTACTTCATATCAAGTAGTTGGCGCTCGAGGCACGTCAAAATCCTTTCTGATATAGGGATGTCTAGATTTCTATGGTATTTATTTTTATATTCACTGTGGTCGAGTTACACGTGCATAAACTCAACCGATTCCTGCATAATTTATTTCGTTTACTTACAACAAACACAATTAATAGAAGCTAAATACGTGGTTTTCTACATTTTAAAAAATAAAATAAAATGGAGGGTGTTTGTTTCACACAGATGTTATAGACCCTTTTTTAATGGTGTCGCATAATACTCGCAATTATTTTTCTGGTTTGTAGAAACTAATAGAAAACTGAAGAAAATTCCTGAAACGTCAACTTCGACTTAACGGAATGTCAAGATGACGAACTATTTCAAAATTCTGATTCAGACTTGAACAACTCGCAATAATTCGTCATATTCAGTCACATTTTTTTTTATAACAACACGTGCGCCAACTCAAGATGTAAACATTGCACTACACTAAAATGCGCAAAGTCACTATGACCTTGAAACCCGTCCGCTTATGACGTCACAGACTTACTTCTATACACGTCCGTGGCGGGTGTGGAATGATAACTAACCAACTTTGTAGGGATGGGTTTTTCAATCGGTGTTTCACTATCGACAATGATTAGAAACCCTATTTATTCTTGATTAAGGTGAATAAAACGTAGTTTATAGTTTACGATATTTATAAAATATTATTTATTCACGTCATTTTCTTGCAATAATAATATTTATGATCATTTCGACGAGATGAAATATAGCGAGGTCTTCATCGTGTCCCATCACTGGCTTACTTGATATCAAGTAATTGGCGCTGGGTGCGTAACAATATTTTCTGGCGTTTTTGTTTCTATTGAAAATAAAACAAACAAGAACTTATTATGTGTGAAAAAGTTATAAATATGGTTGATAACAGGGCAAATTTCCATAAAAACAAAATAAAAGGTCTTGTAAAAGTCGTAAATTTATTTTATACTGTGATTACTTCTAATCAAGTAGTGGCGCTGAGGGCACGAAAATCTCAAACTTGTATAGAAGTGATTGGCGTTCAAAAGGTTAATGCTGCATAATAATACCTAATTTAAAATTATTATTATTAGGATTACCGATGACCTGGTGAAGGTCACGGGAAGTCGATGGATGCGGGCAGCACAAGACCAGTCACCGTGGAAAGCCTTGGAGGAGGCCTTTGTCCAGCAGTGGGCATCTATAGGCTGAAGAAGAAGAAGAAATTGGCTTATGAATCGAGAGTAAGTCAGTACTACCAGCGACTTCATCAGCGTTAAATATCATGAGTTTTTCTTTTTGCTTGACTTGCTAAGTTCATAGCGGGATGTTAATAATTAATAGCTTGTGGCCTTCAATAAGGCTATCATAATTATGCAGAGATATATTATCAGATTGTACTTTTTGTTAGGCAGGTCCAAAGATTAGTTTGATCAGATATTCATAAACTCATCACATAGAATGTCAAAGATACCTGGAATGAGCTTATGTGCGTATGTTTGGTCTACTGTAAAAAAAGGATGTGCACTGTTTCATGTCAGTTTTTAGTTATGTTAGTTTTTTGTTAACTGATGTAATTGGTCTTGTACCAATTTAATCCATACTAATATTATAAATGCCAAAGTATCTCTGTCTGTCTGTTCGGCTTTCAGCCCAAAACTACCAAACCGATTGTAATTAAATTTGGTACACTGATAGTCTAGAGCCTGAGAAAAGACATAGGCTATATAACATCTTGCTATGACCAATAGGGGAAGAGCAGTAACAAAAAATGTTACAAAGCTGACATTGACACCACGATAATGGCTATTCAGTCTCTGATTCAGGTCCGGTATACAGTATGTTAAATAACAGAGGGTGTTCCCTTAAACTCGTTAATATATATCATTAATAGATTAAAATAAAAATATCAGCATAGAAAAATAAGCATAAAAAATCCGAATAAAAAAAAATTCTAATTGGAAATAAATTTGAAACCTCCTGTTTTAAATCAAAATAGTAGTCGTCATGTATAAATAAATTGCGACGTTGCCGTCTTTCATGTTCGCGTGTACAGTGTGTTTGTTTTACATGTCAATTTAAAATTTTTATTGAATATTTTCTTATTGGAAAAAATTTTAAAAAATTTTGTTTTCGAATGGAAATATTTTTTTTAGTATGTATGTATGCTATACTATTTCGGGTTAACGGGAACACCCTCTGTTAGTTAACATACTGTATGTCATCTCTTTATGTTATAGACTGGTTATTAAGGAGGTTCTAAGCCAATTTATTGCTATGTTTTTTGTTCCTTTACTGTAGACATTTTAAGGTATTCATGGATCTCGAGAGTTTCACAAACCACCTACACTTGATTTTGATTGTGATATTATATTTTGTGATCTCTGTGAGATTTCAATGTTGGGAGTTAGTGATGGAACCGTATTGTCATATACCACAAGACCACGCTGGTTTTATATGTCCTTATAAAATAGTAGTTTGCTATTCAAAAATAGAAAAATTAGGTATTAAAAATATCAATTATATTATTTTGTATTCCACTTTTGTTGGTTCATACAAGCAATGGCTTGTTTTAAGGTCTACATTCATTTTTCTAGTCAAATAGCTGTGTTCACACTTTTATAACACCATGTCTGGTTTATTACAATTTACAACAGATTTACATAAGATATTTTTGCCTTCAACTAGGCACATATGTAAACTCCAGACAATGTCTGAACTGGGGTTTGTACCCACACACTATTGTCTCACATATCTTAAGACAAATGCAGTTCTCTCTTACATTTAGTATTGCTTTAACATCAAACATTGTTTTTTTTTATTCAGGAGTAATTAAATTGGTTTATTTTCAGATGTCTGGTAGAAACTGGCATTCATCAATGCTTGTACAACTCTAGAGATGTTTGAAGCAATCACATGACTCTCAAAAAAGCATCTCTGTTGATGAATGCTCGTACAGCTCGAGAGGATTGAAGCAAAACAGATGACTCTCAAGGAAGATAGTCATCACAGCTGACAAGTAACAATCAGGTATGTTAATGTTGTTTTAGTTATTTATTTATTCATACATTGGCGCCGATTCCCATCAGGTATGTTCATGTTGTTTTAGTTATTTATTTATTTATTCATACATTGGCGCCGATTCCCAAGTTCACAAACTAAACAAATTTAAGTTCAGTGCCTTATGTTTTTGCTATTTTATTAAGAGAAGTATGTACAAGATAAAATATTAGTTCTGTCAAATTAAGGTACTATAAAGATAGTTCAGACTCAATTGAAACACGGCACCATCAATGAAATAGAAAGGAAGAGATGCACTGAATTTAGATTCAGTTAAGTTTGTAAATAAGGTATGTTTACAAATCAATCAGAATTTAAGAGTCCGGCGCCAATAGTAACCCGCCCCTGCGGTTCACATCGGTTTTTAGGTCCTGAGTTGAAAAAAATCTGTATGTAGTGTACATACAGATTTTTTTTTATTATATACCCTAGTGTCCATTAGGTTAACTGTCCTTTAATTAATAGCTGTCTTAGGGCCGGCGCCACTGCCGGTACCGCACAGCACGGCGTGTCAAGGCAAAATTTTTTATAACTAATCAAATTATTTTGAATCTAGTTTCAATTAATTAAGAATGAATTTTACTTTTTGTCCATACCAAGATGCGACGTGGCGCGCGCTATTGCACATGACACGGTGTCATGCAGTTTCATAGCACCGGTTGTCACGGCACGCCATAGCCTCCTGCGAGACTTATCGGTCACTTGGTGTCGAGGAATTATAATTGCTAATCTAGTTGAAATAAGGTTGAAAGTTGTGCAGCAATCATTTCGGTGATGAAAGGACTTAGTACGGTCCATTTGGAGGGAAACAGATTGATGACAGAGTGGTTGAGAGTAATTAAAATGATTTATATGTATTACAGATGCCTGGTAGAAAGCTAGACGATTTCGATGACCGTTGATGTATGCTTATTTGGCTCGAGACATGGTCAAAGAAAAACAGACTACTCTCAAGGAAGCATGTCCAGACCGCTAGGGATGCTCAACACAGTCTATCAAGCAGAGTGTGTGGGCATAACTCTGGCGGCCCTAGCCATAAAAGGCAGAAGAAGCGGTTCACTGGGTAATGACGCAGCTGACGAGTGGGCTAGAAGGGCGTCCAGCGCCATCCATCATTAGTCAGCGGACCGGAGCCCATTGTGCCTATCCCCTTTATTCAAATACGCAGATGGCTTCAAAAGCATACCTATGAACAAGCGGAGATTTGGTGGTCCTCGTCACCGGGCTGCAGGCAGTCTAGGGAGGTTATGCCATCCCTGGATGACAAGCTAAAAAAAGGTTGCTGCGCCTGGATAGGAGAAACCTATGATTGATGACGGGGATCATTACGGGCCACTGCTCGCTGGATAAGCATCTCCACACAATAGGCATAATGGACAGCCCTCTGTGCAGAGCCTGCATAGAGGCTGATGAGACCGTTGCGCATGTACTCTTCGAGTGTACAGGTGTTACCCAGATTAAAACGAAACCATAGGAGCACTAAGATCTTACACAGATGTTCTCAACAGGCTAGGAGACCTGATGGGCTTCTATAGGGAGGTGGGCTGGTTGGAATAACCGCCAAAGGCCGGCATGGTCCACGCACAATGGTCCGCTGGAGGGACTGAGTGCGAAAATCAAACCAATAACATAGAACATACGAAGCATGTCCATTGACAAATACATGTACAGCTGAAGAGATGAACAAAACAGGAACATAGGAAAATTGTCATCCTCATCACAGCTGACAAGTAAGAATTAGGTAATTTTATTTCTTCTAGTTCTTTAGTTTTAATTTAGTATGCAACAAACATACGTAAACCTCCGCTGGACAAACCAACATTTTTTTTTCAAAATAATTACGATAATAGTTGGTAAGATATTATTTACACCGATCTGATGAATGTTATCATCACCTATATTATAGTACAAGTGCTCAGCGCTACACCAACCACACTATTTCAAGTTAAACCCCAGCCTACTTTTCGGAATGTATCCTTGGAGTGTTCCGACCGCCTTCAGCTTTTGGGAGTTGAGATTTCCTCGAACCTTAACTTTGGGCGGTTCATTGAGTCCAAGGCCAAGGTGGCTGCCAGGAAACTTGGCGTTATCGCAAAGGTCTGGCAGTACTTCATACTTGGGCAGTTTCTAATGTTATACAAAGCACAGGTCCGTTCGTGTGTGGAGTACTGCAGCCACATTTGGGCTGGTGCTGCCAAGTGTCACCTGGCCACTTTGGATTCAGTGGAGAGACGTGCAAAGAGGCTGATTGGTGACCCTGATGTAACTCTAGTTGGTCTCCAAAGCCTAGAGCACAGGCGTGGTGTAGCCAGCCTTTCGGTGTTCTATAGGATGCATTTCGGGGAGTGTGTGAGGGAATTGCATGATTTAATTCCCCCATCTGGGGAACGGGAGGTCTTGTGCCTGCCTTATGCCTCCGAGCTATTACCTACCGTTAGAGAGTATAGCATAGCAAAATGGAGAAAATACTTTGACAAGTGCTCGGAGACAAAAGGGATTTGGTACAGGACAATCCAAGACTCACCTAAGCTGGTGCCCTGGTTTGGCTGTGTCGGCTTCTGTAGGGAACTTCTTGTCTGTGCTTTTAGAATTAGATCTGGCCATGTTCCGGTAAATAAGTTACTTTCACTAATGCGTGTAACTCAAACCGATTTGTGTACATATTGTGGTGCAACGGAAGACCTGATACATGTGTTACTGGAATGTGGTCAATATGCAACTCTACGGGATAGGTTTTTGGCTGAGGTGCCGAACTCTACGGGATAGGTTTTTGGCTGAGGTGCCGCTGTGGGATGGTTTGCTGAACATAGCGTTGAGCAATCCATGTTCACATGCGGCAGGGGCCGTATTTCGTTTGTGGAGAGAAATAATGAGGTTAAGATGATTCCTATTAGTATTGGAGGTTCCCCATGAGGCTGGCATAGTCACTCCATGTGTACTGAAGCCTCGTAAAAATGTAGATTAAAAAAAAAAAAAATAATAAAATTCCCCCATCTCCGTTCCACCAGCGGACGACCCGTCGTACGGCTGGTTTCCACCCTTACGTTGTTAACACCACTACGATCCGGACGAAGCGTTTCACCTCCTCCTTTATACCGCGTACATCGAGGGACTGGAACAATTTGCCAGCGGCGGTGTTTCCGTCGGACTACAATTTGAGTGTCTTCAAGGCTAGAGTGAATAGGCTCTTAATAAACTAGTGCGCTTTACCATCAACGATTGCGTCACTGCTTACCATCAGGCAGGATTGCGGTCAAGCGCTGGTTTATAATATGTAAAAAAAAAATATATCAACTTTATTTCTTCTTCATAACTGTTGGATGTAGATCAAGTAAAAGGAGCCGAATCCATTGATATTAACGCAGCTCATATTCAGATTCCGGGCTGTTACTGAAAAATTCCCGACTCTGATATCACCAGAGCACCTCATGCTCAGTAGCAGCGTGTGCGGCCTCTAGACCAACAAGGCAATCTTTAGTAATAATAGCAAGGGCAGTCTTCAAAGCCTGGAGCACAGGTGTGGGGGGTAGCAGACTCTTCATATTTTATAGGATTAATTTTGGAGTATGCGCGAGAATTAGGTACGTGACTTATTACGCCATCACCGTTCTATCATCCGACGATGCGTAGCACGGCGAGCACCTTACGTTGTTTACACCGCTACGATCTGGAAGAACAATTTTCCTGCAGTAGTCTTCCCATCTGATTATAATTTAGGTATATTTTTTTATATAAACTAACGCTTGACTGCAATCCCGCCTGATGGTAAGCAGTGATGCAATCGTTGATGGTAAAGCGCGTTAGTTTATTAAGCCCATTTCACTTACAAAATCTTAGTGAATAGGAAGGAAGACTGCAGTTGAGCTAGGTGGTGCAATGTTAAACTCAACAACATGACCAACGATGCTGCGCTAGAGGGAGATAGATGTTTGTGAGGTGAATATTTGACGCATCGTACTCGGCACACATCGCAACACAACTGCTCAGACCCGTCTTCCGTACGGCTTCACCTACGCTTTCAAGGCTGGAGTGAATAGGCTCATAATAAATTAGTGCGCTTTACCATCGACGATTGTATCACTACTTATTGTCAGGCGGGATCACAGTGAAGCACTAGTTTGTAGCATTTAATAAAAGCTAGATAGGCAATAAACAATCGTCATTTCTGAATTTCAGGAACCTCGTACTTCTGTTTGCAGCATCAATTGCTCTGAAGCTCATCACCATCAGCTGTCTCCGATGCTGGTTTCGAGCATGCTACCATTAAGTGACAGCACTGTTGCGTCACACATCAAGGAAAGTCTTAATATTGTAATACAAACTTTTTTAACTCAGTGGCTACAAGTGGAACCAATGAACTTGCTATGGTAATTGAAATTTACAGACCTATGTAATCTTGGGTTCACTTGCAGCACTATTGGGCCCTACTATGACCATCATTGAACTGTTGTGAAAAAGAAATAGTGCTATTTATTCTGTATAGCCTCATCTATGTCTGATAGGTACTGGAACCATGATGATTTTAACACGTCATAGTAACCCCCCAGCAGGGTAATATTGTGTACCACACTTTCAGAAGCAATGGGTTTCATTTTGACAGCTCAGCAATATTCACTGTGTTATTTACGTTGTTAAGTAGATACATTTTTCAAACATATTGAGCAATGGACTAGCAATGTACTTCGAAATCACTTGAATTGATAGTAATAATGTGTTTCACAATAATTAGGATGCAGTCTGCACTATAGGTGGTAATGTAGGTTCAGTCCTGTCACAGTTAGTGCAGCAGCCAAACAGAAACACTATTGCAACCATAATAGTGTGAGAATAAAGCTCACAGCTTTGGACAGTGGTATGGACATTCAGAGGTAAAAACTGAACAGACTGGAGTTCTACAAGGTTCTTTTGGCGCGTGGTCAAAATAGAAACGAATGGTGCCATTGTTTATTCAGTACCATATCTCTTAATTATTTCATGAATGTTTACTAACAACACCCTAACAATGTCTTTCATGCACCGTGTATCCTTGTAGCAGTGTACTTCATGTACTCAATTAAAACTAAACGTAATGGATGTTCTTTAGAACCAGAATCAAATGTTTCTATATCATATTTTTTTATTTTTATCCCACTTATGTATTTGTTATACCTTTTAAGCTTTAGGTATGTATACCTTTCTATATTTTACCATAAGTTTGGAACGTCTCACCCGAAGTGTTTGTGACCTTTCGCCATTTAGTATTTGGGCGATCTAATATTTTCAATTACACAGGTTTTGTTGTAAAGCAGCCAAAATCGAGTCGAACGTGCATTTGGCGTTCAGACCAACCTGTGATTATTCTTTGTACCTACTTGAACTTGACTGAGACGAATATATATACTAATGTTTTGTACAGTACATACAGATGCACTGAACAAAAATTCAATAGCACATACTGTAGGGCCCCCATCTCGCGCCAACGGCCTACTTTGACCGTCATCGGCCCGAAGTAATCCACCCCGCAGTTAGTGAACGGGCGATGGAACGGGTCCAGGTGGGCGCGTGGTAGGTAGGTCTCCTGTAGCAGGTACTTGAGCCGTCCCTTTCCTCCTTTTGCAGTACGCGCAGTTCTTCTCAATAGCACGTACTGTAGGCCGCAGGTGTATTATCTAGTACTGCTACCGCAGATAGTTAGTGACGCGCTCGCGGTTTGCATGGCCCGCGGCGCAGTGCTCACGTAGCACCAAGAGCTTGGTGACTCTGTCGACCGTCTAGTATGATCTGTACTGATACTGTCGCTGCTTCGATGCGGCCTCGCACTCGCATGAGCCTATCTTCCAGCACGGGGTCAAGCCCGTACAGACAGCTCGTCTTTGAGAGGGGACGAGACGACTGTATCTCCTTTATGTCTTCTCCAAAACTTTCCTGCTGCGCTCGTCGCAGGAGCTCTCTCTCGGCGCGTTGTATATGTCGATATTCGACTCTTGCGGATGCGCGCACTTGTCTTATTTCTTCTATCGCTTTCAGAGCCTCTTCCTGATCTTCTTAGCTGACCACCAAGTCGTCCATATAATGGCTGTTCTTGATCGCCTCTAGCACTAGCGGATACTCTCAGCCATGTACGTCCGCATTGTAGTTTCGTACATGATGCGCCATGTACGGGGAGCTGGCGGCACCAAAGATCATTCTTGTCATCTTATAGTGCCGTGGAGGTCTCGTCCAGTCGTTGCCTCTCCACAGGAACTGTTACGCTGGCTGGTCCTCCGCTCGGATTTTGATTTTGCGCAGGAACATCTCTTGGATGTCTGCTGTCTCAGCTATCGCTTTCTCCCGGAAACTAAATAATCCCGGGTACCGACAACAGCAGAACGGGCCCTTCCAGGAATCTATCGTTCAGACTCACTCCATGGCTCTTTGCAGCCGCGTCTAATACTAGTCTCTGCTTGCTTATTTGGATTCTGCGCGGCAAAGTGAGGCAGGTACCAGCAGACGGCTCTTGTACTCTCGGTGCCGTCACATGGCACCGCATATCCCTTCTGGATCAGGTTGTCCATCTGGGCGCTGTACTGCTCGGCAAAGTCGGGATCTGCGTCCATCTTTTGTTCAATCTGTCTTAATCGGCGAAGTGCTGCCCAATAGCTCGGTGGTATGTTTATGTCGTCACGTCGCCATGGTAACACGACTTCGTGGCCCCCGTCGATCTTCTTCGTGGTGCTTTCCACGATGGCTATTGCGCGTTGATCGGCGTCACTCACACGCGCTTCTCGTGTGATGCCGCCTAGCGCCTCGATCTTGAAGTGGGCTTCTACTAAGTCGTGAAGTCGTTGATAGTCGTGCTGTTGCTTATCAGTTTCGTACACATGTAGTACGTTGTCTTCACTTACAATGACGCTCCGTGGCGCGGTTCCATGTATCACCCAGCCGAACTGCGTTAGGGATGCGGCCGGTTGGTCGGGTCGACACGATACATTCACAGTGATCTGTGCCCACTAAGATGCCAGGTCTTGTTGGTTCGTAACATACCTCATGTGTCGGTAGGTCGCGGAGCCTTCTGGAGTTTGAACATTTAGTTCATACTCCAGCAGGGTTTCCGGTATTGACTGCTGATGAAGCTTCAGGTCTTTCACTGTTCTGGCCCTGGGCTTGTATGGTGCGTTGGTCTGGCTAACACCACTCACTTTCACTCTAACGATCTTGCTCTCTTGCACTTGTGACCACATATTCACACCAAAAATGTGTAGTGGCTGCGCCGTTCCCTTCGCTTCGTTCCTCGCGGTCAGGTTTGCGTCAATGAGGGTAATGGTCGTCCCCTCATCTAGGAGCGAGTGCGTTCTCACCTCCCCACGTGGACCGGTGACGACGACAGGACACATCTTTAGTAGCACTGTCTTCGGGCTGGTCAGGTAGGACATGACTGCTTCTTCTGTCGGTTCTTCCGTTCTTTTCGTGCTTGTCAGTCGCCTGTTTTAAGTCTGGCGACTTTATAGGCTCTCTATGCAGTGTAGCATGGTGCGGCCGGCGGCATTGGTTTACTCCGCACGGCTTTGCCATGCACGTGGCACGTCTATGCTTCTTCTGGGCGTACTTGAAGCATATCTTGTGCTGCTTCACCATTTCCTAGCGTTTTCCGGTGGTCATCACTTTGTATTGTGGGCCCTGAGTTAGCACGTGTCGCTGTTTGCAGCTGGGACACCGTTCTTCGTCGGCGTCCTCCGTCGTGGCGTACACTGCGTTGCGTTACTTGTTCAGAATCACGGCCGGTCTTGTTTCCTTCTTAGTTGTCACAGCCGCGGCGCTCGTCATTGGGGCGTATGTATATCATAACGCCCTGTCTGCCTCACGCATCAGGAAACGAGACGACATCACTAAATCGGGTTCCGGTGAACCTTCGTTATCACTCGCGAAGTCTCAGCACTGCGATGGTAGGTGAAGACTCAATTTGATTAGCACTTCACGGGTCAGCAAGGGATTATATAGGTACCCCTTGCGATCGACTGTCTTTAACACGCGCACTGTGTTCTGGATCTTGATCGCGAAATTTTTCAGGTCAGTAGCACTAACAGTCGGCTTCGGCATCCTCTTCAAGTCTTCAAGCGTCTTGTCTATTATCACCTCTGGTCGCCCGAAACATTGTTCTTGGGTCTTCATGATGAAATCTGGTTCGGTGGACGTATGTAGTATGTGTCGCAGTCGTGGTCTCGCCATCCTTTCCACCGTCGCAGCTAACTGTTCAATGCTGTTTCTGGCTGTTGTTGGCGTCGGTGACCGTCCCCGTAGCACTTGTTTCCTTTCTTCTCTAGCGTCTATGCCTCCCCCCGTGCATTGAGGGGGTTGGTGCGCAGACATTGGTCCACTTTCTGGTGCTTATGTCCCGCTTCAACATCTTCTTGAACGCTTTCTTGTTCGTCCTGTATTATCGACGTCTCTGCGGCTAGTCTTTCTTCTCATTGCTGCTAGCCTCTCAACCGCTTCTAGCTCTGCTAGCTTGATCCGCGTCGTCGCACTTGTGGTCGATTTCACTGACCGCGGCGGTGATACTATTTGTCTGCGTTCTGACGATGGTCTCGCGGTCCCGACGTCCGCTGTGGTAGCGCGTCCCTCCACCTGAGGTGACACTGGAGGATCCAGTGATAGTCGCCTTGCTCGTTCTTGTTCAATAATCTCTAGCTCCCGGCGACGCCCCGCCGTCTCCGCTGCGTCGATCTGGCTTCGCGTGACAACTATGGCTCCAAAGCATTGAGCCTCACTTGATGCGCTTGATGTGTCGGACAAGGTTGTACTCCTCCTATTTTTGATCATTACGTTGAACGCGTCGCGATGGACCTCAGCGGCGATCGGAAATCGGTATTTTGTATATTGTGCTAGTGGTTTTTTGGCCTCTTAGAGGAGGGTTATGGGGTCGTCAGGGTCGGTGAGAGCGTGCCTAGGTCGGCGAAGCTTACTGTTTTTGGAGGGGGTGTATTTTGCTGCCGCGACAACCAGAGGGTTGTGATAATTAGCGGCTGTGCCAAAGAAACGCTTGGAAAGGCGTTTAATGAATTGCTGGATAGTGGGGATTTTGAGATTTAGATGGAGGTTTTCATTTCGGACAAACCAAGGGCCGTTTGTTGCTCTACGAAGAAAGCAATTTTGGAGTATCTGCATTCTATAGATATGGCTGGGCTCGGTGTGTGCGAAGACTACACAGGCGTATGTCATGATGGGGTGTAGGTGTCATGAGAGCTCCTTCGGTCTTATAGCGGAAAGTGCGGTTTGACAGAAAGTCTCGCATGATGAGCACGAGACGATCAGGCACGCCGAGTTGGTACAGATTGTATATTAAGCCCTTGTGCCAGGCTTTGTCAAAGGCTTTCGCTACGTCGAAATAGATAACACCTATCATCATACCACGTAGGAATCCCGCGTGGATGTGCTCGGTGATGCGGAGGACTTGTTGGACACTGGAGTGCCGAGAACGGAACCCGAATTGTTCGTCGGGGATGAGGCCCTTGTTCTCGGCAAAGGCTCTGAGACGCTTATAAATAAGCCTTTCATAGACTTCGTCGAGAACTTTTAGCAAGCTGACAGGACGATAGCTCGAAGACTCGAGATTTTGGCTTGCCGGGCTTAGGAATGCCTATAACGGTCGCTTCCTTCCACGTTTGTGGGAAGATATTGTTTCCCATGGCTCCATTGAAGATGGTGGCCAGTAAAAAGATAAGATAATCAGGCGGGCAGGGAGAAGTCGGATCACTTCATTGGTGATACCGTCAGAACCGGGAGCTTTTTTAAGTTTGAGACCTCTGATAATATCCTGCACTTCGTCTGGAATGACGGGAGGCAGAGGATCTTCAGGGTCTTTTCACTCAGCTCTAGTTTGGCTGTAGTTCACTCAGCAGCTTGTCCCAGCTAGCTTTACGCCACTCCGATATGCGGTTCTTTGCAGTTCGTTGCAAGTAGCGCATATGGGCTTTGTTTGCGTCGCAGGGAAGTTGCTGTACAGCAACTACTGAAACTACTGAACGAGAAGAATGCAGCCATTCTTCTCGTTCAGTAGTTCACGTATGTCGTCCGGGAACTTCTCGCGGCGGTCATTCGTCGCTGAGATCTCCCTTGAACAGTCGTTCAAGACTGACCGTGAACGAGTCGACTGCGGCCGTCGTGCTCGCGATTGAGTCCAAAACGGCGGTAATAGAGTCTTAAGTGGGGGGATCTATTGGATTTCAGACATTCGCCTACTTTCCTCCAATTCGTTACCACTTTGGTCGTGGGACGTTGGTCGGGGTCATTAAGGCGAATGCGGGGAGCTAGTCGGATTATGACTGGTCGGTTGTAGGAGTTAAGCTCGTGGGACACTTGTATAGTCTTACCGTAGGTTGACATTCTTCAGAAGTGCCACGTCGAGGACATCAGGGGTTTGACCGGGGACATGGGGAAAGTGAATTGGGGGCTCACAACATCGAAGTTGAACTGGGAGGAGAGGTCAAACAGGTGTCTGCCTCTGGTGTTGATCCTGGTGCAGTTACAGGCAGTGTGCTTGGCATTGAGGTCGCCCGCTATGATGACGGAGTCGCTTATTTCAAGGAGAAGGGAGATGTCATATGACAGAAGGGCAAAGTTTTCTGCAGAGTTAATGGGGGAAAAGGTATACCGTCCCTATGGTGATCGGCTGGTGACCTGAAATGCCAATTCGGCAGATTGATACTTGGAGTCGTGAGAGGGAGGAGGATCCATAGAGATGCAGTATAGGGCCTTATTGTAATAAATTAGGGTGCCGCCCTTGTGACATCTTGACCTGTCATTGCGTACTAGATGGTAGTTCGAAATGCGGGGGTCACGATGATTGGGTTTAAGGAAAGTCTCTTGAACGAGAAGGATGTCAATTGATGGTGCCGGAAGAAGACAGAGATCTCAGGCTTCTGGTCTCTGATGCCGTTGGCATTGAAGTATGCCAAATTGAGGGATCGCGACTTGGTTCGCTCAATTTTACTACTATCTATTATTGGGGGCTAGGGGTGACGAAAGAGTGAAGGGCTGTAAGTACTTCTGGGTACGCGTTGTATATCGCTTAAATGCGATGTAGGTCGCACGCTCTTCTGGCGGCAACTAATTCCTCGGCCATTTTCTTGGCCCGTGGGGTGAGGAAGATGAAAAATGTGCGGGAGATGACATTGAAAGGATCAATGTTGCCAGCTGTCATGGCGGACAACATTAGACACGGCATCGGGCATTTGGACCACTGGGGTGGCTTCTCATGGTTCAACTGGTTCCAAGGACTGGGTCTATGGGGGCTCAGTTTCACTGGGACCTGAGTCATTTGAACAACTGAGTCATTTGACAGAATTTGCACTCTTAGTCATCTTGGAGGAGGTGGAGTTAGGGGCCTTGGGGCGCCCGCGATAGTTGGCCGTGTGGCCGGTCGTACCGCAGAGGACGCAGCTTCGTGGCTCGGTGCAGAGCGCGCGGTCCTTTGGCCGTGGCCACTCTGCTGTGCCATGGTCGCCCAGGCACTTAACGCACCTGGGCTTGGCGTGGCAATGAGCCTGCGAGTGCCCATAGAGCTGGCATCTGTGGCATTGGCCGACGACGCCGCTCTTGTGGGGCTTTTCGGGTTCTATTCCGGTGAGAGAGCATATGCTTTCCACCTGGAATATCGGATGGTGAGTAGCTCCTTCAACAGGAGGGCACACTACAAGCATCATATCGTAAGCCACGTTTCCTCGGGCCTTGTGTATCCTGTGGACCTCTTTCACAGGAACGTTCTGTGATTCGAGGTCCGCCTTGATGTTCTCTGTGGGGATCTCCTTTGGGACCCTTCGGATCGCCATGCTGGTGAGACGTTCCTCCGGGAGGGAGTAGGTGTGGAAGGCCACACCTCTCTGCTTGAGGAGTCGGATAATCTCCCTGTAATCCCTGGAAGTAGGGAAGGAGACCTTGATTCCGGTCTGGGTAGATCGGGCGTTGGTGAACCCGATTTTTAGCTCGGTACACCAAGCTGAAATTTGAGTCCACTTTCCCTTGTCCTGTACGAAGACAGGCGGGGGAGGGGGGACTTTCTTCTGGGAGGAGGAGAGCGAAGAGTTTGAGGGGGGGGGGGGGTGTCGCAGTTGAGGGGGAACTCGAGGCTGGGATGGGAGAAGCCATGCGGGTGATCGGGGGGAGGGAGGTCACCTGATGGCGGGGGTGGTAGCAGCTAATTTGCTGCTTTTTGGAGAGGGCTGCTTCTTGTTTTTGAGTCCGCGCCTCTTTCCGGCGGCGACAGTGAAGCCAGCGTAATCGTCCGAGGGGGGAGGAGGCCGCTGAGTCTGAGGAAGTTATTCCTCAGGCGACTGTTGGGCTCGGCACTTTGCCGATGCTTCCTCCGCGTCCATTGACACCGGAGGGGTTTGATCAGTTTCGGGAGGGAGTATAGACAGGGAGGTGAGTGCCGAAGGGCTCACCCTAAGCTTGTATTCCGTTGCCAATCTCAATGTGCAACGGGGCCCTAACCGGTCTAGCGAAGGGTGTAGTCACGCCCTAAAGACGCTAGGTTTGTAGCTGAAAGGGAAAACTGTACACCAGTTCCGACTAGGGAACCCCCCCAAGGCCAGAGGTCTGGGACCCGTCCAATTGACTGCCTAGCCCTGAAGGGGTTCGGCGGGTGTGATTGGGTCAACACCCCACTCGGTTTCGTTAGCACCGTTAGGATTCTGCCGAGGACCACGAAACTGAATTTAACCCTGAAGGGGCCTAGCGATAATAACAAACGTCTATGAAATAAGATAGTCTTGAAAAAGACTGTTGTTAAATAGTCAACCAGCGGTCGAATTTACTAATAGAGTAAATAGAGGGGGAACCTATCCCCATAACCCAGCCCTAACCTAGTATACCGTTGCCAAGAAGTATAATTATATTTCAAGGAGGTCATCATGAATGACCCCCTCTTCACCGCCATCCCCCCGGGTGGATCGGCCCGGGGGTGTGTACGCTCCCTGTCGGGTATAGACAGGGAGGTGAGTACCTATGGGTGAGCCCTAACCTAGTATACCGTTGCCAAGAAGTATAATTATATTTCAAGGAGGTCATCATGAATGACCCCCTCTTCACCGCCATCCCCCCGGGTGGATTGGCCCGGGGGTGTGTACCCTCCCTGTCGGTATAGACAGGGAGGTGAGTACCTATGGGTGAGCCCTATCCTCTTATACTGTTGCCAAGAAGTATAATTATATTTCAAGGAGGTCATCATGAATGACCTCCTCTTCACCGCCATCCCCCCGGGTGGATTGGCCCGGGGGTGTGTACCCTCCCTGTCGGGTATAGACAGGGAGGTGAGTACCTATGGGTGATCCCTAACCTAGTATACCGTTGCCAAGAAGTATAATTATCTTTCAAGGGGTCATCATGAATGACCCCCTCTTCACCGCCATCCCTCCGGGTGGATTGGTGTGTACCCTCCCTGTCGGTATAGACAGGGAGGTGAGTACCTATGGGCGAGCCCTATCCTAGTATACTGTTGCCAAGAAGTATAATTATATTTCAAGGAGGTCATCATGAATGACCCCCTCTTCACCGACATCCCCCCGGGTGGATTGGCCCGGAGGTGTGTACCCTCCCTGTCGGGTATAGTCATAGACAGGGAGGTGAGTACCTATGGGTGAGCCCTAACCTAGTATACCGTTGCCAAGAAGTGTAATTATCTTTCAAGGGGGTCATCATGAATGACCCCCTCTTCACCGCCATCCCCCCGGGTGGATTGGCCCGGGGGTGTGTACCCTCCCTGTCGGTATAGACAGGGAGGTGAGTACCTATGGGTGAGCCCTATCCTCTTATACTGTTGCCAAGAAGTATAATTATATTTCAAGGAGGTCATCATGAATGACCTCCTCTTCACCGCCATCCCCCCGGGTGGATTGGCCCGGAGGTGTGTACCCTCCCTGTCGGGTATACACAGGGAGGTGAGTACCTATGGGTGAGCCCTATCCTCGTATACTGTTGCCAAGAAGTATAATTATCTTTCAAGGGGGTCATCATGAATGACCCCTTCTTCACCGCCATCCTCCCGGGTGGATTGGCCCGGGGGTATGTACCCTCCCTGTCGGGTATAGACAGGGAGGTGAGTACCTATGGGTGAGCCCTAACCTAGTATACCGTTGCCAAGAAGTATAATTATCTTTCAAGGGGGTCATCATAAATGACCCCCTCTTCACCGCCATCCTCCCGGGTGGATTGGCCCGGGGGATGTAGCCTCCCTGTCGGGTATAGACAGGGAGGTGAGTACCTACCAGTGGTTTACTCGACCGCTGGATGACTATTTAACAACAGTCTTTTTCAAGACTATCTTATTTCATAGACAGTCGCGTTTGTTATTAGTCGCTAGGCCCCTTCAGGGTTAATTCTATAAAGGCACAGTTTCGTGGTCCTCGGCAGAAACCTAACGGTGCTGACGAAACAGAGTGGGGTGTTGACCCAATCACACCCGCCGAACCCCTTCAGGGCTAGGCAGTAAATTGGACGGGTTCCAGACCTCCGGCCTTGGGGGGGGCCCTGGTCTGAACTGGTGTACAGTTTTCCCTTTCAGCTACACACCTAGCGTCTTAAAGGCCTGACTACACCCTTCGCGCTAGACTGGTTAGGGCCCCGTTGCACATTGAGATTGGCAACGGAATACAAGCTTAGGGCTCACCTCCCTGTCTATACCCGACAGGGAGGGTACACACCCCGGGCCAATCCACCCGGGGGGGATAGGCTCCCCTATTAAGTAAACTTCTCTACTACTTCTGTCCACCATGGACGAAGTAGTATACTTATTTTTCAAGGAGGTCATCATGACTGACCTCCTTTTCAACGCCAAATACGGCGACAGGGTCGCTGCTATGCAGCACCCTCCCCCCACTCCCATCCTGAAACTGAACAAACCCCTCCGGCGTCAATGGATGCGGAGGAAGCACCGGCAAAGCGCCGAGCCCAACGGTCGCCTGAGGAAGTATCTTCCTCAGACTCAGCGGCCGCCTCCCTCCCTCGGACGACGACGCCGGGTTCACCGTCGCCGCCGGAAAGAGGCGGAAATTGAAGAAAAAGAAGAAGCAGCCCCCCCCCAGAGAACACCAAGGCTGTTACCACCCCCGCCCCACCAGGTACCCCCCTCCCGATCACCCGCAGTAACTCTCCCATCCCAGCCTCGGGTTCCCCCTCTGCGACACCCCCCTCAGTCGCCTCAAACCCCTCGCCCTCCTCCTCCCAGAGGAAAACCTCCCCTCCCCCGCCTGTCTTCGTACAGGACAAGGGGAAGTGGACTCAAATTTCAGCTTGGTGTACCGAGCTAAAAATCGGGTTCACCAACGCCCGATCTACCCAGACCGGAATCAAGGTCTCCCTCCCTACTTCCAGGGATTACAGGGAGATTAGCCGACTCCTCCGGCAGAGAGGTGTGGCCTTCCACACCTACTCCCTCCCGGAGGATCGTCTCACCCGCGTGGTGATCCGAAGGATCCCAAAGGAGATCACCACAGAGAACATCAAGGCGGACCTCGAATCACAGAACGTTCCTGTGAAAGAGGTCCACAGGATGCACAAGGCCCGAGGAAACGTGGCCTACGATATGATGCTGGTAGTGTGCCCTCCTATTGAAGGAGCTACTCCCCATCCGATATTCCAGGTGAAAAGCATATGCTCTCTTACCGGAATAGAACCCGAAAAGCCCCACAAGAGCGGCGTCGTCGGCCAATGCCACAGATGCCAGCTCTATGGGCACTCGCAGGCTCATTGCCACGCAAAGGACCGCGCGCTCTGCGCCGAGCCACCAAGCTGCGTCCTTTCCGGCACGACCGGCCACACGGCCAACTATCGCTGGCGCCCCAAGGCCCCTAAGTCCACCTCCTCCAAGATGACTAAGCGAGCAAATGCACGCCAGCAGCGTGAAACTGAGCCCCCAATGACCCAGTCCTTGGAATCAGTTGAACCACGAGAAGGCTTTTCCAGCCTTCGTGGCAACAGCCCCCCAACCCCCACCCCCTCCAGCCACCGCTGCCTGGAAGGATCCTCGCATCCGCCCTGGCACAGCACAAAAACTGGTTAGGCCTTCCCCTTAGGCCACCCCAGTGGTCCAAATGCCCCCCCCCCTCTCCCGCCATGACAGCTGGCAACATTGATCCTTTCAATGTCATCTCCCGCACAGTTCTCATCTTCCTCACCCCCCGGGCCAAGAAAATAGCCGAGGAATTAGTTGCCGCCAGAAGAGCGTGCGACCTACATCGCATTCAAGCGATATACAACGCGTACCCAGAGGTACTTGTAGCCCTCCAATCCTTTATCACCCCTAGCACCCAATAATGGATAGTAGGAAAATTGAGCGAACCAAGTCCCGATCCCTCATTTTGGCATACCTCAATACCAACGCCATCAGAGACCAGAAGCCTGAGATCTCTTGTCTTCTTCCGGGACCATCAAATTGACATCCTTCTTGTTCAAGAGACTTTCCTTAAACCCAATCATCGTGAACCCCGCATTGCGAATTACCGTCTAGTACTCAATGACAGGTCCAGATGTCACAAGGGCGGCACCCTAATTTATTACAATAAGGCCCTACTGCATCCCTATGGACCTTCCCCCCCTTTCACGACTCGAAGTGTCAATCTGCCGAATTGGCATGTCAGGTCACCAGCCGATCACCATAGGGACGGTATACCTTCCCCCCATTCATTCTGCAGAAAACTATGCCCTTCTGTCAAATGACATCTCCCTTCTCCTTGAAATGAGCGACTCCGTCATCATAGCGGGCGACCTCAATGCCAAGCACACTGCCTGCAGCACCAGGATCAACACCAGAGGCAGACACCTGTTTGATCTCTCCTCCCAGTTCAACTTCTATGTTGTGGGCCCTCTGACCCCAACTCACTGTCCCCATGTCCCCGGTCAAACCCCTGACGTCCTCGACGTGGCACTCCTGAAGAATGTCAACCTACTGTTAGACTACACAAGTGTCTCACGAGCTTAACTCCGACCACCAACCAGTCATAATCCGACTGGCTCCCCGCGTTGGCCTTAATGACCCCAACCAACTTCCCACGACCAAAGTAAACAAAACGCGCGTGTTAAAGAAACAGCGAATTGCGCCAGCAAGCTGTGGGAGCTGGATGTGGCGGTCCGCGAAGGGGGCGCGCAGGTGTGCGCGGACGTCGCTGGGGTTCGCGCCGGCGGTGCGGTCTGCGCGGGCAACCCGGCGGCGCGCGCTGGCGCCGTGGCCCGCGCTGCGGGAGCAGACTAGCGCGCGGGTGCGGGTGGGTGGGTACGTGGGCTGGCGTCGGGGGCGCACGCGCTTGATGGCGACCGGTCTCGGTGCCTGTATGGGCACTGGCCGGAACGCAGCTGGGCGGACAGGCACCGCGTGCTGCCGCCTCCCCCACCTCTTTCTTCACCCCGCCCGGCCGGCGGCGAAACGGGCACTGCACCGCCTATGTTAGGCAGCGACAGCGCCCGGTCCATCGCCGGACGGGGCTCCACGACCCGGACCTGCGGCCCACTAAGCCGCGAGTGCCGGGCTAAGCCATGCTGTTGAGCGTGTCCTACCGCGACCGTGGCGGCGGCACTCCGCCGGGCAGCACGGCGGCTCTCCTGCGCCTGCACCAGTCGCGTGACAGGCTAATGCAGCCACTGGAGAACAAGTAAAATATGGCGGTCCGCTCGGTGTTAGTCAGCTGGGTCTTCTGGAACTTCCTTGGGACTTCTAAGCAGCAGACTGGATCACTGGCCGATCCGACTGCTGAGTCGTGGGCAAACCACCGTTAAGCTGTGTGTGTTACCGGTAGCTGTGTGGAGTAGGGTTTTTCCCGCCGGCTAATCAGACCTTCCCTCTAGCTATTTCTATCTCACTCTAACCCGGAGGGGGTTACACCGCCTTAAAGTTTTCTTGTTATCAATCACGAATCAGCACATCGAAATGTTCTCTTATTTATCACTGTGTGGTCTACTAAGATTTATCTAGGCTGTCTTCCGCAACACCCAAGCGTGTAGACCGTCACCAATTTCAATGTTTTAACGGGGCTCTGACCTGACGCTAGTGTGTTGTTTGGTAAAAAAAGAAAAAAAGGAAAAGAAACCGTTTATTTGGCGCACACCCTTATAAATACATACAGTATATGTAGTGACAGTAGTGGTAGACTAATGCGGACCATCCAATTGATTGTCTAGTCCTGAAGGAGTTAAGCGGGTGTTATTGGGGCAAGACCCCACTTCGCGTAGTTGTGACAGTTGCTTACCACCACCAAGGACCACGAAACTGTTTTTATCCCAGAAGGGGCTTTGTGACGCTAAAACATAATCGCTCGTGAAAGGAAACAGTATAGAATATTCTTTTTATCACGCTCCAATTTTATGTTGTCTTATAAAAAAATATTAACATCGTAATTTTTCTTTTACTACCCAGTACTAAATGATATACGAGATTATTCTTGAATTTACTTTGATTGATTGATATCGACGGGCGTGCAATGTGTTATATTCATTGAAAAATTGTTAATTGGAATCATCTTGCCACCTTAATGCGTACAATTCATTTTATCTGCACCCTAATATTGTAATGTAAATAATAATACACTGTTACTGACAAATTGAATTATTTTGAAGCATATTGCTAATCCATTGCTCCATAATTGTGTCCGAAAAACGTGTCTGTTCAGCAACGTAAACAACGCAATGACTTATGTTGAACTGTCTATTTACTATAAATGATATCGTTGCGCTGTTACCGTACCGAATCAATTTTTGAATAACGCGATATAATTATGTTGTGTACCTAACTTCATTGATATAATATTAAACAGATATGATATATGCTAAGAAACTAACTGAAAAAAATGTGTCCGAACGCAGCAAAGGCACACGCATATTTTTTATACTGCGTACATTTAACTACATTGGTACAGTGTGAATGAGATGGGGCGCAACTAAAGCATAAAAAAGAAAAAGATGGCTAGTGATTGTCGTTTGCGCTTAAATGGAAAAAAAGACGATTGCCAACCAATCACTGACACTTTGCACACACTGACACTGACTGATTGCCAAAGAATAACAAGAATGCAGATAGGAAATATAACAGAGTAGTAGGTAATTTGGTAGGTGGTAGAAGGTGCTCAATTTGGTGAATATATATTTTTTTAATATTTTTACACTTCAATCAAGTATTACAAAACTTTAATGTTTGTCATTGAAGTTTTGTAATACTTGATTAAAGTGTACCTATTTAATATTTTGTGACTGTGATTAAAGGAAACCTAATGCAATAAAATAAACAATTACAAACCATAAAAATTAGTGAAATTAATTCGGTTTAATCTATATTTACTATATTTCAAATCTTATTTTAATTTTTCTAATGTAAATCATTATGCAAACATTCTGTATATATTTTTATATACTAGGCGAATTGTTGTGAGCGTAGGTAATATTTATTTATATTATTGTATACTTCATGTTCATTTAATATCGACTCACACTGTCCCATTTAATAATTTCATGTCATTTGACTCTATTATTTTTTTAATAGTTATAAACTAGTGCTTGACTGCAATCCCGCCTGATGGTAAGCAGTGATGCAATCGTTGATGGTAAAGCGCACAAGCTTATTAAGCCTATTCACTCAAAAAAAAACTGAGTGAATAGGAAGGAAGACAGCAGTTGAGCGAGGTGATGCAATGTTTAACCCAACAACACGACCAACGATGCTGCGCCAGAGGATGATCTGGAGACCCTCCACGACCAAACTCCTGACACAACAACATTAAGCACATCGTACCCGGTACACATCGCAACACAACTGCTCAGACCCGTCCTCCGTACGGCTTCACCAGACATCATGCCGGAACACGACGAATCGCTTGGCGGCAAGACTTTGTCTGGTGGGTGGTAACTTATGCCGGCGGCTGATGTTTTTGCCTACCACCGAGAAAAGTCTTAGGACTTAGACTCTATTACTTAGCAACGCAAAATAAACTCGTAATTTTATCAATGTTTTACTTAACTGTTGCAATAAGATGTTAATAAATTGTAACTAAGGACACAGGCGCGAAAATAAAGTGAAACAGAACTATAATTGTAGGTATAAAAGTCACCATAAACATTATCGCTTCTGTGCAACTAATCTATGTCATATGCGTTCCTGTCTTTGTTACACTCGCAAGAAATCCAATTAGCTCTCTCTTTCTTTACTTACAATGGCCGCCTAAGCATTAGCAGTAAGAATGTTTGACAAAATAATTGAAACTATATTATTTATCTAAATATCTGAAAAGGCTTCGGATGCGACTGGGATTAACGCTGTGATGATGATGATGATGATTTTGGAATACTTACTTATGATATGTCGGGTTCTACTGTATGATGTGTCGGGTCATCCTCTGGTTTCCAGTTCCGGGGTCTCGTCTCTCACGAACTACTCACTGATGCAAAGATAAAACACCGACACATAACTGTTCGTAAAATTATGTATATGGGCATTTTCTAACTCAATTGTGTGGTGATAATTATTATTGTTTTTTTTATGTGAATTATTTGTAATTAGTAGTGGTAATAGTTGATGGTATCAGGCAATGTGAATGTAAATCTAAAGTAACCTACAATGTAAACATTGACGCACGTTGGATTGGATGCGCGTGCGACGCAGCACAAACCACAGACTATATTAGAAAATGCTGAATGTCAAACCGGAATCAGATGTATGTCATTTCGGAGGATGTTATTCTCGTAGTTTTTATGTAACCGGTATTTTATTTTTATATACCTGTTTGTGTTGTTGAAATTGTACTCTCACCACTTACAATTGGATTTACTGTTTATATGTTTTTATTAGTACGTTTTTATTTTTATTGTATTACCGGCTCGGTGCTACTTTTAATTGTTTGTTGCATCGGGTGACGTCTTTACGTCGACGCCGGCTGTCGCTGAAAACCAGCGCTGGGCTCTGTTTTTTGCATGGAGTCGCAGCATAATGCTGAGCGACAGCCGTTTTGCGTGGATATGACGCATGTTTCCCTCAACAATTTCTTATTTTTTATGTTTTTGTAAACGCTTGCGTCATGTTTAGTGCAAATAAACGATTTTTCTTTCTTTCTTTTCTTTCATATGTGATTCCATGACTTTTGTTGGCTTTTCTACCATAATTCGTGCATTTACGCAGTACACAAAACGCCATTTTGAATGCGAAAAAGATTTTCTTAGCCACCAAGGACACACGCGCGTACGGAACGAGAGTATCGGGAGTGACTAAAGCGACTTGCAGTATTTACGTTCTTTTGTACGCTTCATTTTCAGTGCGCTAGTGACGTATCTATTTAATATTTTATCAATGCCTAACTTCAATGTGCCAATAAATCTTTGTTTTGTTTTACTTGTAAGTTTGTTAATTGTGAACACTGTTGTTGCTTTATGTTAAAATACAAGTCTTATGTAAGAAAAATGTCGTTTTATTCCTAATAATAATAAAATAAATGTATTTACCTACATATTACTCAAATAACAAGCCTTGTATATCAGAGTAATAACTATACTTTTGCCAAGCTCGATAAAGAATAGAGGTAAACATACCAATTTAGGGTTATCACAACCACGGAATAGTTAATATAAGACTGGAAAGGCCGAGTAGGCGTGGCCGCCGTGCCACACATGTGAGACGCAAATCTTATGTCGACCGAACGTCCGAAACATTCATTTAGTATTCTTAAAAGTACTTCACGAGTCGGAGCTCCGCTTTAAAATGCCGTATTGTGCAATTATAACATGCAGGGCAAAAAGCCAGACCTCAACTATACAACGAAGTGGTATATCTTTCCATCGGTAAGTCGAAAATAATATTATGTTGTAGTAAAATTTGTAAAAAACACAAAAACATACTGAAAACAATGATATTCCAAACATCCATGATATTATTGCTTCAAGGAAGAAAAAAATTACATTGCTCGGTTTGTCTTCGCTTTGGAAAAACAATAAGAAAGTCCGCGTACGATGTAGTGAATCCAATGCGTCCTCTACACTTTACTCATTGTCATTTTGTCCTTTGCCCTGATTGGCCGAAATGCAGGGCGCCATGTTTATTTATAGTGAGGTGACCATGTGGTTAATTAAAATTATCGATAGAATTCAGAAATATACGAGAATGATAAATATATTGTTTGAATCATTTTATATTAAATTAATAATATTTTATTTTTAATTAGACATATTTAAATAATATATTACTAATTGTTTAAGAAAAGCCTTCGTAATTTTTATGTGGTCAAGGCTTATTATTACAGTTTTGCAGACTTTTTGTTTTAGAAACATCTTGGTTGACTATTTTATATAATTTAATTATTAGAAACTGACACTAATTATATTATTGACTGATGAATTTGAAATAGAATTATTGTATTAATTGATGGAATTATATTATTAAGCAAACAATGAACTAGAACTACTTATATGATTTAATTTGTGTATATGTTGTATGTGATATGATGTATTTTTAAATTGTGAACATTTTAAATGTGCATGCCTTTTAATTGCCGAAATATGGCTGTTCGTATTAATATTATGTACCGCCATGTTTGCACCCTTATGTGCAAAATAAAATATCTTATCTTATCGAATAAATGTAATGGAATGATATAAATATTAATATTTATTTTAATAAATTGCAAATAAAAATAAATAAATTATAAATTTTAGGTTTACTAAACAACCTAGCGTTATAAGAGAGCGATGGATTGACGTGACTGGTAGAGTAAATAGGATTCCGACAAAGACTAGTACTATTTGCTCTAAACATTTTATCGAAAATGATTATATCATTAAAAACCGGGTAAAAGGTACCTAAAACCAGGTATGGTCCCAAGAGAGCAAATAGTTCGGATTTGGTCTTTGGTAAGTTTTGTCATAACCGTTGTGCTGATATTTGTTGGACTTAGGTTCCGTATTTTATTCCTATTTTCTACTATCGTTAATTATGAACAAATTTGATCCTTAAGGTTAAACAGACACAACACAACTTTTAATAAATTATTTTTTATAGGAAATATATTTATTATAGGAAATATATATATTATAGGAAATATATATATTATAGGAAATATATTTGTTTATAGGAAAAAATATTTAAAATAAGTAAAGTTAGGTAGGTACGACATTTTATTACACATTTTTGCTAAAATCTCGAAAAGTCCTATCACCTCAAAACTTCTTGTAAAACTGTTTTACACCTAAACCTTTCATTCAACTCTAATTTTATGTTGATAGCACCATAAACAAAAAATCACATTATCAAGTTACGTAAATTTATAAGTACATTTCTTTTTTTTTAAATCCCCTACAAATTACTTAAAAATCATATAACTGGAATCTCATGTATGTAAAGATCCTAATTCTCACGAAACTACATAATGAGAACACAATTAATCCTTTTCTGTCAATTTTATCGATATAAACTATCGATATAAATATCGACCTTTTGGTCGCCATAGCGTGTATGAGAAATTTGTGAATGTAGGAGTGTACGTCAAATGCACTGTTTACGTTAGTGTGATCACCAATTACAAACTTATAATCGAAGTGCGAGTATTTATTTGTGTGCGTAATGCGCTTCCGTATTGGTCTCTTGTTTACAGGCGAGTTATAGAGGGGAATCAAGCGGCGACACGCGTTCTAATACTGATTCCGAACTATTTCCATTCTAATTACTTCATCTGTTCTGTGATCACAACTCGCATTTTTAAATGCGAGTTGTGATAACCATAAATTGGTATGTTTATGTGTGTGTGGTAGACATTTGAGTGAGCATGACATACTCTCAATAGCCAGAGCACAATCAAGTCAATAAAAAAGACTAACCCAACAAATAGATGCTTTACAGCAAGTACATTGTGCTCACACGTGTGCTATGCAATTATACAATACTAAGAAATTGAATCTACACAACGCAAAGATAGTTTTGTCCAAGGTTCAGTAGCTCCAACAGTGTTCCCGAATACTAAGTTTAGCTCCTGTGTAGCTGTACCAGTGCTGCACACCCCTGTCAGCGCTGCAATTCCGTAACGTACAATATGCTTGGCTACATAGTGGCTTTGCTTAAAAAAAAGAAACAAACAATTACAAATTAAAACTACAAGAGGAAAAATCAAAGAACAATCAATGTATAGAAATCGGGCGCAGATCAAGCCCAAGCCTTTTTGTCCTCAAAATAATCCTAACACTATAAAATGCTTTCTGACGCAACTTACGTTTAATGAAGGATTTGAATTTATTCAGGCTCAGATCTTGAACCACCTCTGGAAGTCTATTGTAATAAAAACTTTTTTACAAAAAAACAACCGACTTCTAAAAACCACTACAAAGTGAAAAATAATGTAACGCCACACCGCCTTAGCCGCTCACAGCGCTCCACCCTGGCTAGCCGATAACAGCCGATCAGATCGCGCCACTCCAGCCAGCCAATCACAGCCAAGCCACCGCCGCCATAACCGCCGGACGCCTCCGGTGGGGAAAATGCCATAAAAGCCTTGCGAGCTCACTTGTCGCCATTGGCGATTGGAGGACAGCCACGCGCGCGAGTACCGCTGCTAGTGTCGTAGTGCTTTCTTTTTCCAAATACCGCCTCAATTTAGTAAAAATAAAAAACAACAAAAAATATTAAATAAACCGTCGCACGGACCCCTTTTCTTGAGCCCGGCGTTGAAAAACGCCAGGGTCGCGACAGCCGCGCGCACCCAGTGGGATGCCCCAACCGGGGATCCCGCCTAAACCCCCTCCCCGAGAACAACACCACACCGGGGAGGATGAAGACGAAGAAACAATTTTTAGAACCAGGCGAGCTACCGTCACACATCTGGCCTCGCCCGCCTCCCCGACGCCAACAACAACCAGAGCGTACAAAGAAGACAGCAGGCTAAGAACATCTGGAGCCTTGCTACCTCTAACCCAAGCCATGGGAAGCCAGCCCGGACCACCCAAGTACCCGACGGCAACGAAAGCCCGAGCCCAAGGCAACAAGGATAAACATGAGGGTGGCACAAAAATAAAACCAACGCCGGCGCAACAACAAACCATGAGAGACAGCGAGACGCCGGCGAGACCACAAAAAGAGACGGCACGCAACCGCGCGCTGAGTATGAGCGAGATAGCAAGAATCTCATCTACACGCGCGCCGACCTCGACGGCGCACGCACAGAGCGGACCAGTACAACGGTCGCCTCCGCTCGGCCCGCGCGCGCCACTGCCACTGCCACTTACATTTACGCCACCGCCGCACACGTCGCCCCCAGCCTCCCGGGGCTCAGCGCCAGCGACACACTCTTCAAAGACGCCACTCTCGCCCCACGAGCACGCGCCGGAAGAGTCAACGGATGGTACGAGCGACGAAGAAGAGGAGGACCGCGCCCATACGACCCGACCCAGTCTGGAGCACCGAGGAACCAGCGCGTCCCTGCCAAACCTGGCCACAACCGGAACTCGCAAGGTAAGTGGCCCAGTGTATTTACCATCTAAGACCACCCTCCCCGCCCGCGCCGCTCAACGCAGACAGCGTAGCCCGGACGAACAGGAGGAAGAAGCAAAGAGGCAATGCACAGGTGAGTCACTGCACTCTTTCGCGGAGGTGACGCGCGGACCCTACGTCCCTACAAGACCGATAGGCGCCGCAGCCCCCCCCCCCCCTCGGCCCCTCCTGGCCGAACGGAGGAAATAAATATTTCGTCGGTAGACGGGGAAAAAACACCTACCGACCACAAAACTCCTACAGAAAAAAAACAGCGCTACCCTCCACTGGTAGTCGAGAAACTACCACAGTGGGCGCATCACTTCCGCGCCCTAAAGGAGAAGCTGGGCCGAGCACCCAACGCCAGACCATATGGCGAGGGGGTTAAATTTACCCCGAAATCAGACTCCGAGTACCGTCTGATACAGAGATACCTGACGGTACTCGAAAAAGAGGAGAACATCCCTTGGTTCTCTTACTCACTGCCAGCGGAGAGGAGCCATAAGGTGGCCATAAGGGGGCTGCCTGCGGACACGGCGCCGGAGGACATAGAGGAGGACCTTCGCGCGCAGGGGTTCCAGCCGGAATACGTTCGAGTCATAAAGGCGCGGCAAGGGCGACCCGGCTGCATCTTCCACGCCGTCATCAAAAAGACACCAAATTTACTGCCGGGCATCTATGAGGTTAGGGAGATCCTCTGCATGCCCGGCGTAAAGATTGAGGCGTGGCGTGGCAGGAGGGGGCCTGCACAATGCCACAGATGCCAGCAATTCAGGCACTCCTCCGAACAGTGCCACAGACCGCTCGCTTGCGTCAGGTGCGGCGGGGGTCACGTGGCCAGAGAGTGCCCGCGGCCGAGAGAGGAACCCGCCACCTGCATAAACTGCGGGGGCGCGCACCCCGCAAATCACACAAGGTGCCCCGTAATGCGCAAGGAGGTGCGCAACAAGCGAGCGGGCACGGTCGCCATCACCGGCAACACGCGCAGGTCGAATATGGCCAACGAGAGGCCATTACAGCCGACTCCGATAGGAGAGACCCAATCGGCGTCTCTGATGGCGGCCGCAAACGAACCACCTGCGCGCAACACGGCCACCACCTCCTCAGGACGGAGGAAGAAAGGACGCGGCGGCAAGCGTGGAAACAAAGCCGGAGACAACGGTAAGGAACAGGCTAACAACGCCCCACGCAACACGACTAACGTGGTCGATACCTCTGCCGTCCCTGTTGCTAGAACGGATTATGTTCCACAGACAGGGGCAGCGACCAAGCCGCCGAAACTCGACCTCTCCCGCCCGCCGACCAGCGGCACGCAAACGCATGTGAGTCGGGCAGTCCGCGGCCCGGCACCGAGCAGCTCGGCTCAGGAGAGGCGTAGTCAAATGCAACCACCCAAACAACAAGAACCACAACAAACACACTCCTTGTCGGCGGGCGCACCCGGGGTAGGCAACCCCGGGCCCACAATAATAGAGGCCGCTCTTCGGGTCCTGCAGGACATCCTGCTAGCGCTCAGCAGGGGTCAGGACCCGGTGCCAGTTGTTCTCACCGGCATAACAGAACTTATTATGTTAAATAGAAATGTCTAAGCCGGTGAGGATACTACATTGGAATGCCCGCGGCCTCAGGGAGAAGGTCGTATTCCTCCGTCCTCTATTACAGGAGCAAGATATCGACGTGGCGCTCATCAGCGAGACACTCCTGGGACCAGCGGACACGGTTAAGTTCCCAGGATACCACGTGTACAAGAAGGATGG
This sequence comes from Sesamia nonagrioides, assembly GCA_017933935.1. Classification (NCBI taxonomy): domain Eukaryota; kingdom Metazoa; phylum Arthropoda; class Insecta; order Lepidoptera; family Noctuidae; genus Sesamia; species Sesamia nonagrioides. The sequence goes on from JADWQK010000797.1 coordinate 111,825, forward strand.
GCAACCCAACAATACCAATAGCCGTCACTCCCAAGGACTGGTGGTGCTGGTGAAACGAAGAGTCGTCCACCAGGAGCTACCGCCCCCAACGCTCAGCAGCATCTCTGCACTAGGAGTGCAGCTGCATGTCGCCGGCAGGCACGTGTGTATGTACGCAGCTTACAAACAACCGAAGAAGCAACTCAACACCAGCGACATACACACGCTGCTAGAAACACCGCACCCCACCATCATCGCCGGCGACCTCAATTGTAAACATCCGGCATGGAACAGCGGTTCCATCAATCCCGGGGGCCGACGACTCTTCGTCGACGCGGAGGCCAGGGGGTACGACGTGTCGGGACCGGAGGTACCGACCCATTACCCGGAAAACCCAGCGCATTCACCCGACGTACTAGACATCGTCGTACACAAAGGCCTCACCTGTCAGATAGCGCAGGAGGTGCTGGACGACGAGCTGCGATCCGACCACCAGCCGGTGCTCGTCCGGCTATCTGACCACACCACCAGAGTTGCCCATCCGGCGCCACGTCGACATACGGATTGGACTAAATTCCGGAAGATCTTGGAGGCCACCACACCCACTCGGCCCACCACCAGCGCCATGGACGTGAACGGGTTGGCTGAGGGACTCACCGCTTGCATCCAGAACGCCTTGCAAGCGGCGACATGCACCACTACGGCCACGCAGGGGCGCTACCACAAACTCCCCGCACACATCGCAGACCTGATCGCCGACAAGAGGCGTCTGCGCAAGCGGTGGCAACATACAAGATGTCCTACCATCAAAAACCAGCTCAACCGTATCACGGACAAGGTGAAGGCCGAGTTACGGGCGCATGAATCGGAGAGCTGGGAGAACATCATTGACTCGGCAGACAGCGACTGGGCGTCGGTACACCGGCTATGCCGACGCCTCAAGAACACCCCAGCCCCGGTGCGCCCACTGCGCAACAGCGACGGGGCGCTGCGCTACCTGGCGGCCGACCGGGCCGAAATATTCGCCGAACACCTGGAGCGTCAATTCACGCCAAACCCAACGGACGCCCTGGACCATGTCGCAGCAGTTGAGAAGCACCTTGGAGAGTACTTCAAGACGCCGGTAGCCCCAGAGGAAGACCCACTCTTTTTCTCCCCGGGCCAAGTGCTGGGGGCAATAAGGCGCACCAAACCAAAGAAAGCACCCGGTGCGGACGGGATAACTAACACCGCCCTCAGACACCTGCCACCGAAATCGGTGGCGGCGTTAGCACGTCTATATAATGGCATACTCCGCACCGGTACCTTCCCCACCTGCTGGAAGCAAGGGAAGGTCATTATGCTACCCAAGCCCGGGAAGAACGTACTGAAGCCGGAAAGCTACCGGCCTATCACGCTCCTCCCCACCACCTCCAAGGTGTTCGAGGCGCTACTGCTGCGTCATCTAACTCCACACATTACGCCGCGCCAGGAACAATTTGGCTTCCGGGCCGAACATAGTACGACGCTCCAGCTGTCGAGGGTACTGCACATACTCACAGCGGCTGTAAACAAGAGGGAGTACGCCGCGGCAGTATTCCTCGACATGGAAAAGGCATTCGACCGGGTCTGGCACGCCGGTCTCATCTACAAACTGACCATGACCACCACGCCCCGTCGCTTGATACAGGTGGTCTCCTCATTCCTCCAGGACAGGATTTTTAAGGTTTCGGTGGAGGACAAGTCGTCCAGCACACGCCCCATTAGAGCGGGGGTGCCACAGGGGAGCTGCGTCTCGCCTGCGTTATACGCCGTATACACCGACGACATTCCCGCCACGCACTCTGCGACGCTTGCACTGTACGCTGATGACGCCGCGTATATAACCACGTCGCTGTCGGCCGACCACGCGGCCATTAAAATGCAGCGCGCACTAGACGACCTTCCCGACTGGCTCAGCAAGTGGAGACTGTCAGTTAACGCAGGTAAGACGCAGGCTATAATCGTCACGGCACGAAGCCAACGTCATCCACCGAACCTTCAGCTCATGGGGACCGAGGTCGGGTGGACCAGGACCGCCAAGTACTTGGGGGTCACACTCGACAGTCGGCTCACCATGGGCCCGCACGTCTGCGACACCGTCGCGCGGGTAAAGGTAAGCAGAAACCTTTTGCGCCCGGTGTTCTCGTCACGCCTCTCCACGCGAGTCAAGCTGGGGATCTACAAGACATACGTACGGCCGCAGCTAACTTACGCTGCCCCGGCTTGGCTCGCCCTCACGGCCGAGACGCACAGGAAGAAGCTCCGGACGCAGCAGAACATCACGCTGCGTCAAATCGTCAAAGCTCCCCGGTACGTGAGGAACTCAGTAATTAGCAGGGACCTGCGTGTCGAGAGCATCGATGACTTCGTCGTCCGCCTGGCGAAGGGGATGTTCTCGCGTGCCAGCACCTCCGAGCTCCACCACATCAAAGAAATTGCGCCCTGGCACGCGAGGCCTCCCGATAAGAGGAGATTCCCGCGCGACCTCATAGCAGACGTCGCGCCACCGGATTTGACACCCGGGTAGGTCACATACACAAATACACGTGACCTACTCAGACAAAAATAGACACTATACATTCGCAACACGACACCGCCGTGCACATTTGCGGACTGTATTTATACAGGCGCTATGCGCGCGACGAACACACATGCACTACTGCACAGGCAGGCACACACTCAGAATACCACACGAGCGGGGAACACACACCTACAAACCGCTCGTAACACACACTACCCCCCGTACCCTCGCAGCCTACTGTACATAGCTGGTTGTGCTGTTAGGGGGTCGGGGTAATCGCCCACTGTAGAGGAGCGCCAACAAAAGCCGACGTCCGGTCGCTGATCGACTCTTGCTGGGCCTTCACGGGGGCAACCCGTGATCCAACCTGGTAGGGGTCTGATCGCACGGGCGTCGTGAAACACTTCGGGCGCTCCTACAGTCACACACAGCAAAGCACACCGTCCACCGCCGGAGGGAAGGCACACCCTCGCGGCGTCGACTTAGGTGGGCGAAGAACGAGGAACAGCACCCCTAGGGTGCAACCCAAGGACGGGTCTCCATTTTTGGAGGCCGAGAGACCGACCCCACGGTCACGGGGCCTTTAAGGAGCCCCCAAACCGTCTCCTCGCGCCCCCAACTCGGGGTCGCAGAGAGGTCCACGAAGTGTCGCCATTGGATCGGCCAGTGATCCAAAGGAACAAGTCGCCTGCACTCAAGAGGGCTCTCCGAAGAAGCCGAAGCCGACTAGTGTACCGTGCGGACTGCAAATTTTAATCGTCTTCTCCTGTGGTTGCACTAGCAGTCAGTTGCTGGTGCAAACACAGGGGGAGCCACCGTGATGCCCGGCGGAACGCCGCCGTAGCGGTCGCGGTGGGACCACACCCAGCCAGCATGCCGAAGCCCGGTACTCGCGGCTCTCTTGGCCGCGGGTCTGGGCAAGAAGAGGAGCCCCGTCCGGCGATGGATCGGGCGCTGTCGCTGCCCGATATAGGCAGCGCGGCGCCCACTTCGCCGCCGACCGGGCGGGGTGAAGAGAAGAGGAGAGGAGGGGGACCTGGCGCTGTACCAGCCGCCGCCCCACCGACGACGTCGGCTCCTGCGCTCGTTGCGCCGTCGCCGCCGTCGGGACGGCAGCACGAAGTGCCTGTCCGCCCCGCCGCGTTCCGGCCGGTGCCTATCCAGGCGCCGGGACCAGTCGCCACCCAGGGCCGCACGCAGCAAGCGCGTGCGCCCACAACGCCAGCCCGCGTACCAGCACCCGCGCGTTCGGCTGCGCCTGCCGCGCCTGCCGCGGTGCGAACCCCTGCGACGCCCGCGTCCACCCGCGCACCCCCGGTGCGCCCAGCTGCAACGTCGACGCAGCAAATGTCACCGCCCGCACAAGCTGTGCCAGCTTCGGCCCAAGCTGGGCCAGCTTCACGCACCTCATCCGGCTCCCACAGCTTGCTGGCGGGGCCGGCGAGGGCGGAGCCCGAGCGGCCAGCCAGTGCGGGCGCTACCCGTAGACCGGCACGGATGGCGCCTCCGGCGCCCGAGTCGCCGGCACCTCCGAGGGACTCTGCCTTCGACTCCCCCGCCATGCTCTCGGCATGCTCATCGCGTGCAGGGTCGAGCCTGTCGCTAGCGTCGGGGGACTCGGCCGGGTCTGGTCGCGGAGACGTATCGAGGGATACGACACCGCGATCCGGACGCCGGCCCATCGAGGGACGAGCGGAAGCCCACACCAGCCGGCAAGCGCCGGCCTTGCCTCTGCTGCCGCCGCTCGGGTTTGGCTATGAGTTTGAGCTCGGGGCCCGACCGCAGCGGCGGCGCAGGAGCTCAGGCGACTCCGCTGTAGGCGAGGAGGCGAAGCGCTATTGCTTTGACCCGCCGCGGCCTCAGCGCGAACGCGCGCCGCGGGGGAGGGGCGAGCCCGCTTCGCCCACCTTCGCCGAGACGGTGCGCCGTACGCCGCCGCGCTCACCCACACCGGACGAAGAGGAGGAAGGTGTGTCCGCTGGCACTACCGCCCCCCCCCGCTGCCACCTCCGGCTCTCCAAAGCCGACGAAGACGAAAAAGGACCCGAAGAGACATCGATACCCACCGCTGGTAGTGGAGAGGCTACCGAACTGGGCCGCTCATTTCCGGGCCATCAGGGAGCGTTTGGGCCGGCCGCCTAACGCTCGTCCGTACGGGACGGGGGTGCGCTTTACCCCCGACACCGAAGACGAGTACCGGCTGGTCCAGCGGTACCTCATTGGCCTGGAGAAGGAGAGCGGCGTCTCATGGTTTGCCTACTCCCTGCCGGCGGAGAAGAGCGTCAAGATAGCCATCAGGGGGTTGCCAGCGGACACGGACCCCCAGGAGATCGACGACGAACTCCGGGTCATGGGACACGAGCCGGAGTACGTGCGCCACATAAAGGGCGCACAGGGAAGACCCGGCTGTGTCTTCTTTGCCATACTGAAGAGGACACCGGACGTTCGGTCTGTCTTCGACACCGCGGTGTTTATGAACATGCGCGGTGTCAAGATAGAGGCTTGGCGCGGGAAACGTGGGCCCGCCCAGTGCCACCGGTGCCAGAAATTCCGACACAGTTCGCACCAGTGCCACCGACCGCTCGCCTGTGTACGATGCGGCGGGGAGCACGTGGCACGTGACTGCCCACGCCCGCGGGAGGAGCCGGCCACATGCGTCAACTGTGGTGGCCCGCACCCCGCGTGCAACCTGAAGTGCCCCGTATTCCAGGCCGAGCTGAAGAACAGGCGAGCGGGGACTGCCGGCATTTCGACCCACGCGCGCCGGCCACAAGCGGCCGCTGAGAGGCCGCAAATGGTCGATGCTGACGCCCAAGTGGCCACCTTAATGGCGGCAGCCAACGAGCCTACTGACCGCGCCCAAGCTACTTCGTCGAAACGGAGGAAGAAGGGGCGCAGGAGCAAGGGCAAAGGCAAGGAGCCTACGCCCTCTGCCGCCAGGACGACGCGCCTAAGGCCGCCGACCCTGCCCCAAAGGGCAAGCAGGTCGTGGCTCGGAAAGAAAACGAGACAGGCGCCGGTACGGCGCCGGTACAGAAGGCAAAAGCCAACCGCGGCGCCACCGGCGCCCCCACTAAAGAATCCAAGACCGAGACCACAAGAGAGTTCACGACCTGCGCCATAGAGTTGCTCATGGAGCTAATCCAGGCCATAAGGCAGGGTCAGAACGTGGAGACCGTCATCCTTGACGGCCTGGCCAAACTCTTACGTCTCTACAGAGCCCGTGGCTAGGCCGTTAAGGGTGTTACACTGGAACGCCCGCGGCCTTAGGGGAAAGGTCGCCCCCCTCCGTCATCTCCTGAGGGAACAAGACGTCGACGTGGCGCTCATAAGTGAGACTTTCCTGGGGCCCGAAGATAGGGTCAGGGTCCCGGGATACCATGTCTATAGGAAGGACGAAAGGTCGGCACACATGAGGTACCGTGGTCTGGCAGTACTAGTGAAGCGAAGAGTCGTCCACCAAGAGCTCCCCATACCGCCGAACGCGACGTTTTACGCGCTGGGTGTCCAGCTGCACATCGCCGGCGAGGACATCAACCTGTACGCCGTTTACAAGCCGCCCGCAGCTCGCCTGGACCTACTGGAGCTGCGGGCACTATTGACACCAGCCAACAGAAATGGCACCCTCCTCGCCGGCGACTTCAATTGTAAGCACCCAGCGTCGAACTCAATGACCACCAAAGCAGAGGGGAGCCGGCTCTTCGCGGACGCGGAAGCCTTCGGCTATACGGTGTCCGGCCCGGAGACGCCGACACACTACCCCGACGCGGTGAGATACATGCCGGACGTGCTGGACATCGTAGTCCACCGGGGGCTAGACTGCCAGATCACCCAGCAGGTGATCGACGACGAGCTCCAGTCGGATCACCACCCGGTACTCGTCGTCATCTCGGGTGTGCCGACCCGACTGAAGCCACTAGCGCCACGTCGACTCACGGACTGGACAAGGTTCGTGGAAGAGATGGAGACCACCACGCCGACTCGGCCTATCACCAACCCCGCGGACGTGGACCAGACGGCGGAGGACATCACTGCTTGCATCCAGAGCGCCTTGGAAGTCGCGACGAGCACGCAGCCGCAGGGGAGAGTGCTATTGCCGCCCCTGCCGGCGCACATTCGCTCGATGATCGCCGTGAAGAGGCGTTTACGCAAGCAGTGGCAACAACTGAGATGTCCTACACTCAAGAAGGAGTTGAACCGCCTCGCGGGGAAGGTCAAGGCCGAACTGCAGGCGCACAACATCGCGGGCTGGGAAGATAGAATAGAGGCGGCCACAGACAGCTGGCCGTCGATTCACAAGCTGTGTCGGCAGCTGACACATACCCCAGCCCCAGTGCGGCCGCTGCAAGACAGCGACGGGGCGCTGAAATATGTAGCTGAGGACCGGGCGAAGGTCTTCGCGGAACACCTGGAGCGTCAGTTCCGCCCGAACCCGACCAGCGACACCCACCATGTCGCAGCAGTTGAGAAACACCTCGGAGACTACTTCGCAGCGCCGATAGCTCCAGATGAAGACCCTATATTCTTCTCACCTGGCGCAGTCAGACGCGCCATCCTCAAGACGAAGCCAAGGAAGGCCCCCGGCGCCGACGGCATCACCAACGCAGTGCTGCGCCGCCTGCCATACCGTACGGTCGCAGCGCTGGCGCGCCTGTTCACGGCGATACTGCGTACGGGGGTTTTTCCGGCCTCGTGGAAGGAAGGGCGCGTCATTATGCTGCCCAAGGCGGGAAAGAACATCCTGAAACCTGAGAGCTATCGGCCGATCACTCTGCTGCCGACAGTCTCCAAGGTGTTCGAGAGTCTCCTGCTGCGACATCTCCAGAAGCATCTTACGCCACGCCCGGAGCAATTCGGGTTTAGGGCGGACCACAGCACGACGCTCCAGCTGTCGAGGGTACTGCACCACCTCACAGCCGCATACAACAAGAGGGAGTACTCGGTGGCAGTATTCCTCGACATGGAGAAGGCCTTCGACCGTGTGTGGCACGAAGGCCTGACGCACAAGCTGGCCACGACAGGCGCGCCCCGTCGCATTGTCAAGGTGGTCTCCTCTTTTCTCTCCCACAGATCCTTCAGAGTGACGGTGGAAGGGGCGCTCTCCAGTGCCCACCCGGTGCACGCGGGTGTGCCACAGGGCAGCTGCCTGTCGCCGGCGTGTTACTCACTCTACACCGACGACATCCCCACGACGCAGGAAGTGACGCTCGCGCTGTATGCAGACGACGCCGCGTACATTACCTCGTCGCTTAATGCGAGGTACGCGGCCGTCAAAATGCAGCGCGCCCTAGAGCTCCGTCCCGACTGGCTGTCAAAGTGGCGGCTGTCGGTGAACGTGGGTAAGACGCAGGCGATAGTCACGCGCCAAGCGCCCCTCCCGCCACCCCTGCAGCTACAAGGAGCCGACGTCGCGTGGTCGCCCCGGGTCAAGTACCTAGGGGTCACCATTGACCGTCGGCTCACGATGGGGTCACACGTCCGCTCTGTAGTCGCCAAAGGTAGGTTTGCCCGCACCTTACTTCGACCAGTGCTCTCATCCGGCCTCCCGGTGCGCGTCAAGCTGGGCGTGTACAAGGCGTACATACGCTCAGTCTTGACGTACGCCGTACCCGCCTGGTTCGCCCTCACGAGCGAGTCGAGCCGAAGGCTGCTCCGCACGCAACAGAACCTTGCGTTGCGGACCATTGTTGACGCCCCTCGTTTCGTGAGGAACGACGTCATACATCGCGACCTCCGGGTTGAGAGCCTGGACGAATTCGTGCGGCAACTCGCCAAACGGATGTTCGCGCGTGCCGACGCTTCTGCTTGGCCTCATGTCAAGCACTTGGCGCCCTGGCACGCGCGCCCCCCGGACGCGAAGCCCCTACCCCGCGACCTGACAGCGGACGACGACCCCATCGCACCGGACTGGACTCCCAGGTGAGCTGCACCCGGCTACACGCAGCCCACCTGCACACTGAACTTCTACATTTACATACAAACACTCGTCGCGTAGCTCGTGCTAGGTTAATATAGGCGAGTTGCGCGGCGAACAGTCACTTAACTCCACAGACGCTATACTCATACGCGTATGCGCAGCGCGGGCAGCGGTACGCGTCGACACTGGGCGGTGTTACAAATACAACACAATGCCGCCCATACTCACACATAACTACCCCTTAGCCCGAAAGGAATCCGTACATAGCTGGGGACTGGACGGGCGGGGGTAATTACACCCTTATTCTGTAGGAGCGTCGAGTCGGCACCACCTGTCGCTGGTCGTCCTCCGCTGGGCTTCCCTCAGGGCAACTGGGGGTCTCACCTGGCGGGGACTGCCCGCCGGGGTGCCGTGAAGAAAGCAGGCCGTGAGTGGGTCCTGCGGCGCGCCTACAGAAATACACATCGCAACCATTCACAGACGTGCGCAACTCACGCACGTCATAAGGCTCACAGGCCATTGTTAGCCGTACAAAGTGAGGGGTCCGCAGTAGCGGACCGATAAATTAGACTCCGCGACCAGGGGGCCAAAGCCCTAGGCGTCGCTCGCCACGCCCCCTTGCGGGGGCGTTGCGATTACTACACAATGTCGCCATTATTATCGCTGCGATCACACGACCAAGCTCTGTTCTTCTGATAACTCTGCTCGATTGTATATTGATTGAAACTTTTATTAAATCAGTATTATTATAATTAAAATAGTTTATTCATTTATGCCCTTCTTTTTCATCTCAGAAGTGGCATGAATAAAAAAAAAAAAGTTATGAAGCGTAATCATCCGGTACAACGAGAGTAGGACGTAAGGCGTGAATCTAAGAATAAGTGAAGAAGAAAATGAAAAATAAGTAAGCGTGAATCTCTATGTGAAGAAAGAATCATCTCAAACAAGCGGCGATGAAGATAACGTCACATCAGCAGACGCACCTCCAGTCAGAAAAATCCTTACGACTTAAAAACCGATACACTAAAAACCATGCGTGAGTTAAAACGAAGAAATACCCTCCATCAAGAAGAAAAGAGTGCCTACTGCCCGGACATCCCATCATCCAAGTTAACTTGCTGGGCGTGATGAAGACAACAACGTAGTCACTACGGTACAACAATATGAGCTGCGAGTCAACCTATTCGATTCCTGCTACCCAGATACGGGACCTTCGGGTATATCAAGATAATCAACAATGGCATCAACTGGGAGCCTGCCGATGTATTGACCAGAGCAGACAGCTGCATCATTTCACCACTACCGGACATTCAGGTTAGCCAAAAAAAATTACACTTTGCCATCAACTTCCGCAACCAATGCCAATATCATAATAAGCCAATAATGATCATAGCCATCCTATTGCGTGTCTATTGCACACTAGCCTAGCTAATGTAAGCACTATTGGGAGGAGTAGTTTATGTCAATGATATCAAGACGGGTAAATTAAACATATATGATCATGACAGTTTAATAACTTTATTGACAAATTACAGTGGTTGCGCATATAACACAAGCCTTGGGATGTACAGATTTATTACAAATAAAAATAACATTGACAAGTGAACAGCCCATGTACCGCTAACCTTACCGTATGTCTCATAGTGAGCAGGCCATAGTCATGTCCAAAACCTCAGTTATTAGACGCAAGTATAATCCGAGAGTCCGAGGCATGTTTCGCTTCTTCATCGGGGCTCAGGTTTTATAAAACTATTTTTTTTTTTGTTGTAATTTTCATGATCCACGTTGGAGCTTGTGACGATATATCGGAAGCCGTTGGTCAGAGTTGCTGACTTCACACGAGCCATAATGATGACATCAGGCCGTCTTCTCTGACGTTGGAACTGCTGCGCTGCATAAGCGTCAATAATCCTGTAACTTGAGTCCTATACCTGGTATAATCCTGTCTGTACTTCAAACATACAGAGCCCCAGAACCTCGACCTGCAATGAGAACATGTAGAAGTTATTCGTAAGTAAAGAATTATCTGAAGTGAGTATGGACCTTAAAAATTCTTTTTATGTTTATGCAAACCAAATGAAATAGGGTAATATAAAAAAAAATCGTATGTTACGATCTCCATCGTTACGATGATACAAATAACGAATAACGTCAATATAAAACAATAGAGCTTAAAAATAACATTTGTAAAACTTATCAAGGGACAGTATCTATTAATATCGATTGTATTTTCAATTTGCAACTCTGTGATATTTTGTGTAGGTTGTGTATAATATTGTGTGTGGGTGGCTAGGACTACACTCTGGTAGTATAAAAATACACACATCAAAAGTGTCTAGGGATCAACATATATTTTTGCAATAACTTTTCTCCTGATTGATATTAATTAAAATTTTCTTTAAGGATTCATCAAATAAAGTGTTTTCGTTTGTCACAGTAACGATAAACCAAGTCACCTTTGCATTAATAAAGAAATTTGCCATTTTCCTAATAAAGGGATATTTGACATTTGAACCACTAACACAAAAGTTCGAAAAAAAGACTGAAATAACAGTTTTCTCTAAAATTTTATTGGGTAACTTAAACAATTAATAATCCGTGTTTCTACCGCGAACACTAACAACACAAGAACATCGGTTTGGCATACTCAAAATGAGTTCATCCAAATCACGCTGTGGAATGGCCGCCCATGTTCGTTGCAACAACAAAAAAAGGTCTTCTTGCGACTGGATACCCTCCATATTCGGCAGAGCTCTTCTCTGTAGCATATCCCATGCATGCTCAATCGGGTTCAAGTCTGGCGACTGAGCAGGCCAGGGCAGGACATTGATGTTAGCTGCGGCGAGAGTCTGTCTTACAACTCTTGCGGTGTGCGGTCGTGCATTATCATGCATTAACTGAAATAAGGGACCGATTTGCACTTGTAGAGGAACGATGACGTCTGATACAATCGTTTCAGCATAAATTTGAGCGTTGAGGTTGCCTCTGATCCAAATCAACTCAGTTCTTCCGCCGATCCAAATACCCGCCCATACCATGATGGTTCCACCTAAGGATGGACTTCCTGGCAGGATTTTAATCGCTGTTGGCGTCCAGGGGTTCTCCAGTGTCGTATACGTCTTGTATCCGGTCTCATACCAAAACGAGACTCATCAGAAAAGCACACGAAACGCCATTGTTCTTCTGCCCAATTTCTGTGTTCAAGAGCCCATTGATATCGAATCCTACGATTGTGCATTGCTATAGGTGGTACCCGTAGCGGTCTTCGGGAATGAAGGTTCACTTCATGCAAGCGGTTTCTGACTGTTTGGTCGCTAATTAAGTTCCCTGAAGAGTGATGAAGCCTCGGCTAACATCATGGCGGTTATTGTTGGAGCTCTTCGAGTTAAGATTTGAATGTATCGGTCTTGTCTCCGTGTGGTGCAGCGATACCGTCCTCCATGGCGCTCAGCCACGGTACCAGTGCTTCGGTAACGTGTCCAAAGTCGACTGATAACACTCTGACTTGTATTCAGAGCTAAAGCCACAATACGTTGCCGGGAACCAGCTTCTATCATTCCCACGGCTCTGAGCATTTCTTCCCTGCTTAAATGACGTCGCCGCTCCATAATAACGTTGGTTTTAATCAGTAGTAGGGAAACAGTAGCACTAATAATGTCTTCAATGCGTTGTATGTTTTTATAGGGAAAATATTGACAGCTGATTTTCATCTTTTACTCGAATTTGATTCACAGTTCCTGATTCAAATTATGAAATGCACCAAAAGGATCCATATAAATTTATAAAATCATAAATTTATTACAAAGCCACATCTCAATCTCAAGAAATCCGCATAAAAATGCTTGATCCCTAGACACTTTTGATGTGTGTATTATACAGTGTAGCTGGACTTATCGTGTGCTTGGTCAGAGCTACTCTCTGATAGTACGGGATTTGTTTGCTACATTAAATGCATAGTGAAGAAAGGAGGTTTTGAAAAGTAAAGTTCAACCGTCTCTTAATAATTAAATTCACAAAACAACCGGAAAGAACTTCTAATGTACAGACGACTCACACAAAGCTACTACAATCGGTCAGATTTATTTATTAGATTTTCAACTTTATCTCTAAAGCACAAAGGCTCGAGGTTGATTGGGAATATTTGGCAGTTTCGGGTGGCTTGACCTGCTGCCGTCCGTACATTTATAAACAAGTTAATACGGCTGGCCAATTAGAAACCAAGGTACCCTCTTATGTACTGATTATCTACTTTTTGACAAATTATTTTGTACATCTGCTTAGGTATGCAACAAGTATAGTCTCAGACCGGTGATAGTTTGTTTTTCATTTTATAATTTTGGTTATAACGTATTTGTTTTATGTTGTAAGTATTACTAAGGCGTAGTTTTTATCCATACTAATATTATAAATGCGAAAGTAACTCTGTCTGTCTGTCTGTCTGTCTGTTACGCTTTCCCGCTTAAACCTCTCAACCGATTTTGATGAAATTTGGCACAGACAATCTTTGTACCCTGAGAAAGAACATAGGCTACCTTTTATCCCGGAAAAATATGATGTTCCCGAGGGAAATCTAATAAGCGCGATATAACCGACCTCCACGCGGGCGAAGCCGCGGGCGGAAAGCTAATTAAATATATTTAAATACATGTTCAGTTATGCCTATGTTTACTTGAGTTATAAGTAGTAGTTGTATTTTATACTTTATAAGTTTACTGAATATTTCATACTAGCTTTCCGCCCGCGGCTTCGCCCGCGTGTAGTTCGGTTATTTCGTGCTTTTTAGAGTTCCCTCGGGAACATCAAATTTTTACGGGATAAAAGGTAGCCTATGTTCTTTCTCAGGGTCTAAAGATTCTGTGCCAAATTTCATCAAAATCGGTTGAGAGGTTTAAGCGGGAAAGCGTAACAGACAGACAGACTGACAGACAGAGTTACTTTCGCATTTATAATATTAGTATGGATTGTGTCATAACATAATCCTTTACTTTTGTTTTATAAATATTCATACTCTTGCACTCCTTGATTTCATTTGGCAGTTTGTTATATAATAGGATAAAGGATTCAAAATTTTTAAATCATTGTGTGTGAATCAGGGCAACGAACAATCTAATAGTTTTCAACAGTTAACAGTGTTTGTGTACAAAACCCATACTTGCTTTATATGACCCCGCATGCGTGCAGATCGGGTATTCACTACGCTGTTAGATATTTTACTAGGGTAACTAGTAAGGAAGAAAGCGCGTATTACAACTTTAAACGCTCACTGTGGTCGAATCATTGCGTCGATTTAGGGTGTACATCGTAGGTAAACATGTAGATGCTTTAAGTAGTAACCCAGTTGATACTGTGAGTGTCAATCGCCTTGAAGTGTCAGACTGGTTCTATACGGCTCAGTACCAGGATGACAAGTTAAAGCGAATCATTGATCAGCTTAAAGATAGATCAGCGGCTACCGAGATAACCAACAATTATGTGTTTATTAATGATAGGTTGCATAGTAAAACATTGTATGGTAATCGCCTCGTAGTGCCAGCTTTAGCGCGATGGAGACTGGTCCAAATGCGCCAAGATGGTGTAGGGCATGTGGGTATCCAAAAATGTATGGATGTAATAAAAAAAGATTATTGGTTTCCAAAAATGACTCTCTTTATTCAAAAGTATGTAAATCAAATCAAATCGAAGCATTTATCCATACTAATATTATAAATGCGAAAGTAACTCTGTCTGCCTGTCTGTCTGTTACGCTTTCCCGCTTATACCTCTCAACCGATTTTGATGAAATTTGGCACAGACAATCTTTAGACCCTGAGAAAGAACATAGGCTACCTTTTATCCCGGAAAAAATTTAAGTTCCCGAGGGAAATCTAAAAAGCGCGATATAACCGAACTCCACGCGGGCGAAGCCGCGGGCGGAAAGCTAGTTTCAAATAAACCAGTTATTTTGCAAAACTGTGCAAGGTCATCGTACACGTCTTTTTCTGAGACTGACCGTCACAAAGTATACACACGTTTTTGTTTGCTCGTCAGAGTTTAATCTAAATATCTGGTTAAAAGTGCGAGAACAGTTACTATACTGGATACATGACATCATAGTGAGTGATAATATATCGTGACATATAAAAACCAGTGATATAAACAGTGAATATTGAGTTATTTAATAAGCTATAACAACACATTTTTAAAACCTACCCACATAAACTTTTTGCGGGGTGTTGGGCAAGAACATGTAAGCGCTTGCGTTTGCATGGCGCTTAGGACCTTCTTCTCGCGGACTACGTACTACTAAGCAGCGACCGTTGTGATTCACAGGTAAAGCGACTGGGCATTTATTAGTGTGCTCCCTGTGTGTTTATATGATACAAAATAACTTGCAATATACCGGTGCATTTATTGCTGTGCTATACAATATAATATAGTGTTTTTGTTATCGATTTTTGAAAACTATTTTCTGTGTTACTGTTGCCTTGGAGTAGCAAGATGAAATGTGCGGGATGCTCAACTTCTGTAAAGGAGAACAAAACAGTGAGATGCAATTCTTGCTCTGTTAGTTACTGTTTCGCGTGCTTAAATATGGACGCAAATAAAAGCACAAACCTAACAGCCACTCAGATAGCTGGTTTAAACTGCCCATCATGCACGAACGTGAACACTGCTCGCAGAACGCGACGTGGTGACGATACGCCTATTTGCACCTCTTCAAGTAACCAAGCCTTACGACCTAATGTTGAGTCTCCCTCGTCGGTTGCCCAAGCTGTCGGTCTCTCTCTAAGCGACATAAGTGCCCTTCTAGACCAGAAACTAGCACCTACTTCAATAGTCATGAAAGACCTTCGAGCAGCGTGGAAAGAAGACGTTAAATCAATGATAGCGGTAGAAATAAACATAGCTATGAAACAGATTAAGGAGGACTTTACCACATCTACCGATTTTATTATGAATGAGGTGAAGGATCTTCAGAAGAAGATTAGCGAAAAGGATGGCATGATTAAATCGCTGGAAAATCAACAATCGGAGTTACAAAAGGAGTGTATTACCCTTAACAATCGCCTTTCGGCTTTGGAAAAAGCTTCCCGTGGGTGTAATATAGAAATTCAGGCTGTCCCGGAAATGAAGAGCGAAAACCCAATGGAAATTTTCCTGAATCTGTGCAAGGCCATCAATGCTCCGATCTTAGACTCTGAAATAGGTTCTTGTCGCAGAGTTGCGAAAATGGATACATCTACAAGCAGACCTCGTAACATATTGGTAACCGTCGCCTCATCTAGGCTTCGAGATAACGTTTTGTCTGCGTCCCACCGCTTCAATAAAGAACATCCGAATAATAAGTTAAATTCACAGCATGTCGGCATAAATGGTGGTACTCGCAGGATATATGTATCTGAGCATCTCTCACCAGACACCAAACAACTGCACTTTGCTACTCGACAATTTGCTAAAGATAACAATTATAAGTTTGTGTGGGTGAAATATGGTCAGATTTATCTACGTAAAGACATAGACGCGGTGGCCATACGAGTGATAAACAAGGAGTTTCTTAAAAAAATTGCTCAGTGACCAGTACTTCATTTGTTTTCATTGTTTTTTGTCTTATATAAACTTTTATATTGTATTCACTGAAACGACAATATTTGTTATCCTTTTTTGACTTTGTAGGAATTTTCACTTTAATACTCTCTGTTTTGTTATGCGACGCGCACACACAATACAATTAACTCACTGGATATTGCTTTTCTTGTTATTGGTACAAATAGTTGTTTTTGGCGAACCACTGATATTTGTTGTATTAAAACTGAAATTAGATATTACCTCTCTGATACGATGTTATTGCGACTTTCAACCTGTACAGTCAATGATATTTTATAAAAATGAGTGACCGTAAATTAAAGTTATTTTATCAAAATGTTAGGGGTCTTAGAACGAAAACTTTGCAATTTTACCAAAATGTACTTAACTCGGACTCTGACATAATATTAATTACAGAAACCTGGCTACATTCAGGCATCTTAGATTCAGAACTTTGTGATGATAGATACGAGGTTTTCCGCAACGACAGAGCGACTCTAACACAAGGAGGAGGTACGATGATATGTGTTAAAAAATCATTGGCAGCTAAATACGTTCTGAATGGTCACGCTCCCAGTCAGAATATTTATGGATTACTATACCCCGAAGTTCGCTAGATAATACTTTTCATGACTTACATATTTGTATCACATATATTGTTGGAGGCAAAAGTGATCAGGCCGTGCATATCTATAATATCATTAACTCAGTATCTAACGTCAGCAAATCCTTTCCTAATGACCACATTCTCATTGCGGGAGATTTTAATTTACCGTGTATTAAATGGTCACAGTTGCATACTACAGTGGCACATGAAGGTTACTCTGATACGCAATTAGCTGCTGAAAAACTTCTTAACGAATTTAACATGCTTTCTCTGAGCCAATTTAATCTTATTGCTAATCATTGTCTCAATGTTTTAGACTTAATTTTTGCAAATTTCTTTCTAACTATATGCAAATCTTCGCTGCCCTTAGTTAAAGAAGATATGGCTCATGCCACCTTGG
Organism: Sesamia nonagrioides; assembly: GCA_017933935.1. Classification (NCBI taxonomy): domain Eukaryota; kingdom Metazoa; phylum Arthropoda; class Insecta; order Lepidoptera; family Noctuidae; genus Sesamia; species Sesamia nonagrioides. Next base: position 128,833 of record JADWQK010000797.1, read on the forward strand.
AAATAGAGATAAGAGATATATTCATACCCTCCTTGACCAAAAATATTGTCATTAAAAAACAGTTCCACAAAACGAATTATGACATTGTAAATAGAGAAATCAATAACATTCAATGGGATAATATACTTTATGAGGGCTCTGTTGACGACGCAGTCTCGGTCTTTTATGAGTTTATTAACAATTTAATCACACTTCACGTACCACTTTCTTATACTCATGAGAATCGTAGCTATCCTGTATGGTACTCTAGCTTATAAAAATAATTAAACAAAAATCAAAAGTGCACGCGAAATGGAAAAGATTCAAGAATCCTAGGGACTATGACGAATTTGCACTTTTGCGCTCACGACAGAAAATCTTACAAAAACATTGTTATGATAATTTCATAAAATTATCGCAATGTAATATCAAACGTAATCCAAAATTAATATGGAGCTTTGTACACTCAATGCGTGGCACACGAGGAAAGTCCGGATACCCACGAGCACTGTCAAACGGACACGATAGTTTCGATAACGGTTCGAGCATTTGCCAAGGTTTTAGTGACTTTTTCCAGAGCGTTTTTGTTCCCCCCACTTCAATTTACCCGGAAACTGAGTTTCTTTCCGCCCCCCGAGGTGACAGTGGTTATGTTCATACATTATCGATAACCTCAGACTTAGTTCTTAAATATCTGAGAAAACTTGACCCCAAAAAAGGAGCAGGTAGCGATGGTATACCCTCCGTATTTCTTAACAAAAGTGCAAAAAGTATTTGTAAACCATTATCAATAATTTTTAACAGGTCAGTAAAGGAAGGCATCTTTCCAGATAAATGGAAAGAGGCCCACATTATTCCAATCCACAAGAAAGGGTCTAAGGGAATTATACAGAACTATATACCCATATCTATACTTAACGCTGCACCCAAACTTTTTGAAAAAATCATCTACGATACTATCTATCATACCATAGCTTCAAACGTCAGTGAGTTTCAACACGGTTTCTTGAGTCGAAAATCTGTTTATACTAATCTTTGTGAATTCTCAAATTACGTTATTCGTTGTATGGATCAGCGAGCACAAGTGGATGTCATCTATACGGACTATGAAAAAGCGTTTGACCGTGTAGATCACTTTATCCTATTAAAAAAATTATATACTTTGGGAATCCAGGGAGATCTTTATCGCTGGATTACGTCATACATATCTAATAGACGACAGGCTGTTGTATTGGGTGGTTTCAAATCTAATTATGTGAATATATCCTCCGGGGTACCACAGGGATCTCACTTAGGCCCTTTATTTTATAATGCTTACCTATATGACTTACATTCATGTTTTACGCATTCAAAACACTTATACGCCGATGACACTAAAATATACTTAAAAATTTCTAGAATTGATGATTGTCTGAAAATTCAAGCCGATTTAGATTGTGTTTCTGCATATTGCATCTTAAATAGGATAAAAATAAATGTTGATAAATGCTCGCAAATGACATTTACTCGTAAAAAGCAGCCTTTTCTTTTTAATTACATGATAAAAAATAAATTACTTAACAGGACCACAGAAATTCGTGACTTGGGTATAAATTTAGATAGTGAAATGGCACTAACTAGTCATATTAATATCATCGTCGACAAGGCTTACAAAAATCTTGGCTTCGTCTTACGAGTTTGCAAACCCTTTAGTGACATAGGCTGTGTAAAGATGGTGTATTATGCTTATGTAAGAAGTATCATAGAATTTGGAAGTATCATATGGAACCCACAGTACAATATACATAGTACACAGTAAAAAATTTTTATAAAACATTTAAACTTCAGACAAAAATAAAATTTTTTCCTCTTACAAAGAAGCATGTAAGCATTATCGTATTGATACTTTGCAAAACAGAAGAACTATGCTTGACTTAGCATTTCTTCACGATATAGTTAACACAAATCTCGACTGCCCTTCTTTGACGTCACTTATACCTTTAGTCATACCTCGATGTCGTCCTAGATATACCTTTCATAACGTTTTTCATGTTCCATTGAAGAAAACAAACTACGGGAACAACGAATTCACTTCACGAGCTATTAAAACATTTAACAAATATTTCAGCGATATCGATATTTATACCGTTTCGAAATCAAAATTTAAGTTGCAAGTGCTTGAGAGGCTGTCGACATGAATTATCCAGCAGGAGTTTGTGTGTGTGTGTGCGTGTGTGTATAAATATAAATATATATTATATGTTTAAGTGTGTATGTTTGCATGTATATATTAAAAAAAATAAAATGATACATTATTGTTTTAAAAGTTAAAGTCATTTTTATGTTATACTTAGCTATGATATCCTGTTACTGGCTTTTATGAATTATATTTAAGTGTAAGCATGTATGTAAATTGCTGTTGGATATCTTAATAAAATAAAATAAAATGATAGTTATGACAGATGCTTCTTCTAAATTTGTTATTACGGAGCCCACTCGAACAGTCTATTCGGTAGAAACCATTAGGATACTTAAATAAATCTATATTTAGCTTATTTGGATACCCTGATAAACTTGTGAGTGATCATGGGAAGGCGTTCACGAGTAGATATTTAAAAAAAAATTTCAACTGACAGACAATTCAGGCATATCTTGACCTCTGTTGCATGCCCACGAGCCAATGGGCATGTGGAACGCACCAACAGAACTATATTGAATGCATTGCGTGCCACTGATCCTAGCGAAGCCGCAAATAATTTATTGGACCAACAGCTTACCTGACATTCTCTGGGGTATCAACAATACTATAAATGCAAGTACATCCTATAGGCCCTATGATTTAATGTTTGCCAAAAGTTCTAGGCCACGTTGTGATATTACTACTGGCAAAAATAATAGTGAGCCAGTGGAGGTTAGACGCAACAAAGCTAGTGCTCAGTTAAGGATCGCAAGTGATAGGATGAAACGCAACTTTGATAAGAAACTAAAAACTAGCCATGTCTATAAAAAGGGTGATTTAGTTCTTTGGCGGCACGCACCGACAAGCTGTGCCACAAAAGTTAACACTAAGCTAGACGACATTTACTCAGGTCCATATGTTGTAATCAAGGTGGTGAGCAATGACAGATATAGAATTCGTAGTATCAAGGGACTCTGAGGTTACAAAGCCTTTATAGCCCTGGTTGCAGCTGATTCCTTAAGGCCTTATTGGAGTACAATGCCTATATCTGACAGTGCCAGTAGTTCCGATGATCAACTTGAAACTGAAGACCTCATTGATCTACTTGAAAGTTAACGCAGCCTTCTCCCGTTGCGGGAGCAATCTTGTTTCAGGACGGCCGACTGTAACGCCACACCGCCTTTGCCGCTCACAGCGCGCCACGGCGCCACCCTGGCTAGCCGATATCACAGCCGATCAGATCGCGCCACTCCAGCCAGCCAATCACAGCCAAGCCGAGCCACCAGCCAGCCACGCCACTGCCGCCAAAACCACTGGACGCCTCCGGTGGGGGAAATGCCATAAAAGCCTTGCGAGCCCACTTGTCGCCACTATGGATCAGCCAGTGGTCCAGAGCTGTCGTCCGGTTCGGAGCTCCCGGGTGCTCACCGAGACCAACTAAGCCGCGCGGATCGTTCCGTTAGCTACTCGTCTGTGCCGGTGCCGAGTCCTGACCGGCACGGGCACAGGCGGGAGCCCTCGCCCCCGCCACCCGGCGGCCCGCCGCCGCCGTTGCGATCGCGGCTACCACGGACTAATTTAATTCCTATAAAGAGAGAACTTTCATTTTTAAAAACAATTTGATTTTAACTTAATATAGTGTTTGTGTTGTGTGTGTAATTTACCCGGCATAAATGCCGAAGAAACCCGGTGCACGCGGCTCTCTCGGCCGCGACACCGGCCCCGAAGAGACCCGTCCGGTGATGGACCGGGCAGTATCGCTGCCCGAAATGGGCAGCGCAGTCTCTGCATCACTGCCCAAATTGGGCAACGCGCCGTCCGTTCCGACACCGGCCGGGCAAACAACAGCCCGAGATAAGAGAGGGCGGTACCAGTGCCGTGCTGGCAGCCGGCCCACCGACGACATCGGCGCCTGCGCGCGTTGCGCCGGCACCGTCGTCGGGTCGGCAGCACGCGGTGCCCGTCCGCCCAACAGCGTTCCGGCCAGTGCCTATTCAGGCACCGGGACCGGCCGCCACCCAGGGGCGCACGCAACAAGTGCGTGCACCCCCTAAGCCAGTCCGCGTACCTGCACCCGCGCGCCCGGCTGCGCCCGCTGCGCGGGCCGCGGCGCCAGCGCGCGCCGCCGCGCTGCCCGCGCAGAGCGCGCCGCCGACGCGAACCTCTATGACACCTGCGCACACCCGCGCACCCCTGTCGCGCCCAGCTGTGTCGCCGACGCAGCAAACAGCACCGCCCGCTCAAGCTGGGCCAGCATCGGCTCAAGCTGTGCCAGCTCCGGGCACCGCCACACCCGCTACCCACAGCTTGCTGAGCGAGCTGGCGGGACCGGCGGGGGCGGAGCTTGAGCGGCCAGCCAGAGCGGGCGGCACTCGTGGACCGTCGCATAGGGCGCCACTGGTGCCTGAGTCGCCGGCACCTCCGAGGGCCTCTGCCTTCGACTCCCCCGCCGCGTTATCGGCGTGCTCTTCGAGCACGTCACTGGCGTCCGGGGACTCGGCCGGGTCCGGTCGCGGGGACGTGTCGCGAGATACGACCCCGCGATCCGGGCGCCGGTCCACCGAGGGAAGAGACCTATCAGGTCGGCAGTCGCCGGCCTCACCAACGCCGCCGCAGCATGGGTTCGGCTTTGAGTTTGCACTCGAGGCCCGACCGCAGCGACGGCGTAGAAGCTCGGGCGAGACCATTGAGGCAAAACGGTACTGCCTCGACCCACCGCGACCTCAGCGCACCAGCGCGCCGCGCGGGGGGGGGCAGTCGGCCTCGCCCACTTTTGCTCAGGCGGTGCGCCGCACGCCGCCGCGCTCGCCCACACCGACGCCTACACAGACGCCGACACCGATGGAGGAGGAGCAGGTAACTGTGTCCGCTGGCACCGCCGCCCCCCCCACCACCGAGAAGAAGAAGAAGAAGTTAAGATACCCACCGCTGGTAGTGGAGAGGCTACCAAACTGGGCCGCTCATTTCCGGGCCCTCAGGGAGCGCTTGGGCCGGCCGCCTAATGCTCGCCCGTACGGGACGGGGGTGCGATTTACCCCCGACACCGAGGACGAGTACCGGCTGGTCCAGCGGTACCTTACCGGCCTGGAGAAGGAGAGCGGCGTATCCTGGTTCGCCTACTCCCTGCCAGCGGAGAAGAGTCTCAAGATCGCCATCCGGGGGCTGCCTGCGGACACAGACCCTCAGGAGATCAGCGAGGAACTCCGGGCGATGGGATACGAGCCGGAGTACGTGCGCCACATCAAAGGCGCACAGGGAAGACCCGGCTGCGTATTCCACGCAATCCTAAAAAGGACGCCGGAGGTCAGAGCCATCTACGACACCGCCGTATTTATGAACATGCGCGGTGTCAAGATAGAGGCTTGGCGCGGGAAACGTGGGCCCGCTCAGTGCCACCGGTGCCAGAAGTTTAGGCACAGCTCGCACCAGTGCCACCGACCGCTCGCCTGCGTACGCTGCGGCGGGGAACACGCGGCACGCGACTGCCCACGCCCGCGGGAGGAGCCGGCCACATGTGCAAACTGCGGTGGCCCGCACCCCGCGTGCAACACCAAGTGCCCCGTGTTCCAAGCGGAACTGAAAAACAGGCGAGCGGGGACTGCCGCCATCACGACCAAAGCGCGCCGGTCACAAGCGGCCACCGAGAGGCCGCACACGGTCGACGCCGACGCTGACGCCGCAACTCTAATGGCAGCAGCCAACGGGCCCACCGACCGCGCCCAAACCACCTCGACTAAGCGGAGGAAGAAGGGGCGCGGGGGCAAGGGGAAGGGCAAGAAGCCGATAGAACCCCAAGCCACCCAGGACGACGTGCCTAAGGTCGCCGATCCTGCCCCCAAGGGCAAACAAATCGTGGCTCCGGGCATGCTGAAGCCCGACGCCGGTACAGCGCCGCGCCAGAAGGCTCAAGCCAATCGCGGCACCACCGGCGCCACTCAAAATAAGAATACCAAGACCGAGACCTCAAAGGAGTTCACGACCTGTGCCATCGAGCTATTGATGGACCTTATTAAGGCCATCAGGTAGGGTCAGGACGTGGAAACCGTCATCTTTGACGGCCTGACCAAGTTACTACTGCTTCGCCGTGGTTAGGCCGATTGAGGATGATGCATTGGAATGCCCGCGGCCTTAGGGGAAAGGTCGCCCCCCTCCGCCATCTCCTGAGGGAACAGGACATCGACGTGGCGCTAATAAACGAGACCTTCCTGGGACCGGAGGACAAGGTCAGATTCCCGGGATATCTCGTTTATAGGAAAGACGAACGGTCGGCCTCCCACTCCCGGTACCGTGGTCTGGCGGTACTTGTGAGGCGAAGGGTCGTCCACCAGGAGCTACTCGTACCATCGCTCAACACGCTCTACGCGCTGGGTGTACAGCTGCACGTGGCTGGCGAGGACATTGACGTGTACGCGTGCTATAAGTCTCCCGCGGCTCCCATGGACACAACCGAGCTGCGGGGATTACTATATGGCACGCCGCGCGCTTTTGTCCTCGCCCACGACTTTAATTGCAAGCACCCGGCGTGGAACTTGGTGCGGACCAATACTTGTGGCAGACGACTCTTTGCGGACGCGGAGGCCTCCGGTTACACGGTGTCCGGCCCGGAGACGCCCACGCATTACCCGGATAATCCGGCGTACATGCCGGACGTGCTGGACATCCTCATTCACCGGGGGCTGTGCTGCCAGATCACCCAACTGGTGATCGACGACGAGTTACAGTCGGACCATCAACCTGTACTCGTCGTCCTATCGGGGATGCCGACCCGACTGAAACCGCTAGCGCCACGTCGACGCATAGACTGGACGAAGTTCGCAGAGGAAGTAGAGGCCACCACGCCGGCTCGACCCATAACAACCTCCGCGCGCGTAGATGCCATGGCGAATGACGTCACTGCTTGCGTACAGAGCGCCTTACAGTCGGCGACAAGCACACAGCCGCAGGGGAGAGGGCTATTGCCGCCCCTGCCGGCACGGCTCAGCAAAATGATCGCCGAGAAAAGGCGTCTACGTAAGCAGTGGCAACAGTTAAGATGCCCCACGCTCAAAACCGAGTTGAACCGCCTCGCGGAGAGGGTAAAGGCCGAGCTCAAGGCGCATACCGCCGCGGGCTGGGAGGATCGGATTGAAGCCACCACAGACAGCTGGCCATCGCTGCATAAGCTGTGTAACCAGCTCAAGAGTACCCCAGCCCCGGTACGGCCGCTATTCAACAGCGACGGGGCGCTGAAATATGCCGCGGAGGACCGGGCGGAGGTCTTCGCAGAACACCTGGAGCGTCATTTCCGCCCCAACCCGACCAGCGACACCGACCATGTCGCAGCAGTCGGGAAACACCTGGGAGACTACTTCGCAGCGCCGATAGCTCCCGATGAAGAGCCGGTATTTTTCTCGCCGGGCGCAGTCAGACGCGCCATCCTACGCACCAAGCCTAGAAAGGCCCCCGGTGCCGACGGTATCACAAATACAGTGCTGCGCCACCTGCCGTACCGTATGGTAGCGGCGCTGGCGCGCCTGTTTACCGCGATACTGCGCACCGGGACCTTCCCCGCTGCGTGGAAAGAGGGGCGCGTCAGTCGAAGGCGGGAAAGAATATACTGAAGCCGGAGAGCTATCGGCCAATCACTCTGCTGCCGACAGTCTCCAAGGTGTTCGAAGCACTCCTGCTGCGACATCTCCAGCCCCACATCGCGCCGCGGCCCGAAAAATTCGGGTTCCGGGCGGAGCACAGTACGACGCTCCAGCTGTCGAGGGTGCTGCACCACGTCACGGCCGCTCTAAATAAGAAGGAGAGCGCCGTTGCAGTACTCCTCGACATGGAGAAGGCCTTCGACCGTGTATGGCATGACGGCCTGACTTATAAACTGGCCACATCAGGCGCGCCCCGTCGCGTTGTAAAGGTGGTCTCTACTTTCCTCTCCGACAGGACTTTCCGGGTGGTGGTTGACGGGACGCTATCCGCCCCGCACAGGGCGGGCCCTGTGCTCGCGGGTGTACCGCAGGGCAGCTGCTTATCGCCTGCGTGCTACTCACGTTACACCGACGACATCCCCACTACCTCGGAAGCGATGCTCGCGCTTTACGCTGACGACGCCGCGTACATCACTACATCGCTCAATGCGAAGTACGCGGCCGTCAAGATGCAGCGTGTGCTCGAGCTCCTTCCCGAGTGGCTCTCGAAGTGGCGGCTGTCGGTGAACGTGGGAAAAACGCAGGCGATTGTATTCGGGTACGCGTCCGTCCCACCACCCCTGAGACTCCTGGGAGCCGCCAGCGAGTGGTCCCCCCGGGTGAAGTACCTGGGGGTGACGATCGACCGCCGACTCACCATGGGGCTACACGTCCGCTCGGTCGCCGCACGGGGCAGGGTTGCCCGCCACCTGCTCAAACCAGTGCTCTCATCCTGCATCCCGGCGCGCGTCAAACTGGCCGTGTACAAGCTGTACTATCAGCTGTAGAAGTCCATTCCCACCTTAAAGACTACTGTCGCCTGCGCTAAACCGGCCACGCACACTACCGCATTATTTTTTTATCGCAGTCTTCGTCTTTCTTTAAAGTAATGCAAAATTTCGTTATTTCATTTGAAGTTAAGTTAGCAGCCGCACTTAACAATGGTGCTATCATAAGCGAGCGATTGTGGGTTCGATCCTTATTATAGGCAACTCTTTTTGTTGTTTCATATAATTTAAAATTATGATAATTGATTTGTATTTTAAAGTAAAAATGTTTGCAAATAATATTTAAACAAATAGGAAAATTTATTGAATATTTATCCCAAAAAAGGGTTTTATTATATGTTTTAGTTTATTATAGGGGTAATATAATTAAAAATATATAAAAATAAAACAATAAGCATATTATAATGCAATATATTATCCATACTAATATTATAAATGCGAAAGTAACTCTGCCTGTCTGTCTGTCTGTCTGTCTGTTACGCTTTCCCGCCTAAACCTCTTAACCGATTTTGATGAAATTTGGCACAGACATTCTTTAGACCCTGAGAAAGAACATAGGCTACCTTTTATCCCGGAAAAAATTGATGTTCCCGAGGGAAATTTAAAAAGCGCGATATAACCGAACACCACGCGGGCGAAGCCGCGGGCGGAAAGCTAGTATTTTATATAAAAGTAATTACCCGACTACGGCAAAGCAAAAGGAGGGTTATGATTTTGACAGGCTATGTATGTATGTATGTATGTATGTATGTATGTATGTATGTATGTATGTATGTATGTATGTATGTATGTATGTATGTATGTATGTTCATCTGTTCCCTCGTAACTTCTAAACTACTTATTCGAATTCGATAAATGACATATCATTAGAAGCGTCTTAATTGTCTGCTGGTTATAGGCTATATGGAGTTTCACAAAATCTAACGTGGCGCCCTCTAGCGGACAAAATATACAGAGTAAAAAAAAAAAGTTAAGATAAATATGCCGTGTTTGATATCATTTGAAAGGGCTTTACTTGTACATTTTGAATATATATATATTACTAGCATTTGCTTGTGACTTTACCTGTATTCATGGGCAGATTGCATATAATTCACATCTTTTCGTTAATAGATAGCTTCTTTACTAGTTATCAGAATAAGACCACTGCAGAACCATTAGAAGGGCCTTGATATTCTGTTGGTTATGAGCTATAAAGCTTGTCACCAAATTTAGTATTGCGCCCTCTAGCGGACAAAAAGTTCTATGTTAATATAAAATTAAAATAAATATACCGTATTTGGTATCATCTGAAGAGCTTCACGAGTACTTTATGTTTGTACATAATCCCTAGTAATGCTTCGTAGAAATTTGAATGTAAACCAGGGTTTGGTAAACGGAGCGATGGGAGTGGTGAAGGCCTTCGAATGGCCTGCTCTTCGGCGCGATCAGTTGGAACAGGAGAACAGCCAAGCGCTGTTCTCATACAATTTGACGACGCATCCATAAAAGCAAATATTAACGGACTTATCAAAATCGAGCCTTGCCTCACTGAATTTGACGGCTTGAGGGGTTCTGGGCAAATTCAGCGTAAAATGCTCCCGCTAATTCTTTCTTGGGGTTGTACTGTACATAAATTACAAGGTTGTACTCTAGATAAAAAAGTTACAGATCTAGGAAAGTCATTGTTTGCTAAAGGACAGGCCTATGTCGCTCTCAGTAGAGTTAAAACCATAGAGGGATTATTTATAAGTGCATTGGATCATAATAAATTACTTAAAAATCCACATGACAGTCGATCGTTAGCAGAATTAGATAGATTAAGAAATCTTCCCAGGTCCTCTTAATATATGTTTTTTTTTAATAATTATAAACTAGCGCTTGACTGCAATCCCGCCTGATGGTAAGCAGTGACGCAATCGTTGATGGTAAAGCGCACTAGTTTATTAAGCCTATTCACTTAAAAAAACTTAGGAATAGCAAGGATGACGGCAGTTGAGCCAGGTGATGCAATGTTAAACCCAAGACCAACACGACCAACGATGCTGCGCCAGAGGGAGATTGATCTGGAGACTCTCCACGACCAAACTCCCGACACAACAATATTTGGCGCATCGTACTCGCCACACAACGCAACACAACCTGGTCAGACGCGTCCTCCCTACAGCTTCACCAGACATCATGCTGGAACACGACGAATCGCTTATCGGCAAGACTTCGTCTGGTGGGTGGTAACTTCTGCTGGCAGCCGATGTTTTGGCCTACCACCGTTAGAAAACCATCCAATCTATTTATACTAACGACCTCATCTACTAATTCATGACCCATTCGGTGCCATCGACGCAAATGTGCGTCGCTACTACGAAAAACCGGGAGTTTCATACGCGGAAACCGTTGCTATACGCGCTACGATCCAAAAGCTACGAAATAGTAAAATAGGACATCTCTACATATTACTATACGCCGATACATAAGTCAAAAGAGATGTTGTATGTAAACTACCTAGTTTTTAGTTCGTCAATTTAACTTTTGTTAATATTATGCGCCACAAATAAACTTTAACACCAAAATAGTACAAATAATAAAAAGTAAAAAACTAAAACCCAACTACGACAAAAAACGACGCTGAAAAAGTATAAAACAAGATTTTCAGAATACTGAACTGAACAAAGTTGCTAATATAGTTGCAAGTAAATGGTAGACTCTACCAAGATGCCTTCGTTGTAAATTGACAATAATGATAAATTTTCATATGTTTGGAAAGGCGTAGTCACACGTTACATATACCTACCTACCGTAGCACTTTGATAACGTGTGACTGCGGTTTTCCAAACATGAAAATTTATCTCTACATAGTGAATATTGCATACTTCAGAATAGTATTGTAAGACATTATTGTCAATTTACAACGAAGGCATCTTGGTAGAGTCTACTGTGTCCATTTACTTGCAACTACATTAGCAACTTTGTTCAGTTCAGTATTCTGAAAATCTTGTTTTATACTTTTTCAGCGTCGTTTTTTGTCGTAGTTGGGTTTTAGTTTTTTCCTTGACAAACTTATGATATTGTTATGGTAAAAAATACAAAAAACATTTTTGGTTGTTAGATATGAAAAATATAATATTATACATATATTATGATTAAAGAGGTTATAGCTTAATTATTCATTTTCTTAAAGAAAATAGGATTGAAGCTTAACCTGAATATTATTGCAATCATAAAATAATCTATACTTAGAACACATAATAGTGCTTATTACATTTACAATTTTTTTGCGTGTATAGCATGGTACTAATGCTGCCATCCTGTAGTGACTTTTTTCGGAGTTTGATGGCATGAGATTATAATCTACAAGCGCTTTCTTAGTTCAAAAATAAACGAACTTATTTCTTATCGAATTCCGAAATTACAGTTTTTATAATTTACCAAAAGTAATTTGTATTGAAATTGCAAAAGGCGACATCTGTTAGCCATTAAGCCAACCGAACATATTACTGTCAGTTAGCTAAATTACTTTAGAGATGGTTTAGAGTCCGTTATTAAGATATTTATTGGTATATATTTAAAACACTCTGTAGGACACTTCTGCACTGTTTTTGTGTTAAATAGTTTTTTTTTGTTTAGCTCGATAAGACTCCACCAGCCTCGCCAATTTATTTATAAACCACAAATGCAACCTATCTTCTTCGCACGATTTAAAAGTTTATTCAACGGTAAATATTGTCGTTTCGTTTCACTTGTCTCGACAGCTACCTTCGTCCTCCAACCTCTTGACCTTGACCTCCAACGGCTTACAGTATTTCTCTAAAACAATAACAATTTTATTACACACTTGCTACAAGCGATTGGTTTGCACCTTACATAAATAATAATAAAAACAACTTACACAAAAGCCGGTTTCATATGATATTTGAGATATACTTATTGCTGCATATGCCTGCATATTGATTAAAAAGTAAAACTAATAACACAAACTGGTAACTATATGTATGTTCACCAACCAACAACAACTAAGTAATATTATTTGAGTTATTGTAGCTAATAATAGTTATTGTAGGTAGCGGAATATTTTTTGTGAAGTAGTGATTCAGATTCTTTAAAGTCTACCGTCATCTTTTTATAATGACTCTAATATAGAAAAAATCTTAAAAGAAAGTATCATCTTTAAGTTGCAGATCGGTATTTTTAGATATTTTTGTTGTCAGCATTCATAACTCACCAATAAACATTTAAAAAATATTTTTGTAAGTTATTAGATTCACTTTGTAGTGGTTTTTAGAAGTTGGTTTTGTAAAAAAGTTTTTATTTTACACTTTTTAGTTGTGAAAAGTAGGTACTATGTATTCAGTTACATCCGGTTAGACTGGAAGCTGACGCAAATATAGTTGGGAAATAACGTAATTTTGTTTCCTTTAATTTTTACCCGTAATTTTGAAGAATTCTCTTGCCTGGTATGGTCTTCATCATCAGATTTACTGCAGACCATTATTTTAACCCAATGGGTGCTAAGTTCTCATCAATATAAATGAATTAAAACCAAACACTAAGTAGCTACTGCAAACCGTTGAGGAGTTCCCGGAACTGGCCTTTGTCTTCATCATCAGAGCTCTTATGACAGTCACAACCCATGTAGGTGTAAAGTTCTTATCAAGGTAGCTGCTGTGAATTGTTGAGGAGTTCCTTCGACTGTCTCCCGGCTCCATCATCAGATCTACTCCAGACCTTTATCAAATTGTAGTGCTTTAAAATACTTAATGAAAATACTAAGAAATGCACTAATCGCCTCTACGATTTTTGAAAGTTCCCCTTGATTTCTCTGGTGTTCCAACATCAGATCCTGATGTCCTTATCATGGGACCATCTTGGGAATGTCTTCTTTCCAACAAAAAAAGAATTATCAAAATCGGTTCATAAACGACGAAGTTATGCGCGAACAAAGTCGAATTGAGTAACCTCCTCCTTTTTGAAGTCGGTTAAAAAATGTATACATTGGCATCTAAAAGAGCTACATATTTTCTTTACCTTGTTGTAGGTACAACAGTACCTGTTCCTCGTATTTATAAAGGTAAGGTGTATCTGACATCGACGCACAAACGAGTACCATGGATCCAGTACATGATTCTGAACCCCCCAGTGGTGGAATTTTTCGTCGGCTTTTCTAAGATTTAAAAAAATACATATGTAGTTTTTTTTAACTTTGGACCGTTCATAATTACTATACTTTAATAACCCAATAAGATTTTAAAGTTATAATTAATTAATTCGCTAATTACACAAAAAAGCGCAATGAAAACAAAACTTGAAAAACTATATCTATATAGTATTGTATAATTGCATGGCACTCGTGTGAGCACAATGTACTTGCTGTAAAACATCTATTTGTTGGGTTAGTCTTTGTTATTGACTTGATTGTGCTCTGGCTATTGAGAGTATGTCATGCTCACTCAAATGTCTCGCTGGTGGTGGGGTGTGTTGGGTCATTAGGTTCCCTTCAATATGGTTGAGTTGAAGGATGCTGATCCATACGTCATGTTCGTGAAGTGGACGCCGCGCGCCGTCAGAGGGGGCTGGTCATCTCTTAGCTGCCACGGCGTATTTTAATTTCTGAATTGTTGTTCTTTTTTGTGTGTTTTCCATAATGGACGCTCTTAGCGTACAATATATTTCTGCATCGTTCTCACACGGTTGATTTCAACATGAATGATGTAATTTAATATTTGTATCAACAGCTTGATAATTTAGAGGAGTGTCCATGGAGTTTCTTGCCCCTTCTTCTCCATAGGTACATACTCTTTGGAATGGGCGACTAGCTTCATCTTACTGACTGACTGGTCTTCTGAAAAGTGCCTGTAACTGGTTTATTTGAAATAAATGCTTTGACCTTAATTTTTGATTTTACATGATTATTGACTTTTACATGTTAAGTCATCAATTATACTCTTTGGAATGGGCGACTAGCTTCGTCTTACTGACTGACTGGTCTTCTGACAATTCAAAATTGCCTGTAACTGGTTTATTTGAAATAAATACTTTGACCTTAATTTTTGATTTTACATGATTATTGACTTTTATATTGTTACGAATGGACCTTATGTCGATGGCATAAGGTTCAATATCGCGTGACATGCAGTGTGTCACTTTTAAGCCCTATTTCCGCAGATCTAGACATTTTCTAGGCACAATAATAAAACGCATTGCTAGACTTAGGACGGCCTATCTAATGGTACAGGTCTCAACAGTTTTGTCAACAAAGTGTCGACATCGAAATTTCCAGAAACCCGTTTCCGGGAACTACCGTAGGTACTTACTTGGCCGGTGACCTCGAAGTTATGCAGTATTATTATTACGCCTAGAGGATTCTGGAATGTTCGATCAGCTGGCCTATATATACCGCCGCGACGCCGGCGATCTGACCACACCACCAGAGTTGCCCATCCGGCGCCACGTCGACATACGGATTGGACTAAATTCCGGAAGATCTTGGAGGCCACCACACCCACTCGGCCCACCACCAGCGCCATGGACGTGAACGGGTTGGCTGAGGGACTCACCGCTTGCATCCAGAACGCCTTGCAAGCGGCGACATGCACCACTGCGGCCACGCAGGGGCGCTACCACAAACTCCCCGCACACATCACAGACCTGATCGCCGACAAGAGGCGTCTGCGCAAGCGGTGGCAACATACAAGATGTCCTACCATCAAAAACCAGCTCAACCGTATCACGGACAAGGTGAAGGCCGAGTTACGGGCGCATGAATCGGAGAGCTGGGAGAACATCATTGACTCGGCAGACAGCGACTGGGCGTCGGTACACCGGCTATGCCGACGCCTCAAGAACACCCCAGCCCCGGTGCGCCCACTGCGCAACAGCGACGGGGCGCTGCGCTACTTGGCGGCCGACCGGGCCGAAACACCTGGAGCGTCAATTCACGCCAAACCCAACGGACGCCCTGGACCATGTCGCAGCAGTTGAGAAGCACCTTGGAGAGTACTTCAAGACGCCGGTAGCCCCAGAGGAAGACCCACTCTATTTCTCCCCGGGCCAAGTACTGGGGGCAATAAGGCGCACCAAACCAAGGAAAGCACCCGGTGCGGACGGAATAACTAACACCGCCCTCAGACACCTGCCACCGAAATCGGTGGCGGCGTTAGCACGTCTATATAATGGCATACTCCGCACCGGTACCTTCCCCACCTGCTGGAAGCAAGGGAAGGTCATTATGCTGCCCAAGCCCGGGAAGAACGTATTGAAGCCGGAAAGCTACTGGCCTATCACGCTCCTCCCCACCACCTCCAAGGTGTTCGAGGCGCTACTGCTGCGTCATCTAACTCCACACATTACGCCGCGCCAGGAACAATTTGACTTCCGGGCCGAACATAGTACGACGCTCCAGCTGTCGAGGGTACTGCACATACTCACGGCGGCTGTAAACAAGAGGGAGTACGCCGCGGCAGTATTCCTCGACATGGAAAAGGCATTCGACCGGGTCTGGCACGCCGGTCTCATCTACAAACTGACCATGACCACCACGCCCCGTCGCTTGATACAGGTGGTCTCCTCATTCCTCCAGGACAGGACTTTTAAGGTTTCGGTGGAGGACGAGTCGTCCAGCACACGCCCCATTAGAGCGGGGGTGCCACAGGGGAGCTGCGTCTCGCCTGCGTTATACGCCGTATACACCGACGACATTCCCGCCACGCACTCTGCGACGCTTGCACTGTACGCTGATGACGCCGCGTATATAACCACGTCGCTGTCGGCCGACCACGCGGCCATCAAAATGCAGCGCGCACTAGACGACCTTCCCGACTGGCTCAGCAAGTGGAGACTGTCAGTTAACGCAGGTAAGACGCAGGCTATAATCGTCACGGCACGAAGCCGACGTCATCCACCGAACCTCCAGCTCATGGGGACCGAGGTCGGGTGGACCAGGACCGCCAAGTACTTGGGGGTCACACTCGACAGTCGGCTCACCATGGGCCCGCACGTCTGCGACACCGTCGCGCGGGCAAAGGTAAGCAGAAACCTTTTGCGCCCGGTGTTCTCGTCACGCCTCTCCACGCGAGTCAAGCTGGGGATCTACAAGACATACGTGCGGCCGCAGCTAACTTACGCTGCCCCGGCTTGGCTCGCCCTCACGGCCGAGACGCACAGGAAGAAGCTCCGGACGCAGCAGAACATCACGCTGCGTCAAATCGTCAAAGCTCCCCGGTACGTGAGGAACTCAGTAATTAACAGGGACCTGCGTGTCGAGAGCATCGATGACTTCGTCGTTCGCCTGGCGAAGGGGATGTTCTCGCGTGCCAGCACCTCCGAACTCCACCACATTAAAGAAATTGCGCCCTGGCACGCGATGCCTCCCGATAAGAAAAGATTCCCGCGCGACCTCATAGCAGACGTCGCACCACCGGATTTGACACCCGGGTAGGTCACAAACACAAATACACGTGACCTACTCAGACAAAAATAGACACTATACATTCGCAACGCGACACCGCCGTGCGCATTTGCGGACTGTATATATACAGGCGCTATGCGCGCGACGAACACACATGCACTACTCCACAGGCAGGCACACACTCAGAATACCACACGAGCGGGGAACACACACCTACAAACCGCTCGTAACACACACTACCCCCCGTACCCTCGCAGCCTACTGTACATAGCTGGTTGTGCTGTTAGGGGGTCGGGGTAATCACCCACTGTCAGGAGCGCCAACAAAAGCCGACGCCCGGTCGCTGATCGACTCTTGCTGGGCCTTCACGGGGGCAACCCGTGATCCAACCTGGTAGGGGTCTGATCGCACGGGCGTCGTGAAACACTTCGGGCGCTCCTACAGTCACACATAGCAAAGCACACCGTCCACCGCCGGAGGGAAGGCACACCCTCGCGGCGTCGACTTAGGTGTGCGAAGACCAATGAACAGCACCCCTAGGGTGCAACCCCAAGGACGGGCCTCCATTTTTGGAGGCCGAGAGACCGACTCCACGGTCACGGGGCCATTAAGGAGCCCCCAAACCGTCTCCTCGCGCCCCCCCAACTCGGGGTCGCAGAGAGGTTCACGAAGTGCGCAGCGTCAGTCTACACTCGACTAGCGATACGAAAACAGCGACAGTTAAGAAGCGATCTTCGAGAATACCTACTGCGACAACTGTAACGAGAACTGTGAGTACTACGAGAAGTAACATCTGATAGTGTTATTGTGTGTTTACGACACGGACTTCGTGGATATAGTGGAAGACTTCGGTACAACGTCAGCGACATTCTACTTGCCATTGCCTACAATCGACTGTACCTTCGTTGCCAATAAACTTCGTAACCCTTAACCGGCGTTTAAGTATCCCTAGCCCGTAATAATATGTTAAGTCATCATTATCTCTGCGTTAATCCCAGTCGCAACCGAAGCTTTTTCAGCTGTGGAGTCTAGGGTCTCGACATGCTTTTTATTAAAAATTCCTATTGCAGCATATTTCAATAGAATTAATAAAATAACATGCATATATTATTAACTAGATATTTCGAAAAAAACAAAAATAAAATATCTACATTAATTTTACGTGATAGCCCTACTCACAGAGTACTATCGAACAAACTGCCGCTTGTCCACTTTATAGGCTATAATCGCATGGCACGGCTCTCGGCTCGGTGTCGACGCGTGATTTTTGACCAATAGAAAGCGACGAAGCGTTTTTAGTTGTGTGCGTAATGAGTATAATTGAGCAAGACATTAGTGTGACACTCAAACTAGCCGCGTGGCACGATAACCAGCCCCCTAATCGGCGAACACATTTTTGTCAAATGATTGCGACTAGTTGGTATCAGTTGGGATCGTTCGGACCGCCCATTGGTTCGTTCACTCCAAATGATCCCAACTAGTCACAATCATTTGACAAAAATGTGTTCGCCGATTAGGGTGCTGTTTGTAAGATTTTTTATTAATACAACCGACCGACGTAACTTCTTTAGAATATTGAATGTTGACAAAAAGTAAAGAGTTTCTTATGCCTTCTGTTTGTTTTAGAAAATGCTTTATTGGTATCCATACTAATATTATAAACGCGAAAGTAACTGTCTGTCTGTTACGCTTTCCCGCTTAAACCTCTCAACCGCTTTTGGTGAAATTCGGCATAGACAATCTTTAGACCCTTAGAAAGGACATAGGCTACCTTTTATTGAAAAAAAAAAAATTGATATTCTCGAGTGAAATTTACAAAGCGCGATATAACCGCATTCCACGCGGGCGAAGCCACTGCTATTGGATATGTTACGGCTAAAACCCGAAGCGCGGCTGCACCTGGTTTTAACCGGTTAAAACTAGGTGCAGCCACTTACTCTTGGTTAAACCTAGTATGAGCCGATTGTTTTCGGGTAAAACTAGGTCTAGCCTTCATCATACCGGTTACAACTAGGTCCAGCCATTCCCTGTTGGATAAAACTGGGTCTATCCGATATCATTTCGGCTAGAACTAGGCCCAGCCGGAATGATATCGGACCCCTGTTGGATAAAACTTATGTGCATGCCCTGCCACGACTTCCGCCCCGCGTCACAGTCATGACTCAGCATTTGCAGCAGCGGCGCGGGGTGAAGGGCGTAGCGAGGCACGCGCTTCTGCAGGTTGTGAGCGCCAGATACTGCAGGTGTAGATCTGCAGTAGTTCAGCGCTAGTAGTACAGATTGTGATTCAGAGCGTCTGCATCAGCAGCGCGTGTCTTAGTTTTATCCAACAGGGATTGGCTGTACATAGTTGTAGCTGGCAATCTAGCATGCTATTGGCAGAGCTTTTTAGATATTACAAAAAAACAGCTAATAATAAGAAACGTAGAGAGTTTCAGCGTAAGTGCGGCGGGCGGCAAAGGCGTGCGACTCGCGTGAGCCTGGCGCCTGTTACTTGTTTAAACTTGTTTGCATCTAGTTTTATCCAACAGGGATTGTCTGGACCTAGTTCTAGCCGGAATCATATCGGATAGACCTAGTTTTATCCAACAGAGAACGGCTGGACCTAGTTGTAACCGGCATGATGAAGGCTAGACCTTTTTTTTTTTTTTTTACGCTGTGGGAATGCCTTTACGCACCGTACCCCGAAGGGCGTGTGTGGGACTCGCCCAGCCGAAGCCGGGAATACCCACTAAACCCACAGCGACACTCCGGCATCGCCATACTGGCGGGGGAGTGGGAAACTAGCGCAGCCTGAGCTACCTCTCCCCCGCCGGCGAAACCCGCCTAGTAGGGCGGGCCCTCAATTGCCCCTCCTGGGGAGGGGCCGTGGCTCCCGCGTGATGAGCGATGTAAGGCGGGCGTCGGCCTCACGCCCGCCGCTCACCTCAGGGAGGGAGAAAGCGGGCGAAATCCCGCCTTCTCCTCCCCCTACGCCGCCTGCGGAGCGCCGGAGCGAGGGGATCCTCCTCCCGCTCGCGCTCCGCGGCCTCCTTCTGCGACATCACGACCTCGCAGAAGGAGGCCATCGCCACCCAAGCCTCCTCGCTCCCCACCATCGCTCTGACGATGGCGGGCAGCGAGAGGTCCCCTCCAACCGCCGCGACAAGATCGCGGCGCGGCACGGCCCACGACGGGCACACCGCGAGGGTGTGTTCCGCCGTGTCCTCCGCCGCGCCACAACCATGGCGCGACGGTGTCTCCTCTCGTCCTATCCGGTGCAGGTACCTGCCGAAGCAGCCGTGACCGGAGAGCACCTGCACCAGACGGAAGGAGAGGAATCCGTGACGCCTGTCGAGCCAGTCCTTCAGGACCGGCCCGACGGCGTCGAGGGTACGGCGGCCGAACACCGCGGAGGCGAGGTCCCGCGTCCAATGCTGGACGATGGCGTCCCTCGCCTCCCGGCGGACGGCTTCCCTCACTTCTGGGGCCGGACGCTCGCCCAGCGCCCTGCGCCCCGCCGTCCACTCGTACACTCTGGCGAGCACCCACGCCTCGAGCTCCCAAGGCGGGGTGCCCGCCAGAGCGCACGCCGCTGCGAAGCCCACCGTGCGGTAGGCCCGCGATGCCCGCTGGGCGATGGCCCTTTGGGGCGTCCGAAGGGCGGTGAGGTTCTCCCTCCTATTGATGGAGTCCGCCCAAATAGGGGCCCCATAAAGGGCCATACTCCGCAGTATGCCGGCGTATAGACGCCGGCACCGCATGCTGGGCCCCCCCAGGTTTGGCATCAGCCACGAGAGGGCTCCCGCAGCCTTCAGCAGGCGCGTCGACAGCCCGCTGAAATGCGGGCCGAAGCGCCACCTGCTGTCCAACGTGAGGCCCAGATACTTCATCTGGGCCTCGACCCTGATCCTGACGCCCTCCACAAAAATGTGGGCGTCAGGTGGGGGGCGCTGCCGGGGGCCGTGAAAGAACACGGCCTCCGTTTTGTGCAGCGCCACCCTCAAGCCCAGGCGGCGGATCCTTCCCGCCACCAAGGATCCGCCCGCCGACGCTAAACTGGCCGCCTCCCGGAAGGTGCTCCCGCGGGAAGTGAGGAGAGTGTCATCTGCATAGCAGATGACACCCGTGCCTCGAAGGAGGGTTCCCCGCAGGAGCCAGTCATAACCGACGTTCCACAGAAGAGGCCCTAAAACAGACCCCTGTGGAACGCCGGCTTCAGCAGCGTATCGCCGGAGCTGGCCAGCCTCGTCTACGAGGAGGACAGCACGGTCCTCCAAGTAGCTGGCCAGGAGGCCCCATAAATACAGGGGCACTCCGTGGTACCGGAGCGCTTCCAGGATGGTGGAGTGGGGGATGGAATTGAAGGCGTTGGCAATGTCGAATGACACAGCCAACACTCCATCCCCCACTCGCACCGCCTCTGTCACCTGGCCCTTTAGACGGGCCAGGGCGTCCACTGTCGAACGACCAGCTCGAAATCCGAACTGGGCGTCCGACAGGTCCGGTCCCACGCTCCGCAGATGCCGCTTGAGACGGCCGGCGATAATCCCCTCGAACATTTTACCGACCTCATCGAGCAAAACGATGGGCCGATAAGCCGAGGGGGAGTCCGCCGGCCGCCCTTCCTTCCGGAGGAGGCACAGTTGGCCGTCCTGCCATGGTTTCGGGAACCTCCCCAACGCGAAGCACGCGCTGAAGAGGTTCCGGAACCTGCTCTCCATTTCGGTGGCCGCGATGGCCACCACCCATGCGGGGACCCCGTCCGGGCCGGGAGCCGTCTTTTTGGCGCGGAGACGAAGAGTCGCCGCGCTAAATTCTTCCTCTGAAACCGGAGGAGGAGGAGCTTCCTCCTCCGGTAGAGCCGCTCCCCTTGACGGGCACATCACTGGTGGGGCGAAGTGCGGGTCCCTGCGCGGAAACAGGGACCGCACCACCCCATCCAGGAGCGCTGGTTCGAGGGTCTCGGCAATCGGGGGACCAATGCGGCGCAGTTTTTTACGCGCCGCCTTATATGGCCTCCCGAATGGGTCGTTGTCGAGACCCTCCAACAGCTCGGCCCTTGCCGCGTCCTTAGCGGCGCCGATGGCCGATTTGAAGGCCGCCCTCGCCTCCACGTATCTGGCGTAGAGGCGGTCCTCGTCGGCCAGATCTCGTCGGCGCCGCCGACGCGATCGGGTGTAGGCCCGCCGTGCCGCTACGCAGGTGGCCCGCAGCTTCGCCAACCCCTCCGACCACCAATAAACGGCGCGTCGGGGAGGCGGACGACTCGACCGAGGCATGCTGGCGTTGCATACCTCGGTCAATGACCCCCTCAATCGGGCCGCCGCCGCGTCCACGTCCAGGACGTCCACGACGGGACCTGGCCAAAGCCAGTCCTGTACGAACGCGGCCTCCCTTGCCGCCTCCCGATCCAGGTGGGTCAGAGCCCACCTTGGAAACGGGGATTGGCCCGACGATGCGAGGGTGCTGCGGCGCCCCCGTGGATTCTGGGGGGAGATCTCGAATCGCACGTAGCGGTGATCCGAGATCGTCTCCTCCAGTTCCACCCTCCAGTTCTGAATGCGGGCGGCCAGTGCGGGCGTGGCGAAGGTGAGGTCCACTATGGACCCGCCCTGCCGCCGCACGCACGTCCGGACGCTCCCCCTATTCAAGAGGGAGAGACCAGACGCGGCCGCCCACAATTCGACCGCCCGTCCGCGAGCGTCGGTGGCCGGGTTTCCCCAGACCACCGATTTGGCATTCAAGTCTCCCAGCACGGAGACCTAACGTGGCGCCGTCCTCCCGATGACCGCCGTCAGGACCCCGAGGAAATCCTCGAAGTCCTGGAGAGGGTGGTTTGGGGAGAAGTAGACCCCCACAAGGGCCAACCCTCCCCACGCGGCGGCCACGTATCCCGGTCCCCTCTCTAAGAGCGAGAGGGGAGGGGAGTCCGAGGAAGACCGCGCCACGATTGCCACCGAGCCGTCACTGTCTCCCAGCCAATTGCTGGGAGTGAAGTACGGCTCGGCCACCACTGCCACATCCACCAACCACTCGGCCATTGACTGCACCAGTAAGTCCTGGGCAGCCCGGCAGTGGTTGGTGTTTGCCTGCAGGATGCGATGGTCGGTACCCATTATTCGACCATCGCATCACCCTCGGCCGTCGCCGCTGATGGGATATCAGTGGGGGTGGTGGCAGCAGCGGCAGGACGGCTTATAGCCGCCTGCGGCTTGCCCTTCTTAGAGGGGGGTCGGCATAAGCTCCCCCCCATCACGTGGTCCGCTGGGCGACCACTGTCGGCGCACGCCGCGCAGTGCGGCTTGGCGGCCTCGCACGAGCCCAAGCACTTGAAGCAGCGCATCGGCGCTGCCTCAAGAATCCGGATCACGGCCCGGCTGAAGCCCACTAGTAGCCGTCCCTGGCATTTTGCCTGGACGGCCAACACTGCGGCAACTGGGCACCGCAGCCGGATAGAACCCAGTCCACCGCGGCCGGGTCTAATGTCCCAAGCCTGTACCGCTGCGGGTTCGCAGCCACCGGCCTTCGCGACTGCCTCCACCACCTCCTCCTTGGCGACCGAGTCATCTAGACCGGTCACTTCAATGGCTGTGGTTTCGGTCGGCCTGGCGACCTTCGCCACGTCGGCAAGGACCTCCCTCAACTTGCCGGCGAACAAGTCAGCGTTCCTGCCGCCGTCCTTCCCTGGAAACTCGAAGAGTCGAGCTCCGGTTTGGGTCCGACGGCAGGTACCGAGCCCCAACTCGGCGGGATCAACGACGGCACGAGCCCGTCTCAGGACGGACTCGTAGGTGACGCCCCTCTCGGCGGCCTCGGGGACAATCGTCACCGTCACCGCCGCAGTTTTGGGAGGCACCAGCTTCAGGGCCCTTTTGGCTACCGAGGCAGCCGCCGGGGCTGCTGCCGAGGCAGCCGTCGGGGCCGCTGCCGGGGCAGCCGCCGAGGCAGCCGGGGCCTGGGTCGCCTTCTTCTTGCCCCTTTTCACCACCCCTGACCACGGCTGGTTGGACGGGGCGGCGGAGGGGAGGAGGGCGTCTCCCTTCTGAACCTGGGGGGCGGGTGCCGCGATGGAAACCGGCCCCGGTTCGACGCCCGCTCTCGCACTGGGGGGAGGCAGAGCCCCCTGCGACTTTTTCCCCTTCCCTTTTCCCTTTGAGGGCTTCGGGGCCTGGGGAGCCGCTGTCGGCGCCTTGTCCGCCGCTAGTGGCGGACGAAGACGCTTTTCCGGCAGCAGGCGGTCCTCGATGCCTGCAAAGCAGGCCCGGGTGAACGCCCTCTCCTCCATGACCACCTTACGGATTACTTCCTCAAGGTTGGAGGAGGAGGGGGAGGGAACCGCTGCCGACGGGGCCTTAGAGGGTGGGGCCGTAGCCTCAGCCAGCCTCTTGTGAAGCTGGCTGACCTCCGCTTGCAGGCGGTCCACCCTCGCCTGCAGCTGCCGCGTCTCCTCTGACGCCGTACGCTGCGTCAGCTCCTTCACAATACCGAGCAAGCTAGTAGCTCGGCATTTCAGGGCCTTTTGAAATGTGCCCTTCAGGTTTGAGGACTTGGAGGCGACCTCGGCGATCTCCTCCTTGTCCTCCTCTGCCAGTCGGGCCAGCTCCGCCATGGACAATCCCTCGAAACTGGGGAGGGCCGAACCATATCCGGCCCTCGACTTGGCTGCGCGTGCCTGCCTCTCTTTCGCAGCAACCAACTCAAGAAGGCTAGACCTTTTTTTTTTTTTTTTTCGGGGTGGAAATCCTCATAGGATGTCCGCCGCCCCAGGGTAGGCGACGGGGTCTGTCAGACTTTTACTGACTAAAACCACCCCGGTGTCTCTTCTATCACGAGCGCGCGTAGGGCCGCGGGAGTCTAAATTCTTCCGCAGCCCCACACTCTCGTGCTGGCCCGGTCTGCCGGGCCTCGTCTCCGGCACGGGGTAGTGGGGTGTTAAGCTACCCCGTGCATCGCCTCAGAGGCGCGCGCTGACACTCGCGCGCGCCTCCGCCTCGGGTCCATCGAATAGGGGGCGGAGACTTCCCCATGTCCCTCGCCCCTGGACCCATTCATGGGGGGCGGAAGAGGGCGTTATCCGCCCCTCTTCGGCGCCCGGTGCGTCTTCTGCGGCCCGGGAAGGGAGTTGAGATCTCCCTCTCCCGTTCCGCAGCTTCCTTCTGCGACATCACGTCCTCGCAGAAGGACACCACCGCGTCCCACGACTCTGCGCTGCCGGCCATCCTCCGCACTACTGCCGGCAGCGTCAGGTCGCCTCCTACTTCATTTCTGAGGACACGGCGCTGCTCCTCCCAAGCTACACACTCGGAGAGCGTGTGCTGCGCCGTGTCCTCCCCGCATTGGACGCAGTGGTGGCACCGAGCGTCCGGCTCCCTGCCTAGGCGACACAGGTACTTGCCGAAGCAGCCGTGCCCCGACAGCACCTGCGTCACCCTGAACGACAGGGAGTCGTGCCTTCTCCCGAGCCAGTCGTCGAGTACTGGCCGGATCGCCTCGACGGTAGCGAGGCCGGCGGTAGGGCGCATAAGCCTCTGCCGCCAGTCCGCCACCAGGACCTGACGGAGCTCCCCTCGGCGCAGCTCGATCTGCCGCTGCGCCGGACTGGAGCCCCGTGTCCGCTCTTCCGCGCGCCATCGGTACAATGACGCGAGTACTTTCGCCTCTAGGTCCCAGGGCGGGGATCCGGCCAGGACGCAAGCCGCCTCGTAGGAAATCGTGCGATACCCGCGGACGACCCTGACGGCTATCGCCCTCTGCGGCTTGCGCAGAATGGCGAGTGTTCCGGCCGTCAGGTCCATCGCTCACACAGGGGCCCCATACAGGGCCATGGACCGCACGATTCCCACGTATAACCGCCTACAGGCGGCGCTCGGGCCCCCCATGTTGGGAAGCAACGTTGACAGCGCGCCTGCTACACCCATCAGCTTGGGCGCCAGCCGCCGGAAGTGGGGTCCGAATTCCCATCGGCTGTCGAGCACCAATCCCAGATACTTCATGGTGGACTCGACAGCTATCCGGGCACCACTGACCACGAGATGTGATCCCGGCGCCGGCGCACGCCGGGGGCCATGGAATACCATGGCCTCCGACTTGTCAAGGGCCACCTCCAGGCCCAGGCGCCGGATGCGGGTCACCACCTGTGACACCGCAGCCGTGGCTATCAACGTCGCCTCCCTGTGCGAGCTCCCTCGGGCAGTGACAAGCGTGTCGTCCGCATAACACGTCAAGTCGGCGCCCGACGGAAGCTCGCCTATCACCCAGTCGTAGCCGATGTTCCACAGGAGCGGTCCCAAGACCGATCCCTGTGGAACACCGCACGACATTTGGTGCCGACTGGCACCGTCACGTCCCCGATAGATGACGCATCTATCCTCCAGATAAGCCCCTACTATGCGGCGGAGGTAGGGAGGCACCCGATGGTATTTCAGGGCCTCCCTAATACAGCTCCAGGGTAGGGTGCTGAAAGCGTTGGAAATGTCTAAAGACACCGCCAACACCACCCCACCCCGGGATACCGTATCCTCCGCCAGGGCTCTCACGCGCATGATTGCGTCTATGGTGGAGCGCCCCCGACGAAAACCGAACTGGTTGTCGTCCAGGTTCGGCCCGTCCCCGCACAAGTGGCCGACGAGGCGATCTGCGATTATACGCTCAAAAAGTTTGCCCGCCTCGTCGAGCAGCACTATGGGCCGATACGCGGACGGCGAGTCCGCGGGGCGCCCCTCCTTCCTGAGCAGGACCAGCCTCCCCTCCTTCCACACACTGGGAAACTGACCCTGCCCGAAGCATGCCGTGAAGAGCCCCCTCAGCTGGGGCTCTAGCTCCTTCAGAGCCAGGACGAGAGCTCGGCCAGGAACTCCGTCGGGTCCGGGCGCTTTATTCTTGGCCCGGAGCCGCGACACGGCCGCTCCCGTCTCTGCTTGCGTCACCTCGGGGACATCGGTGCCCCCCTCTTCTGGAGAGTCTGTGGCTGAGGGTGAGACCATCGCCGGGGGAACATGTCCCGCCCGCTCAGGGAAGAGGGTGGATACCACCGCCTCTAGCAGCTGGGGTTGCATACTTTGCACCAGTGGGGGCGCCCAGGGACGCAACTTGCCCCGTACCCAACGGTAGGGGCGCCCCCACGGGTCCCGATCTAGGGACCCCAGCAGCCCTTCCCTGGCCCGCGACTTAGAGTCGCCGATGGCCAGCCACAGAGTCTCCTGGGCCGCGCGGTACACCCCATACCGCGCGGCTTCCTCGACGGGATCCCGTCGACGTCGTCTCCGGTAGCGCGTGTACTGGCGGCGAGCCGCGACGCACTCGACGCGCAACCGCGCAAGGTGGTCGCTCCACCAGTACACATTGCGCCTTGCGGACTGTTCGCGGACGCGGGGCATGGACGCGTCACAGATCTGCGTCATCGCCCCGCGAAACCGCAGCGCCTCCGCTTCGACGTCGACGGGGCCGTCCGTCGCCGACTCCCAAATCCAGGACTGGACTATGGCAGCTTCCTCGAGTAGTTCCCTGTCGAGGCGCTTAAGCGCCCAGCGCGGGCCGTCGTTAATCGGGGCTCTTGGATGGCGGCCGCTCGCGGAAGAAGGCTAGACCTAGTTTAACCAAGAGTAAGTAGCTACACCTAGTTCTAACCGGCTAAAACTAGGTGCAGCCGCGCTTCGGGTTTTAGCCGTAACAGCCGTAACGTATAACTTTCTGAGAATTTCATTTATAATTAACTTGCTTGTATATATTTTTATAAATGTATAAAATAAAGTCGTGTTAATTACACAATTTATAACGATTGACCCAATGAAAATTGGGGGACATGGTTTAGAACCAGGACATGGGTATAGGATACTTTTATCTCGTTTCTATACGGTAAGTAGTTCCCGGGACGCAGTTGAAACCGCGGACGGAAGCTAGTGTTCAGTAAAAAGCAAAAAAAAAAAAATAATTAGTCATTAACATTATATACACTATTATATAATGTTAATGACTAATTAATTATTAATTGTATTTTTAATGTTATGAAACCAAATAGGTAACGAAGTTTTAATAGATAGGTGTGTGGTTGGGAACTTTCAACACTGCTTTGTCCTTTTATTTTTTCATAAGAAACGGCGCAGGTGTTTTTAGGCATGCTGTCACGTCATTGTTTTTACATAAAAAAGTATGAATCTCATTAGCCAAATTAAATAAAAATAATTGACTGAATGATTGTAAGGATCTAAAGGATATTGCCTATTTGATAAACTGTTGAGGATGTCATAAGGACATGTCTTCTCAGTACCCAAGAAACTAAACTTAAAAATACATATGTTAATAAATGGTGTAGTATAAGGCCGATTACACAAAGTTGAAAAAAAATAAGCCGGCATCGGGGACAACAAATAAGGCTGCCTGACAACCGGAGCGGAGCTAGGCTGCGGAGTGAATATTAACCAATAGGATTGCACAGAATCTCCGCTCCTCTTCAGTGGTCAGGGAGTTACAAACTAGTTTAAAAATTAATACAAAACCGGGAAGCGGAGCGGGGCAGCGGAGCGGGGAAACGGAGCGGGGCAGCAGAGCGGGGAAACGGAGCGGCGAAGTGTGGCGGAGAAACGAGTGCGGGCGCGGACGCGGGTTGCCGCCGCAGTCTGCCGCCGTAGACCGACCAGTGCATACGTGACCTACGCAGTGAAGACAATGGATGAAATAGATGAAAAACTTATCGAAAGTGTGAAAAAGTTTCCGTGCATTTTCTCGAGTTGTGTGTTATATAAACAAATCCTTCAATTATGTCCGGTCGCGGTAAAGGTGGCAAGGTGAAGGGAAAGGCAAAGTCCCGTTCCAACCGCGCTTGTCTCCAGTTCCCTGTGGGTCGTATTCACAGGCTGCTGCGTAACGGAACCCTGTGTTGACTAGTCCAAATGAGTATTAAAGTCAGATTTAACAATAAAGAAAAAAAAACAAACAACTGGGGTAGGTATTTTTGGCGTATTTATATGTTAATCACACACTTTCATTAAAAATTACTTGTTAAATTTACACCAATTGAATTGATTGAATTAAGTACACTTACATTAAAATCGGAAGACGATGAAAAACGAGCAGCCCGCCTCGTGCTCTCCTCTGAGTTCTCCGCGAAGAAATCCAGTATGCGTTTCTGAAGGTCAACTAGCAGCTGCTGGTGCTGCTGGTTTGGCACACATTCTCGATGGAATAACTCGGCGTACATTCTTCGGTCCTCGTTCAGGTTATCACCAGCCACGGCGTAAAGTCGAACCATTCATTTTACACACATTCATTCATTTTGAAGACCTTCGGTCTACTGTACGTTTGTGTATGACACACCACTAACAAAACACGCGGGCGGCGGTCGCGGGTCTAGCGTACTCGTGCGATCGATAGACGTAGCTCCGTCTGACTGACACTGAGGGGTACCGTGTGGGAGAGGTGACGAGCGCCGGCGTGTGCGACTACATGCCGCTTGTTTGATAAGGCGTTAGGGTAAATTAATTTTGTGGAAAAATGGAGACTTTACAAAAAAAAAAACCCATTAAATTCACGTTCTGCAAGTGAAACCAAGCCACTGGTTTCAAGGGTAACGGTGTATACTCTAACAGCCTGTATAAAGTTAGTTTTAAAAAAAAACAAAACTTTACAACACGCACTGGTAGGTACGCGATAATAACAACTTAGATGTCGCCACTTATAGGTTTCCAATGTTTCGCGTACGTACGCTTAGGCACGCAGAAACTTTACCGTAACGAGCACCGTGATGTCGCGGGAGGTTTTCTCGTATGATCCCCGGAAAGTTTTCACTAACACATATCTAATAAAAATAAAGAAAAACAATGGTTAACGACGGAAGCAGCGTTACGATTTCAGATTGTTCATGAAGTTGAAGACGAGCGTGTGCGAATTCGGAAAGGGTGCGGCGGTCGTTCGGTTCGTGGCGCTGATTTATTTTGACGGCTACGAAGCACAGGTCGGGTCGATTTCAAAACGTTATTTTCTCTATAAAAGTGATAGTTGACGCCGATAAATTTCGAGGCGTCAACTAGGAGGATATCGAGCATGTCTGGTAACAGGTCTCCGTCGATATCACACAGTCTCGCGAGGGTATTATCCACCTAAAAGTGAAGCGGCGTAAAACATCGCGCGACCGCTGAACATCTAAGGACAGACGACTACAGGTCACGTTCAGCATGTGCAGCCTATTAATATCTAGTGTTATATTATATATAATACAAGAGTGACAGTGTACAGATTTAAATAAGAAAGAAAGAGAGAGATAGATATAATATCTGTAGCAATACCTACCGCTTACTTGTCTGCCTACCTACCTAACTAACTAACTAACTGAAACTCATAGCTATAACTTACAAAAGAAAAAAAAAAGTCATTTAAAATCGTACTGTTTGATTTTCACATTAGGTAGTTAATATTGATTTGACATATTTTATTATTTATACACAATTTCATACAGCTTAGCGTAGGTAGTCATTTCAATAAATGATATAATTATACAACTTATAATATCACTACCGACCCCGTAACCCGCCGTATCCATGGTGCAGTGTGTGCGCTTGCGCGTTTTGTGACATAGTTTCGTTTGGTGTTTACCCCTCCCGCTAACTCAGCCACGCGGCGCGAGTATAAAACAACGGTATTTCTGGTTTTTTGTGGCATCACCACCTGTCGCTGGTCGTCCTCCGCTGGGCTTCCCTTAGGGCAACTGGGGGTCTCACCTGGCGGGGACTGACCGCCGGAGTGCCGTGAAGAAAGCAGGGTCGTGAGTGGGCCCTGTGGCGCGCCTACAGAATAACACAGAACAACCACTTACACAGACGCGCGCAACTCACGCGCGTAA
The DNA here is from genome assembly GCA_017933935.1 of Sesamia nonagrioides. Classification (NCBI taxonomy): domain Eukaryota; kingdom Metazoa; phylum Arthropoda; class Insecta; order Lepidoptera; family Noctuidae; genus Sesamia; species Sesamia nonagrioides. The sequence continues at coordinate 159,623 of JADWQK010000797.1, forward strand.
CATATTTCGTCAGGCCTTTGTTGCCGACCTAACGAAGGGCCCGTAGTTACGGGCCGACTAAAATGACTCCGCGGCCGGGGGGCATAGCCCTGGATCCGCTCGCCACGCCCCCTGACGGGGGCGTCGCGATTTCCCGAACGTTTTTGTGGCATTTGTAACCAGATTCTATCGGCGCGCGCACTGTCGTTCACGTGTTTTGTTATTTTCTCGAGTTGTGTGTTATATAAACAAATCCTTCAATTATGTCCGGTCGCGGTAAAGGTGGCAAGGTGAAGGGAACGGCAAAGTCCCGTTCCAACCGCGCTTGTCTCCAGTTCCCTGTGGGTCGTATTCACAGGCTGCTGCGTAACGGAAACTACGCCAAGCGCATAGGTGCCGGCGCTCCCGTGTACCTTGCCGCTGTGATGGAGTTTCTAGCTGCTGAGATACTCGAGGTGGCCGTCAACGCCGCGAGAGACAACAAAAGGAAGAGGATCATCCCGCGTCATCTTCAATTGGGCATCCGCAACGACAAGGAGTTGGACAAGCTGCTCTCCGATGTGACGATCTCTCAAGGTGGCGTGCTGCCGAACATCCAGGCCGAGCCCGCGCCGTGTCACGTCGTTTTGCAGTTGTCCGTTGGGCAGTAGCCCAAGAAGACGGCTTAAACCTGGTGCTGCGACGTCTCCGAACGAATGTGGTGCTTCGTGCGAGCCATCCCGCGCACGCGTTTTTCGATATAATAATAAATCGTATTATGTCGATTGCGCGATGCTCTCCGCTCATACAAGCATATACAAAACAAAAGGCCCTTTTCAGGGCCACAATATGATTCGTCAAATTTATAACAAACACAGTTTCTTTAACGGTTTGTTGTCGTCAAACAAAAACGTACCTACCTAGTAAAACTATAATTTTCATAATTATTACCTACTATTATTGAATGAATGAATGAACTTGACACGAGTCAGTGAGTCTCTCTCTCTCACACACACTCACTCAATATGTCAGGGTAAACACCGTTGTCACTAAAACCATAGGTAGTTAATTTAATTGTAAAAATATTTATCTGAATTTAAAAATAAATAAACAATTTTTTTTTTTTATTTTAAAATGTTTTTGTCCTAGACCGGCCATAAATTCATAGATACTTTGCGCCAGTGTTACGTCATCAGTGCAAAGGGCGATGATCTGCTCCACTGGCCGTCCGTTTTAACTAACTACATTCCGTTAAAAATACAATACGCATAACCTGTGATGTAACTTTTTCTTCATACTTTTCCTGGCTTAGGACAGGCAAAGATGAGCCCTGGCGGAGGATACGGTGTCCCGGTGTGGGGTGGTGTTGGCGGTGTCTTTAGACATTTCCAACGCCTTCAACACCCTACCCTGGAGCTGTATTAGGGAGGCCCTGAAATACCATCGGGTGCCTCCCTACCTCCGCCGCATAGTAGGGGCTTATCTGCAGGACAGATGCGTCATCTATCGGGGACGTGACGGTGCCGGTCAGCACCAAATGTCGTGCGGTGTTCCACAGGGATCGGTCTTGGGACCGCTCCTGTGGAACATCGGCTACGACTGGGTGCTGAGAGGCGAGCTCCCGTCGGGCGCCGACTTGACATGTTATGCGGACGACACGCTTGTCACTGCCCGGGGGAGCTCGCACAGGGAGGCGACGTTGGTAGCCACGGCTGCGGTATCACAGGTGGTGAACCGCATCCGGCGCCTGGGCCTGGAGGTGGCCCTTGACAAGTCGGAGGCCATGGTTTTCCATGGCCCCCGGCGTGCGCCGGCGCCGGGATCGCATATCGTGGTCAGTGGGGCCCGGATAGCTGTCGAGTCCACCATGAAGTATCTGGGATTGGTGCTCGACAGCCGATGGGAATTCGGGGCCCACTTCCGGCGACTGGCGCCCAAGCTGATGGGTGCAGCAGGCGCGCTATCAACGTTGCTTCCCAACATGGGGGGCCCGAGCGCCGCCTGTAGGCGGTTATACGTGGGAATCGTGCGGTCCATGGCCCTGTATGGGGCCCCTGTGTGGGCGATGGACCTGACGGCCGGAACACTCGCCATTCTGCGCAAGCCGCAGAGGGCGATGGCCGTCAGGGTCGTCCGCGGGTACCGCACGATTTCCTACGAGGCGGCTTGCGTCCTGGCCGGATCCCCGCCCTGGGACCTAGAGGCGAAAGTACTCGCGTCATTGTACCGATGGCGCGAGGAAGAGCGGAAACGGGGCTCCAGTCCGGTGCAGCGGCAGATCGAGCTGCACCGAGAGGAGCTCCGTCAGGTCCTGGTGGCGGACTGGCGGCAGAGGCTTATGCGCCCTACCGCCGGCCTCGTTACCGTCGAGGCGATCCGGCCAGTACACGACGACTGGCTCGGGAGAAGGCACGGCTCCCTGTCGTTCAGGGTGGCGCAGGTGCTGTCGGGGCACGGCTGCTTCGGCAAGTACCTGCGTCGCTTAGGCAGGGAGCCGGACGCTCGGTGCCACCACTGCGTCCAATGCGGGGAGGACACGGCGCAGCACACGCTCTCCGAGTGTGTAGCTTGGGAGGAGCAGCGCCGTGTCCTCACAAATGAAGTAGGAGGCGACCTGACGCTGCCGGCAGTAGTGCGGAGGATGGTCGGTAGCGCAGAGTCGTGGGATGCAGTGGTGTCCTTCTGCGAGGACGTGATGTCGCAGAAGGAAGCTGCGGAACGGGAGAGGGAGATCTCAACTCCCTTCCCGAGCCGCAGAAGACGCACCGGGCGCCGAAGAAGGGCGGATAACGCCCTCTTCCGCCCCCCATGAATGGGTCCAGGGGCGAGGGACATGGGGAAGTCCCCGCCCCCTATGGACCCCGAGGCGGAGGCGAGCGCGAGTGTCGACGCACGCCCCTGAGGCGATGCACGGGGTAGTTTAACACCCCACTACCCCGTGCAGGAGACGGGGCCCGGACATACCGGGCCAGCACGAGGGTGTGGGGCCGTGGAAGAATTTAGACTCCCGCGGCCTCACGCGTTTGCTCGTGATAGAAGAGACACCGGGGTGGTTTTAGTCAGTAAAAGTCTGACAGACCCCGTCGCCCAACCCAGGGCGGTGGACATCCTATGAGGATTTCCACCCCGAAAAAAAAAAAAAAGGACAGGCAAAGATACTTACCCTGTGTTGCGTGACTAGTCCATATGAGTATTAAAGTCAGATTTAACAATAAAGAAAAAAAACAAACAACTGGGGTAGGTATTTTTGGCGTATTTATATGTTAATCACACACTTTCATTAAAAATTACTTGTTAAATTTACACCAATTGAATTGATTGAATTAAGTACACTTACATTAAAATCGGAAGACGATGAAAAACGAACAGCCCGCCTCGTGCTCTCCTCTGAGTTCTCCGCGAAGAAATCCAGTATGCGTTTCTGAAGGTCAACTAGCAGCTGCTGGTGCTGCTGGTTTGGCACACATTCTCGATGGAATAACTCGGCGTACATTCTTCGGTCCTCGTTCAGGTTATCACCAGCCACGGCGTAAAGTCGAACCATTCATTTTACACACATTCATTCATTTTGAAGACCTTCGGTCTACTGTACGTTTGTGTATGACACACCACTAACAAAACACGCGGGCGGCGGTCGCGGGTCGCGGATCTAGCGTACTCGTGCGATCGATAGACGTCGCTCCGTCTGACTGACACTGAGGGATACCGTGTGGGAGAGGTGACGAGCGCCGGCGTGCGCGACTACATGCCGCCTGTTTGATAAGGCGTTAGGGTAAATGAATTTTGTGGAAAAATGGAGATTTTACAAAAAAAAAAAAAACATTAAATTTACGTTCTGCAAGTGAAACCAAACCACTGGTTTCAAGGGTAACCATTCATTTTACACACATTCATTCATTTTGAAGACCTTCGGTCTACTGTACGTTTGTGTATGACACACCACTAACAAAACACGCGGGCGGCGGTCGCGGGTCGCGGATCTAGCGTACTCGTGCGATCGATAGACGTCGCTCCGTCTGACTGACACTGAGGGGTACCGTGTGGGAGAGGTGACGAGCGCCGGCGTGCGCGACTACATGCCGCCTGTTTGATAAGGCGTTAGGGTGAATTAATTTTGTGGAAAAATGGAGATTTCACAAAAAAAAAAAAAAACCATTAAATTTACGTTCTGCAAGTGAAACCAAACCACTGGTGTCAAGGGTAACGGTGTATACTCTAACAGCCTGTATAAAGTTAGTTTAAAAAAAAAAACAAAACTTTACAACACGCACTGGTAGGTACGCGATAATAACATTTTTTTTTTTTTTTTTTTGATATGGCATCTCGTAGGTAGGCTACTTTAGAGACCGTTACTACTTAATCGAACTTTCCTGTGAATGCCTTAATTACAATTAAAGCCTCCAGCCAGGGCATAAAACTACTTAAAACTAAGCGACTACGCACTAAGGGCACCCCCTGTGGGGTACGGACCTCGGCTTAGGGCGTCGCTGGAGAGGACAGCAGGGGACGGCTGGATCGAAAGTTATACTTGTTGGTTTGATGACCACGGCGTTTCCTAGTACTAGCTCTGAGAAGAAACGCCGAAACAAACTCAGAGGTCATTGTTGGGACATTATTGTAATTACTGGCTCAGCTGCGGCGCGGGCTGGCCTTCATCGGACAAGGCGATAATAACAACTTAGATGTCGCCACTTATAGGTTTCCAATGTTTCGCGTACGTACGCTTAGGCACGCCGAAACTTTACCGTAACGAGCACCGTGATGTCGCGGGAGGTTTTCTCGTATGATCCCGGGAAAGTTTTCACTAACACATATCTAATAAAAATAAAGAAAAACAATGGTTAACGACGGAAGCAGCGTTACGATTTCAGATTGTTCATGAAGTTGAAGACGAGCGTGTGCGAATTCGGAAAGGGTGCGGCGGTCGTTCGGTTCGTGGCGCTGATTTATTTTGACGGCTACGAAGCACAGGTCGGGTCGATTTCAAAACGTTATTTTCTCTATAAAAGTGATAGTTGACGCCGATAAATTTCGAGGCGTCAACTAGGAGGATATCGAGCATGTCTGGTAACAGGTCTCCGTCGATATCACACAGTCTCGCGAGGGTATTATCCACCTAAAAGTGAAGCGGCGTAAAACATCGCGCGACCGCTGAACATCTAAGGACAGACGACTACAGGTCACGTTCAGCATGTGCAGCCTATTAATATTTAGTGTTTTATTATAATACAAGAGTGACAGTGTACAGATTTAAATAAGAAAGAAAGAGAGAGATGGATATAATATCTGTAGCAATACCTACCGCTTACTTGTCTGCCTACCTCCCTAACTAACTAACTAACTGAAACTCATAGCTATAACTTACATAAAAACTTTTTTACAAAAAAACAACCGACTTCCAAAAACCACTACAAAGTTAAAAATAACTAATTTCGGAAGTCGTTGGTGTCTTTGGTTTTGTATATTCATTTTTGACACCGACTTCCGAAATTAGTTATTTTTAACTTTGTAGTGGTTTTTGGAAGTCGGTTGTTTTTTTGTAAAAAAGTTTTTATTTTACACTTTTTAGTTGTTAAAAGTACTATGTATTCAGTTGCATCCGGTCAGACTGGACGCTGACGCAAATATAGTTGGGAAACGACCAAATCAAATCAAATCAAATCAAATCATTTATTTGTTAACACAGGTAAATATTTACAGATCTTACATAGAATAACGCGCTGTGTTATGCCAGTAGGCGTACAAAAATATAGTGTCCATGTGGCTCATCATAACAAAATTTGAAGCAATAAGAATATACTTTTCAAAAATCATGCACAATTACTCTTTCAATTAAAGTGACAGGCCCAGATGAGGAACAATTTCTCATTATTTAATGTAAAAAAAAAATCTAAGTCAAAATAATCAAAATCATCAATATAAAATCATGCATAAATTTAAATTAAAATGTCATACCCAAATGAGGAATTATTTCTTATTACATATGTCAAAAAAAAAAAAAAAAAAACTTAGGTCAAAATAATTAAAATGATAAAAAAAATACATCATCAATATTATAATTCAAAAGTATAATAATTATATACAATTTTATTATACAATATTCTTTACATTGAGCCATCATTCAAGAATTCGTCTAACGTGTAATAACATTTTTCAATAAGTAATTTATTAAGTGCGTTTTTAAATTGTATCAGTGGCATATCTTTAATGTCATTAGGTATTTTGTTATAAATTTTTGGAGCGTTGCCAAGAAAACTTTTTCGCATTAGAGCTGTCTTACATTTTACATTGCATAGTTTATGAAAATATTGGGTACGTAATGGATTTTTTCTGACTTTAGATAAACTGGCGAATAAATGCAGGTTCTTCTTAACAAATAATGCCGTTTCCATTATGTACATTGCTGGCAATGTCAATATTTTTAGTTTTTTAAAGTGTGGAATACAGCTGTCTGTAGTTTTTAAACCACACATAGACCTCACACAGCGTTTCTGCATCCTAAATACAACCTCCCTATTAACTGACTGCCCCCAGAACATAATTCCTTATCGTAAAACAGAAGCTATCTGACCGTGGTAGGCTGTGAGCAATGTCTCAATGTTAACCTTTTTTGATAATTGAAATAGCGCATACGACGACCTACCCAATCGTTTACATACACTGTCGGTATGAGAATTCCATGTCAATTTATTATCAATAATGATTCCCAAAAACTTAGCATTATGAACTTCCTGTATTTTATAATCTTTATAATGGATATTAAGTTCATTATTTTTGCAACGTTGATGATATTGCATGATGTTGGTTTTAGTTAGATTAATTTTCAAATTATTGTCATCAAGCCAGTTTATTATTTTACTTAGAGATTCATTAATGTCATTTTCATAATTATTTATGTCATTGCATTCTATTATTGCAGTGCTGTCATCTGCAAAGAGAACCATCTTATGCTTAATTATTTTTGGGAGATCATTAACGTATATCAAAAAAAGCAGTGGTGCCAATACGCCACCTTGGGGCACGCCATATTTTATAAATCTTTGTTTTGAGATATGTACTTTTTCTAATTTAGTTTTAGTACATAATCGCGAGACTTCGGTCCATTGAACTCTATCAGTTAAATATGATTGTATCAATTTTAGGATATTTCCCCGTACACCGTAGCCATATAACTTTTGTAATAATATCTTATGGTCAACATAGTCGAAAGCCTTCGTCATATCAGTAAATATAGTACAAATTGGATTCTTTTTGTCAACTGATGTCACAATGTTATTAATTAAGTCAAATATTGCCGAGTTAATATTTATGTTTTTACGAAAACCTTTCTGTTCATTGCAAAACAAGTTGTATTTTTCAAAATATGCATATAAGGAGTTGTATATGACTTTCTCAAATATTTTTGAAAACACTGAAATCTTTGCAATGGGTCTGTAGTTTTTCATATCCGCTTTTTCTCCTTTTTTAAATAAAGGTTTAATAATAACTTTTTTTAGGCTATTAGGAAATATACCATCAACAATACAGAGATTGATAATGTGAGTCAATGGCAAAGCTATATCTTCTTTAACATATTTTAGGACCCTCGTACTAACGCCATCATAACCAACGGTATTCGTGTTTTTAAGGTCAGTGATTATTTTTATGTCATCATTCGAGACTGGTGACATAAATAAAGATTGAGAAGAAAGATTATCAAAAACTTTACCATCAGTCTTATTAGAATTTATATTATTTTCAATTGTGTCAATATAGTAATTATTAAATTCATTAGCAATGTCAATGGGTCGTGTAAAAGTCAAGTTATCTCTGATTATAGTCGTAATTTGTTCCTGTGGTAAGCACGTTTTAGATTTATTAATAACTTGCCAAGCGGCTTTAGATTTATTCTGAGAAGAACTTATGAAATAATTGTTTTGGGCTTTCTGAGTCAGTTTTATAATTTTTTTATAAAGCGTAGAATATTTTTTAAATTTATTTTTATTTGTTAAGCTAGGGTCTACTCGATAGTTCCAAAGCAATTTTCTTTGTTTCTGGCTACATATCTTTATCCCTCGGGATATCCACTTAATTTTCCTGTTTGATCTGAATTTTATTATTTTTTCAGGAAAGCATAATTTATATAATAATATAAAATCTTTCATGAAGACTTCAAATGACACGTTTGCCTCTTTAGCATCAAGAACTTCTATGAAAGATAAACAGCCTAGTAGATTTTTAAATTTAACCAAATTATCGAGAGAATAGTCTTGTTTTTTACATTTCCAAAATTGTAGTTTGCAAGTTTTTCTTATAGGTACTTTCAGTATTTGTAAATCCGAAAGAGCTAAATCTATTATATCAGCTTTACAACCTCTTTGATAACTATGTGCAAAATTATCGATACAGGTATTACTTCTGAGTCTTGTCGGTTGGTGAAGTGCTAGTTTTAAATTATATTGTAATAGAAAGTATTCAAATTCTAGAGTAATCTTGTTTTTCTTTATTACATCTATGTTAAAATCTCCTGCTAGAATTATGTTTTTATTTGTCCCATAACAAAGCTTTTTGAGTATGTTATCTAATTTTTCATAAAATAACATATAATTATGCTTCGGTACCCTGTATATAGAAATAATTATAATGTTATACGATATAAGTTCGAGAGCGCAACATTCAACTACTCCTGAAATCGATTGTTTAGCTACGTCAGTTAATATTCGACATTGCAGTCCTTTTCTGACAAAGATACATGTACCTCCTCGTTTCGAATTTCTTGAATAGTAAGAAGCCAGATAAAAATTGGGTATATACATTAAATCCTCATCGCCAGATTTCATAAAATGCTCCGTAATGCAGATAACGTCTACAGTCGTTCCCTTATTGAATAATTCTACCAGTTCAACTAAAAGTATATCAGATTTGTTCACTAGACCTGCGATATTTTGATGCATAATATTAAGATAATTATAGAAAAAACTGACAGTCATCAGATGTCTGTGAAACCAGTAAAGAATCCATTTTATTTTTCCTGAAACAGTCAATCTCCAGGGATGCAGCATTCCGACGAATTAAGTCTAAAATGAGATCCTGGAGATCGGATACAATAATATTTAAGCCTTTATTGTTTAAGGCACCATAGCGATAGCTATATGTATCGGAGGTATACGGCAGATTTAAATTTGAGTCTAGGATAAGTGCATAATTATGTTTCTGCATCCATCCAAAGTAGGTTATTAAACGTATCAATTAAAAAAAAAAAAAAAAAAAAATTGTGTGTTGCAAATTAACTAGTTTTCCGCGTATAAATGAGACAAGTTCAATATAATTATGCGTTTTTCTAAAATGTACTTCACCAATATAAATAATACAGAAATCACATAATGTAAAGTTGAGTACTTTTTTGTCAATATCGTCTAATAAAATTTTCAGACTACAGTTAGGCTTGCGATAATGGCATATTTCAAAATTACTTAATTGAGTTCTCTGTGTGATTTTGTATATTCTATTGGAAGTTTCACTACTTAGCAGACATATTTTGTGTTTCGCAGATGATACAGTTTGACCTGTACTTGTACACGGTATAGTTTCTTGAGAAGTACTTGATAGTGATCGATTGATGTCTTTGCTTTGGCCCTTCGATGTCACGTGTGCAGAAGGTGCACGATCTGTTCCCATATTTTCGACAGTTTGTGTCTGTTTTGAAATGTAATCTGTTCTCATGTTTTTCACGGTTTGTGTCTGTTTTGTTTTTGTAAAATTATTTGTATTTTTCTTTGGTGTTTGTTTTTTCTGTTTTGCTGCACTGTACGTAATCTTCTTAAAAATATCATTTTTCTTTGTCAAATCTTCGTTAGCTTGCCTCAATTTTTTATTTTCTAAGGATAGAAGTTCAATTTCAGTGTGAGCACTATTTAATTGAGCTGTTAGGTTTTCGATCTCATTTTTTAGTGTTGATAAATGATCGTCTTCATCCTCGGACATGTCTGGCATACTATTCGAGGTGGTACAATCCAATGTTTGTGATATTATATCACTGTCATCATTGTTTGGTTCTGATCTAGTGCGGGTACGTCGGAAAGTAATGTTCTCTAAGAAATTCATGTTTAATATTTGATAATACAAAATTTATTAAAATCACAAAAACACAACTTCGGATTTAGTTAGAATCGAACCTGTGTCATTCTGTTTCAATTCCTTTGCAGGCGAGCGTGGTACCGCTACGCCAACCGCACAGTGCTCAAAGAATCAAAAAGTGTCCATCGCATTAGTGTTGACGTCGTTAGTGTACTCCAACAGTCAATAGAGGTCGTTTTTCGCTATTTTTTATTTGAACTGCCAACACTTAAGGATGACGCAATACTCAATTCAATTTCGTTCTTATGATTTGCGCTAGATGGCGTTGTAATGACATTAATATTGTGACTTGCGATTCAAACAAAAACGGTCTTCAAAATGACTAACATTCAAAGTATCTATTAAAAACAGAATGTACAACGGCTGTCTTGGTCTATTAGCACTTTTGCACGTAAAATATAATCTAAATGAGTAGATCACTAGTTTGTTCTATCCTTGTAAATAATATTAGGTACACATCGGTCTGACAGTTCTTAATTTTAGGTTTTTTGTTATTATTTATAATGGGTATCACAAACTATACATAACACTGTCACAGCAAGTTAGCGTATCCGGCTTCACTATTATCCATTTTATATGGTCCAACGACAATTGCACAATTTTTAGTAAAAATTTAAACAGGAGCACAGCACAGTGTAATGTTTACATAGCAGCGCCACCTACCCTCTTCATAGACGACGTAATTTTGTTCACTTTAATTTTTACCTGTAAGTATTCCCTCAACTGCTTATGGTCTTCATGATCAAATTTACTGCAGACCATTATTTTAACCCATTGGGTGCAAAGGTCTTATCAATATAAATGAATTGAGTCCAAATACAACGTAGCTACTGTAAATCGTTTAGGAGTTCCCTGAACTGACCTTTGTCATCATCATCAGCTCCCTAATGACAGTCACCACCCATCTAGGTGTAAGGATCTTGTCAATACAAATTATTCAAACACAAACACAAGGTAGCTGCTGTGAATTGTTGAGGAGTTCTTTCGACTGTCTCCCGGCTCCATCATCAGATCTACTCCAGACCTTTATTAAATTGTAGTGCTTTAAAATACTTAATGAAAATGCTAAGAAATGCACTAGTCGCCCCTGCAATTTTTGAAAGTTTCCCTTGTTTTCTCTGGTCTTCCACCATCAAACCCTGATATCCTTATCATGGGACCACCTTGGGAACGTCTTCTTTCCAACAGAAAAAGAATTATCAAAATCGGTTCATAAACGACGAAGTTATGCGCGAACAAACATAAAAAAAAGCATATATACGGTCGAATTGAGTAACCTCCTCCTTTTTGAAGTCGGTTAAAAAGTAAAAAAAAAGTCATTTAAAATCGTACTGTTTGATTTTCACATTAGGTAGTTAATATTGATTTGACATTTATTATTTATACACAATTTCATACAGCTTAGCTTAGATAGTCATTTCAATAAATGATATAATTATACAACTTATAATATCTGTTGACGCCATCTATTGGCGTTTATAAATGGAACTGTTGCGCTGTATATCTCGAGCTGAATCCTTGTCCCCGTAACCTACATCAAGTCATGCACCCGCTTCCCGTGAGATGGCGCTGATCGAAAACAGCGCCTTGATCATGCTAGAAGAATCAGAGTTCAGTGTGTCCCATGGAACCTCCGCGCGTGCGCATACCGTACCGCGCGTTATCCGCTGTTTCAAAACCCGCAATTCGCATAGTTCTGCTGTGTGAATTTATCGCTGAACGATATAATCATTCGATTATAAGTTGTAACCATCCGCTCAAATTGGAGACGTGTCTTTGTGGCTTCAAGAAAAGAAACCGAAGCTGTTAGCGGGGAACTTGATAACCACGTGTGTTGTGTTGAACTTGTGCCGAACCGCGAGGGTGAAGAAAGTCGAAGACGGAGTGGACTGATCGAACTCCTACGAGACGACGGAACAGCCCGTCAAGAGAGGTAAGGTGCATGATATTTCCATAACCCATTCCTAGGTTAAGAGTTTACAGCGCGACAGTGACGCCATTTTTTCTTTTCCATAAAAATAACAGTCCAGATCGAAGGAAGGTATATTAAACCCCGCGAAGCCACTTTGGCCCCTCCAATATCACTAGCTGTGCCCCGCGGTTTCACCCGCGTAACCTTCTAGCCGAATGAGCTCAGTTGATATAAAATAAGCGCCTGTTAAAATAATGGGAGCAGTATGTAGTACAACCGCGTTTGCTCTCGTTTCCGCAACATTTTTTGTTCCTGCTCTGCTCCTATTGGTCTTAGCGGGACGTTTTATAGCCTATGTCCTTTCTCAGGCTCTAGACTATCTGTTTACCAAATTTCATTACAATCGGTTCAGCAGTTTTGGCGTGAAAGCCGGACAGATAGACAGACAGACAGAGATACCTTCGCATTTATGAAATTAGTATGGATAGCGGCCCGTCCGGCTTCGCACGGGCATTAAACATTACATTTAGATTTGTTAATTTTAACACATTCATAATAATAATAATAATATGACACATATTCATCCCTTTTTGCGTCGAGCTCCTAAAAAAGAGTAAATAAAAAAAAAATAAGAATAATTAAATTCAGATATTATTTAATGATTTTTTTGTATTTATGTGTTTTTTTTTTGTATATTTTTGGGGTTTTTTTTTCTTTTTTTTGATATATTTTTTTAATTTTTTGTTTTTTTTTTCAATTATTGAGGTCATAACCCTAAAAGAAAATACATTTATTTTGTTAGAGCTTCTCTGTAAACAATATTTGATGTTGTTTTATTTTGTGGCAGCAAAATAAATTGATTTTCAGGGGCTCCGACTCGCGATAGACCAACATACAGTTGACCATGAGTAAAACATTTCTTTCGCAGATCGATCCCTACTAATTCGAAGGTTTGGCCTTAGGACTTGTTAATTGTTAATGCGAAAGATGTTTTTACCGGAAATTGAAGCCGTTTAAATGGGATTGGCAGATCAGTTGGGATCATCGGTATCCTCGGTATATGAGCTAGTTGACCACCTGCTGGGCCAGTGATAATAGTTGCTACTATTAAATTGTCCTTTAACTCCTTAATAAGCAGCCTCGTCCCATTACACATGCTCGGAGGGTTTAAATTTCTTAAAAGCATGATTGGGATTCCGATTTTTAACGTCAATTCATGGGGTGGCAGTCCAGAAGGGTTCAACGAATTTAAAAATTCCTGTGGATAATGGACTGCATCTTCAATATTCGTTACAGTGTCGATCGATTTGTATGTTTTTGTTTGGCCGGGGACTTTTTGAACAATCAGATTGTTTATTTCATTGACAGTATCATTCTTAGGTGATACTATAGCCCGAGAACACAGCCAATGGAAGTCTCTTTCGTGAAAATTCTAGATATCAGGGTATACAGAATCTATTAAATTTTAGGCCTAGAGACTCATCCAGAAGAATGTCACAATGACCGCTTAAATTTGGAGTTGGAAAAATTCTTTCCCCAAGTTTTAGCAGTTGCTGTGGGAAATCGCTATCAGTGATTCCATGAAGATGACCTGTCATATTTGTCCTTAATTTTAATTTTTCAATCGTAGTCCATAAGGGAGACGATTTCAAGCATGCCTTGATGATATCTGCTCGCGTGCCTCTGTTAATAACGGGGAGAGTCTGTCGAAAATCTCCAGCAAATACAAAAGTAATCCCGCCCATGACTGCAGAGGAGTTCCTTAGATCCTGTAAGGTTCTGTTCACGGCCTCTATATGTGCTCTATGGCTCATCGTGCATTCGTCCCACATAATCAATGAGGCGTCTTGTAGTAATTTACCAATAGGTCCATTTTTGCGGATGGAACATGTAGATTGTTGTTCAAGATTGACGGATAGTGGAAGTTTAAAAGTAGAATGAGCAGTTTTGCCATCCTTCAAGAGAGTTGCAGCAATTCCTGAGGAAGCAACTGCTATTGCTATCTTCCCTGATTGTCTTATCTTAGCAAGTATCAAATTTGCAAGAAACGTCTTTCCCGTTCCACCAGGTGCATCCAAAAAGAAAACTTTTATTTTGTCATGAATGACGCTATCGACTATAGTTTCAAAAGCATGTCTTTGATCTGGGACTAACTTTGGCAGGTTTTCATTGACAAAAGCGGTCAAATTATTTGTATCATAGCGATGAGTCATAGTCTCTGCTGCATTGCTTTCTGTACGAACTGATGATGGTAATCCGAAATCACTTAGGCTTTTGTCATTTAATTGCAACAGTTTATTTTCTATATTTGTATCAAACCTTCGTTATAAATGTCCTCATTGTATGGTAAGGTGATGTCTTGATTTTGCTGTCTGATTCTGTGTCTAATATCTTCACATAAATCGTCTTTGAAAATGTTCCATAATTTTAATGGTTCTGATGGCTGACAAAATAAAAGTATGACCACAAACAATTCTCTCAATTGTAATGGACATTGAGAAAGCGAAGCTTCTCTGAGAGTATTTTCCCAATGGTCATCGTTTTCTAGCAAACCTCTAGCACGGCAAGCAGCTTGATACGTTTCTTTCAGAACTCCGTCAACGGTTTTCAAGTACTGGAATGAAGTTGGACCGCGTACGTGGTGCAGCAACATCCTAAGATAGAAACACTCGGATTGAGAAGGATGGACACCGTAGACTCTACCTAAAGCGGAATCTTTTTTTATGCCTGGATAGCCAACTACATTCTCATCACGCTTCCTTCTGGTGAACTTATTATTGGCCCATGTGTAGTATTGCGGGACTTCGTGGTAAAGAAGTGAACATCTTCATTACAGAGCTCAAAAAAAGCCAGCAATGTTGTTTTACGTGGATTTTGGGCCACTTGTACAGCCGTTTCTGTGGTAAAATACACCCTTTGGCCATTTTCTAAGTGGACAGCTAACTGCAAAACTGTAGGATGCCGCTCATGGATCGGGAATTCGAATATTCGCCAAGCAGCTTTGGAAGTACTTATGTAACGGCCATTTACGTAGTTTTCCACTTCATCATTTGGGTTTCTGACGCCAAATGTAGCTTGGTCCGATCCTTTATTTATGTATTTACAAATGTATTTGATGGCTTGAACTGAGTGGCAGTACTCTACATTTATGTGAGCATTAAACGTCCTGCACAAAAGTGGAGAATATGGGACAATCCAACTATTATCTATAGTGAAATTTCTGCCTCTGATGTTTAGCGAAGCGCTCAGTCCTCCATTTGCGGCATCACGACGACGATAAACTGGATATCCGTGCTCTCCAGTCTGAGTTTCGTTGACTAAACGTCGTGGGTATTTTTTTTGTGCAAATACCGTTTTTCATACATGGTGCTGATAAGTTATGTTCTCCGCATGGTCCGTGCACCATATTTTTTGTTACGATATCGTACAATATCGGATCGTTTTGTTGGTTGGGCAGTTCCGCAACTATGACGCTATCAATTTCGTCTGGTTGGATTTTTGTTTCTAGCCAAAACAGCAAATGACAGTGTGGTAAACCTCGCTTCTGCCGTTCTACACTTGCCATGTAACATTTCACTTTGCCGAATATTTCATTTTTAACGAATAAATTTAAGAATTTCTTCATTTTCAAATGAAACACCCTTGAAATGATGTCATGACGATCGAAAGATCGCTGATCAGGTAGTAGTTCCGCTTTAATTTCAGGCAATTCGGGGTTGCACGTAAATGTGACAAATAAGTCTGGTCTCCCGTAATTTCGGACATAAGTCATCGCGTCTTTGGTTTTTTCATGCAGGTAACGTGGAAAACCTGTAAATGAAGATGGCAAGATTACGCGTTGACCGATATTTGATGGGTCAACATTTCCGTCTTGATTTAAAGCATCTCTGAGATGAATGTATTCTTCAGCCCTTAGTCTCTGTTGGTTACGACATATGTAATTCAATCATTCCGATATCATTTTTGCCATCATATCGACAATATATTGACTAAATAAGTCCCTGTAATAATGTAATGCATTAAAACAGTTAGCTCTAACCATCAACCTAAATGTATAAAATTGCATGCACGTCACAGTTTTGTTACGCGCTGTACCTTCCTGCGGAATGGTTAAATAATAACCGTCTTCTCCTTTCACGAACATTAAGGGATACTGTAGTGGATCATACGATCGATGTAACTCAGAGACCCTTTTAAGTTGGCCGTCTCTTCCGTGGAGCACTATATCTCTTGGGCCTTTTTCTTCGTCAACCAAGAGAACGGCTACCTCGTTTACAGCTGGAACATTGTATCTATCCGGGTGTGCTGTCTGTGGTGGGCGGTCGGAATGAATAATTAATTTTAAATTATCCGAAGAATTGCGTTCTATGTTTTGTTTAAAGCTTCGTATATATACATTGTGGCTATTCAGTGCGGTCTGTAGTTCGTTAATTAAATCTATTTTCAGCGTTGGAGCTATGTTTGACCTCAATGATAGCTGATCTGCGTCTGAAATGAAATATACCTGCAAGTATTGTGGATTTTGGCCTGGTGGTGGTAAAAGGCTACCAATAAGATGATATACCTGTCCCTCTATTTTAAAAGTTGGCATTAAATTACCCTCTCTTATTTCTTTGGCGCCAAACGAAGTCATTTGAAATAGGCTATTGTACTTACGGATGTTGGTTATGAAATGTCTAGATAGCGAATGATTATTTGTCAAAAGATTTTTTATTGGCTGTGGTGGTTCCTGAATACTGGGGAGACTAACTTTTCCAGAAGCACAGCACATGCCATTAGTTTCATCGACCCATTTTTTGGCTGAACACTTAGGGCAGATCTTATTCATGTCGCCGATTTGGACGGAAGACTGTTGAGCATAATCAAAAAAGCCGATCTTTTACTGTGGGCTAAAACTTGATTGCGACTTCTCGCTCTTGACGTCTGTTGTCGTTCTCTCTGATCTTGAAGGCGTTGGAAACGCTCAGAGCTTGATTCCCTAGTGCGAGATTGAATATTTCTGATATTTTGCTCTTCAAGCCGCTGCAAACGCTGAGTACTTGACTCTCACGCATGCACATGAGAGGTTCTTAGATTTTGTTCAGTAAGGCGCTGCGAACGCTCAAGACTGAACTCTCGCGCGCGTACCTGAGAGGTTCTCAAATTTTGTTGAGCTAGACGCTGTAAACGCTCAAGACTCGATTCTCGCGCGCGTGCTTGAGAGGTTCTCAAATTTTGATCAGCTAGTCGCTCTGAACGCTCAAGACTGGACTCTCGCGCGCGGACTCGAGAAGTCCTCACATTTTGTTCAGCGAGCCGTTGAGAACGCTGCAAACTGGATTCTCGCGCGCGTATTTGAGCGGTTCTCATATTTTGTTCAGCGAGCCGTTGCGAACGCTCGGTACTCGACTCTCTAGCACGCGATTGTGCCACATATTGTCTATGAATTGAAAGACGATTTTCAGTTTCTGATGAAGATTCTTCATTTCGACGTATTTTTGATGCAATGGCCTGGGAACTATTTCTAGAAAGTTGAGATCTTGATCTTTTAGGCATTTCAAAATGACAAAAGAAAAAATGCCTTTGAACTAAATTAGCATAACTGTAAGCTATATATGCTACTATATTACAACGTACACAACTACCTACTATTTATTAAAATTAAATTGAAAATCATGAAAAATATTCAAGTAATTTATTAGGTTAATAACTAAGTGAACAATATTTTATATAAATGGGTTTAGTTCTGAAAAGAACTTTTTAAATCGGTTTAGTTACTTACTAAACGAATTATTATCAAGCGTGAATTCCGCACACGTCCATCACGTAGGGAGCGGACCGCGCGAGTGAGCCGCGCGGCAAGTTTATTTCGTGATCTTAACCCCCCTCCCGTACCCCTGCCCGAGTGACGCCTACAACGCATAGCTAGCCGAATACAGTTTATTTTTTAATTTTTTTTAACTCGTGATATCTTTTGAATGGATTGTCAGAATCGAATAATTCAAAAAGTAATATAAAGATATTGAAGAAGTCTTAAATAATACATCATTTATTTTGATAAGGGTTAATACCAAGGTACAAATAAAGAGCTTTTTGTAGCGGTGGTATTTTAATTTCTTTTTTTCAATAAAAAACGCTTATTGTGACATGACTGTAATAGTTAGAGATACGCTGCCGCTGATTTTTTGTAGATAATGGTATGTTCTAAAAAAATGTAGTATATCATTTTGTTCTATCATCAATAGTTTTCGCAGCGCACGCGATGTAAGGTAGTTTTTTGATATTTTTTTCACACCTTGGATTACGTTATCGTAATTTTAGTAAGGATGCCTATTTTTTTTGAAAATCAAATATAGCCTATGTCACTCAGGAATGATGTAGCTTTGATGTAGTGAAAGAATTTTTCAAATCTGCCAAGTAGTTTCGGAGCCTATTCAATTCATACAAACAAACAAACAAACAAACAAAAAATCAAACCTTTCCTCTTTATAATATTTGTATAGATGTATAGACTACCGATCCCGTAACCCGCCGTATCCATGGTGCAGTGTGTGCGCTTGCGCGTTTTGTGACATAGTTTCGTTTGGTGTTTACCCCTCCGGCTAACTCAGCCACACGGCGCGAGTATAAAACAACGGTATTTCTAGTTTTTTGTGGCAGGATCGGCCAGTGATCCGAAGAAGCTAGTCGCCTGCACTCCACTCCAGAGGATACTCTCCGAGGAAGAAGCCGAGTAGTGAGCCGCGCGGACTGCGAATTTTAACCGTCTTCGCCTGTGGTTGCACTAGCAGTCAGCTACTGGTGCAAACACAGGGGGAGCCACCGTGCTGCCCGGCGGAACGCCGCCGTAGCGGTCGCGGTAGGACCACGCCCAGACAGCATGCCGAAGCCCGGCACTCGCGGTTCTTTTGGCCGCGGGTCTGGGCAAGAAGAGAAGCCCCGTCCGACGATGGATCGGGCACTGTCGCTGCCTGATATAGGCAGTGCGGCGCCCGCTTCGCCGCCGGCCGGGCGGGGTGAAGAGAAGAGGAGAGGAGGGGGACCTGGCGCTCTATCAGCCGCCGCCCCACCGACGACGTCGGCGCCTGCGCGCGTTGCGCCGTCGCCGCCGTCGGGACGGCAGCACGCAGTGCCCGTCCGCCCCGCCGCGTTCCGGCCGGTGCCTATCCAGGCGCCGGGACCGGTCGCCACCCAGGGCCGCACGCAGCAAGCGCGTGCGCCCCCAACGCCAGCCCGCGTACCAGCACCCGCGCGTTCGGCTGCGCCTGCCGCGCGGGCCGCGGCGCCAGCGCGCGCCGCCGCGCAGCCCGCGCGGAACGCGCCGCCGGTGCGAACCCCAGCGACGCCAGCGCACACCCGCGCACCCCCGGTGCGCCCAGCTGCAACGAGGACGCAGCAGTCACCACCGCCCGCTCAGGCTGGGCCAGCATTGGCTCAAGCTGTGCCAGCTTCGGGCACCGCCACATCCGCTACCCACAGCTTGCTGAGCAAGCTGGCGGGACCGGCGGGGGCGGAGCTTGAGCGGCCAGCCAGTGCGGGCGCCACCCGTAGACCGGCACAGATGGCGCCTCCGGCGCCCGAGTCGCCGGCACCGCCAAGGGACTCTGCCTTCGACTCCCCCGCCATGCTCTCGGCATGCTCATCGCGTGCAGGGTCGAGCATGTCGCTAGCGTCGGGGGACTCGGCCGGGTCTGGTCGCGGAGACGTATCGAGGGATACGACACCGCGATCCGGACGCCGGCCCATCGAGGGACGAGCAGAAGCCCACACCAGCCGGCAAGCGCCGGCCTTGCCTCTGCTGCCGCCGCTCGGGTTTGGCTACGAGTTTGAGCTCGGGGCCCGACCGCAGCGGCGGCGCAGGAGCTCAGGCGACTCCGTCGTAGGCGAGGAGGCGAAGCGCTACTGCCCTGACCCGCCGCGGCCACAGCGCGAACGCGCGCCGCGCGGGAGGGGCGAGCCCGCTTCGCCCACCTTCGCCGAGGCGGTGCGCCGTACGCCGCCGCGCTCACCCACACCGGACGAAGAGGAGGTAGGTGTGTCCGCTGGCACTACCGCCCCCCCCGCTGCCACCTCCGGCTCTCCACAGAAGCCGACGAAGACGAAGAGACAGAGATACCCGCCGCTGGTAGTGGAGAGGCTACCGAACTGGGCCGCTCATTTCCGGGCCCTCAGGGAGCGCTTGGGCCGGCCGCCTAACGCTCGTCCGTACGGGACGGGGGTGCGCTTTACCCCCGACACCGAAGACGAGGACCGGCTGGTCCAGCGGTACCTCATTGGCCTGGAGAAGGAGAGCGGCGTCTCATGGTTCGCCTACTCCCTGCCAGCGGAGAAGAGCGTGAAGATCGCCATCAGGGGGTTGCCAGCGGACACGGACCCTCAGGAGATCGACGACGAACTCCGGGGCATGGGACACGAGCCGGAGTACGTGCGCCACATAAAGGGCGCACAGGGAAGACCCGGCTGTGTCTTCTTTGCCATACTGAAGAGGACACCGGACGTTCGGTCTGTCTTCGACACCGCGGTGTTTATGAACATGCGCGGTGTCAAGATAGAGGCTTGGCACTGGGCGGGCCCACGTTTCCCGACGTGGGCCCGCCCAGTGCCACCGGTGCCAGAAATTCCGGCACAGCTCACACCAATGCCACCGACCGCTCGCCTGTGTACGATGCGGCGGGGAGCACGTGGCACGTGACTGCCCACGCCCGCGGGAGGAGCCGGCCACATGCGTCAACTGTGGTGGCCCGCACCCCGCGTGCAACCTGAAGTGCCCCGTGTTCCAGGCCGAGCTGAAGAACAGGCGAGCGGGGACTGCCGCCATATCGACCCACGCGCGCCGGCCACAAGCGGCCGCCGAGAGGCCGCAAATGGTCGACGCCGACGCCCAAGCGGCCACCTTAATGGCGGCAGCAAACGAGCCTACCGACCGCGCCCAAGCCACTTCGTCGAAACGGAGGAAGAAGGGGCGCAGGGGCAAGGGCAAAGGCAAGGAGCCTACGCCCTCTGCCGCCCAGGAAGACGCGCCTAAGGCCGCCGACCCTGCCCCAAAGGGCAAGCAGGTCGTGGCTCGGCAAGCAAATGAGACAGGCGCCGGTACGGCGCCGGTACAGAAGGCAAAAGCCAACCGCGGCGCCACCGGCGCCCCCACTAAGGAATCCAAGACCGAGACCACAAGAGAGTTCACGACCTGCGCCATAGAATTGCTTATGGAGCTAATCCAGGCCATAAGGCAGGGTCAGAACGTGGAGACCGTCATCCTTGACGGCCTGGCCAGACTATTACGTCTCTACAGAGCTCGAGGCTAGGCCGTTAAGGGTGGTTCACTGGAACGCCCGCGGCCTTAGGGGAAAGGTCGCCCCCCTCCGTCATCTCCTGAGGGAACAAGATGTCGACGTGGCGCTCATAAGTGAGACTTTCCTGGGGCCCGAAGATAGGGTCAGGGTCCCGGGATACCATGTCTACAGGAAGGACGAAAGGTCGGCACACATGAGGTACCGTGGTCTGGCAGTACTAGTGAAGCGAAGAGTCGTCCACCAAGAGCTCCCCATACCGCCGAATGCGACATTCTACGCGCTGGGTGTCCAGCTGCACATCGCCGGCGAGGACATCAACCTATACGCCATCTACAAGCCGCCCGCAGCTCGCCTGGACCTACTGGAGCTGCGGGCACTGTTGACACCAGCCAACGGGAATGGCACCCTCCTCGCCGGCGACTTCAATTGTAAGCACCCAGCGTGGAACTCCATGACCAGAAACGCAGAGGGGAGCCGGCTCTTCGCGGACGCGGAAGCCTTCGGCTATACGGTGTCCGGCCCGGAGACGCCGACACATTACCCCGACGCGGTACAATACATGCCGGACGTGCTGGACATCGTAGTCCACCGGGGGCTAGACTGCCAGATCACCCAGCAGGTGATCGACGACGAGCTCCAGTCGGATCACCACCCGGTACTCGTCGTTATCTCGGGTGTGCCGACCCGACTGAAGCCACTAGCGCCACGTCGACTCACGGACTGGACGAAGTTCGTGGGAGAGATGGAGACCACCACGCCGACTCGGCCTATCACCAGCCCCGCGGACGTGGACCAGACGGCGGAGGACATCACTGCTTGCATCCAGAGCGCCTTGGAAGCGGCGACGAGCACGCAGCCGCAGGGGAGAGTGCTACTGCCGCCCCTGCCGGCGCACATCCGCTCGATGATCGCCGTGAAGAGGCGTTTACGCAAGCAGTGGCAACAATTGAGATGTCCTACACTCAAGAAGGAGTTAAACCGCCTCGCGGGGAAGGTCAAGGCCGAACTGCAGGCGCACAACATCGCGGGCTGGGAGGATAGAATAGAGGCGGCCACGGACAGCTGGCCGTCGATTCACAAGCTGTGTCGGCAGCTCACACATACCCCAGCCCCAGTGCGGCCGCTGCAAGACAGCGACGGGGCGCTGAAATATGTAGCAGAGGACCGGGCGAAGGTCTTCGCGGAACACCTGGAGCGTCAGTTCCGCCAGAACCCGACCAGCGACACCGACCATGTCGCAGCGGTTGAGAAACACCTTGGAGACTACTTCGCTGCGCCGATAGCTCCAGATGAAGACCCTATCTTCTTCTCGCCTGGGGCAGTCAGACGCGCCATCCTCAGGACGAAGCCAAGGAAGGCCCCCGGCGCCGACGGCATCACCAACGCAGTGCTGCGCCGCCTGCCATACCGTACGGTCGCAGCGCTGGCGCGCCTGTTTACGGCGATACTGCGTACGGGGGTTTTTCCGGCCTCGTGGAAGGAAGGGCGCGTCATTATGCTGCCCAAGGCGGGAAAGAACATCCTGAAGCCTGAGAGCTATCGGCCGATTACTCTGCTGCCGACAGTCTCCAAGGTGTTCGAGAGTCTCCTGCTGCGACATCTCCAGAAACACCTCACGCCACGCCCGGAGCAATTCGGGTTTAGGGCGGACCACAGCACGACGCTCCAGCTGTCGAGGGTACTGCATCACCTCACAGCTGCATACAACAAGAGGGAGTACTCGGTGGCAGTATTCCTGGACATGGAGAAGGCCTTCGACCGCGTGTGGCACGAAGGCCTGACGTACAAGCTGGCCACGACAGGCGCGCCCCGTCGCATTGTCAAGGTGGTCTCCTCTTTTCTCTCCCACAGATCCTTCCGAGTGGCGGTGGAAGGGGCGCTCTCCAGTGCCCACCCGGTGCACGCGGGTGTGCCACAGGGCAGCTGCCTGTCGCCGGCGTGTTACGCACTCTACACCGACGACATCCCCACGACGCAGGAAGTGACGCTCGCGCTGTATGCAGACGACGCCGCGTACTACACCTCGTCGCTCAATGCTAGGTACGCGGCCGTCAAAATGCAGCGCGCCCTAGAGCTCCTTCCCGACTGGCTGTCAAAGTGGCGGCTGTCGGTGAACGTGGGTAAGACGCAGGCGATAGTCACGCGCCAAGCGCCCCTCCCGCCACCCCTGCAGCTACAAGGAGCCGACGTCGCGTGGTCGCCCCGGGTCAAGTACCTAAGGGTCACCATTGACCGTCGGCTCACGATGGGGTCCCACGTCCGCTCTGTTGTCGCCAAAGGTAGGGTTGCCCGCACCTTACTTCGACCAGTGCTCTCATCCGGCCTCCCGGTGCGTGTCAAGCTGGGCGTGTACAAGGCGTACATACGCTCAGTCTTGACGTACGCCGCACCTGCCTGGTTCGCCCTCACGAGCGAGTCGAGCCGAAGGCTGCTCCGCACGCAACAGAACCTTGCGTTGCGGACCATTGTTGACGCCCCTCGTTTCGTGAGGAACGACGTCATCCATCGCGACCTCCGGGTTGAGAGCCTGGACGAATTCGTGCGGCAACTCGCCAAACGGATGTTCGCGCGTGCCGACGCCTCTGCTTGGCCCCATGTCAAGCACCTGGCGCCCTGGCACGCGCGTCCCCCGGATGCGAAGCCCCTACCCCGCGATCTGACAGCGGACGACGACCCCATCGCACCGGACTGGACTCCCAGGTGAGCTGCACCCGGCTACACGCAGCCCACCTGCACACTGAACTCCTACATTTATATACAATCACTCGTCGCGTAGCTCGTGCTAGGTTAATATAGGCGAGTTGCGCGGCGAACAGTCATTAAACTCCACAGACGCTATACACATACGCGTATGCGCAGCGCGAGCAGCGGTACGCGTTGACACTGGGCGGTGTTACAAATACAACACAATGCCGCCCACACTCAAACATAACTACCCCTTAGCCCGAAAGGAATCCGTACATAGCTGGGGACTGGACGGGCGGGGGTAATTACACCCTATTCTGTAGGAGCGTCGAGTCGGCACCACCTGTCGCTGGTCGTCCTCTGCTGGGCTTCCCCCAGGGCAACTGGGGGTCTCACCTGGCAGGGACTGACCGCCGGGGTGCCGTGAAGAAAGCAGGCCGTGAGTGGGTCCTGTGACGCGCCTACAGAAATACACATCGCAACTATTCACAAGACGTGCGCAACTCACGCACGTCATAAGGCTCACAGGCCATTGTCAGCCGAACAAAGTGAGGGGTCCGCAGTGGCGGACCAATAAACTTGACCCCGCGTCCAGGGGGCCAAAGCCCTAGGAGACGCTCGCCACGCCCCCTTGCGGGGGCGTCGCGATTACTACACCGTTTTTGTGGCATTAGTAACCAGATTCTATCGGCGCGCGCACTGTCGTTCACGTGTTTTGTTATTTTCTCGAGTTGTGTGTTATATAAACAAAGCCTTCAATTATGTCCGGTCGCGGTAAAGGTGGCAAGGTGAAGGGAAAGGCAAAGTCCCGTTCCAACCGCGCTTGTCTCCAGTTCCCTGTGGGTCGTATTCACAGGCTACTGCGTAACGGAAACTACGCCAAGCGCATAGGTGCAGGCGCTCCCGTGTACCTTGCCGCTGCGATGGAGTTTCTGGCTGCTGAGATAATCGAGGTGGCCGTCAACGCCGCGAGAGACAACAAAAGGAAGAGGATCATCCCGCGTCATCTCCAATTGGGCATCCGCAACGACAAGGAGTTGGACAAGCTGCTCTCCGATGTGACGATCTCTCAAGGTGGCGTGCTGCCGAACATCCAGGCCGAGCCCGCGCCGTGTCACGTCGTTTTGCAGTTGTCCGTTTGGGCAGTAGCCCAAGAAGACGGCTTAAACCTGGTGCCGCGACGTCTCCGAACGAATGTGGTGCTTCGTGCGAGCCATCCAGCGCACGCGTTTTTCGATATAATAATAAATCGTATTATGTCGATTGCGCGATGCTCTCCGCTCATACAAGCATATACAAAACAAAAGGCCCTTTTCAGGGCCACAATATGATTCGTCGAATTTATAACAAAGACAGTTTCTTTAACGGTTTGTTGTCGTCAAACAAAAATGTACCTACCCAGTAAAACTATAATTTTCATAATTATTACCTACTATTATTGAATGAATGAATGAACTTGACACGAGTCAGTGAGTCTCTCTCTCTCTCACACACACTCACTCAATATGTCAGGGTAAACACCGTTGTCACTAAAACCATAGGTAGTTAATTTAATTGTAAAAATATTTATCTGAATTTAAAAATAAATAAACAATATTTTTTTTTATTTTAAAATGTTTTTGTCCTAGACCGGCCATAAATTCATAGATACTTTGCGCCAGTGTTACGTCATCAGTGCAAAGGGCGATGATCTGCTCCACTGGCCGTCCGTTTTAACTAACTACATTCCGATAAAAATACAATACGCATAACCTGTGATGTAACTTTTTCTTCATACTTTTCCTGGCTTAGGACAGGCAAAGATACTTACCCTGTGTTGCGTGACTAGTCCATATGAGTATCAAAGTCAGATTTAACAATAAAGAAAAAAAACAAACAACTGGGGTAGGTATTTTTGGCGTATTTATATGTTAATCAAACACTTTCATTAAAAATTACTTGTTAAATTTACACCAATTGAATTGATTGAATTAAGTACACTTACATTAAAATCGGAAGACGATGAAAAACGAACAGCCCGCCTCGTGCTCTCCTCTGAGTTCTCCGCGAAGAAATCCAGTATGCGATTCTGAAGGTCAACTAGCAGCTGCTGGTGCTGCTGGTTTGGCACACATTCTCGATGGAATAACTCGCCGTACATTCTTCGGTCCTCGTTCAGGTTATCACCAGCCACGGCGTAAAGTCGAACCATTCATTTTACACACATTCATTCATTTTGAAGACCTTCGGTCTACTGTACGTTTGTGTATGACACACCACTAACAAAACACGCGGGCGGCGGTCGCGGGTCGCGGATCTAGCGTACTCGTGCGATCGATAGACGTCGCTCCGTCTGACTGACACTGAGGGGTACCGTGTGGGAGAGGTGACGAGCGCCGGCGTGCGCGACTACATGCCGCCTGTTTGATAAGGCGTTAGGGTAAATTAATTTTGTGGAAAAATGGAGATTTTACAAAAAAAAAAAAACCATTAAATTTACGTTCTGCAAGTGAAACCAAACCACTGGTGTCAAGGGTAACGGTGTATACTCTAACAGCCTGTATAAAGTAAGTTTAAAAAAAAACAAAACTTTACAACACGCACTGGTAGGTACGCGATAATAACAACTTAGATGTCGCCACTTATAGGTTTCCAATGTTTCGCGTACGTACGCTTAGGCACGCCGAAACTTTACCGTAACGAGGACCGTGATGTCGCGGGAGGTTTTCTCGTATGATCCCGGGAATGTTTTCACTAACACATATCTAATAAAAATAAAGAAAAACAATGGTTAACGACGGAAGCAGCGTTACGATTTCAGATTGTTCATGAAGTTGAAGACGAGCGTGTGCGAATTCGGAAAGGGTGCGGCGGTCGTTCGGTTCGTAGCGCTGATTTATTTTGACGGCTACGAAGCACAGCTCGGGTCGATTTCAAAACGTTATTTTCTCTATAAAAGTGATAGTTGATGCCGATAAATTTCGAGGCGTCTCACAGTAACAGGTCTCCGTCGATATCACACAGTCTCGCGAGGGTATTATCCACCTAAAAGTGAAGCGGCGTAAAACATCGCGCGACCGCTGAACATCTAAGGACAGACGACTACAGGTCACGTTCAGCATGTGCAGCCTATTAATATCTAGTGTTATATTATAATACAAGAGTGACAGTGTACAGATTTAAATAAGAAAGAAAGAGAGAGATGGATATAATATCTGTAGCAATACCTACCGCTTACTTGTCTGCCTACCTACCTAACTAACTAACTAACTGAAACTCATAGCTATAACTTACAAAAGTAAAAAAAAGTCATTTAAAATCGTACTATTTGATTTTCACATTAGGTAGTTAATATTGATTTGACATTTATTATCTAAACACAATTTCATACAGCTTAGCTCAGGTAGTCATTTCAATAAATGATATAATTATACAACTTATAATATCACTACCGACCCCGTAACCCGCCTTATCCATGGTGCAGTGTGTGCGCTTGCGCGTTTTGTGACATAGTTTCGTTTGGTGTTTACCCCTCCCGCTAACTCAGCCACGCGGCGCGAGTATAAAACAACGGTATTTCTGGTTTTTTGTGGCATTTGTAACCAGATTCTATCGGCGCGCGCACTGTCGTTCACGTGTTTTGTTATTTTCTCGAGTTGTGTGTTATATAAACAAATCCTTCAATTATGTCCGGTCGCGGTAAAGGTGGCAAGGTGAAGGGAAAGGCAAAGTCCCGTTCCAACCGCGCTTGTCTCCAGTTCCCTGTGGGTCGTATTCACAGGCTACTGCGTAACGGAAACTACGCCAAGCGCATAGGTGCCGGCGCTCCCGTGTACCTTGCCGCTGTGATGGAGTTTCTGGCTGCTGAGATACTCGAGGTGGCCGTCAACGCCGCGAGAGACAACAAAAGGAAGAGGATCATCCCGCGTCATCTTCAATTGGGCATCCGCAACGACAAGGCGTTGGACAAGCTGCTCTCCGATGTGACGATCTCTCAAGGTGGCGTGCTGCCGAACATCCAGGCCGAGCCCGCGCCGTGTCACGTCGTTTTGCAGTTGTCCGTTGGGCAGTAGCCCAAGAAGACGGCTTAAACCTGGGGCCGCGACG
>JADWQK010002342.1:0-150833 GCA_017933935.1 Sesamia nonagrioides
GTGCGTTTACAAACATATTAACTTACATATACAAACAGTCAGATCCGGAACAATTATTTTTGGGTCATACAAATATTTGTTCCGTGCGGGAATCGAAGCCACGATACCCAGCGCAGCAGTCAATAGCTTAACCACTGCGCTAACCGTGCATGTTCAAGCTTATTACGCAACTTCAAAATTAAAGTCTTTATTGCAATTAAACCATTTGAATATTTAAATTGTCAAGAAGTTGATCAATTATAATCATGAAAGTATTCACTTATTCCAAAGTGTAGTAACACTGTTCTTTCCATTGAACATCATGTCCGTTAACTTTGAGATTATAGTGTTTAATTTCATTGCATGAAAACTTAAGAATATTGTAAAATTTATAAAATTTACTTGAATATTTGCCAGTATACGCTATTTTATTTCTTTCTTTATCAAACAGCACTTCATTATGATTTAATACAACCTGTGCTACATTTGTTCGAGTCGGCGCGATTCGGCACAGACGGACGCCAAACTATACATACATTAAAATTTTCCGCCCAATATGTGCCGAACCGAATCATACCGACCCGGACATTGTATTTGTAAATTTTAATAACTCACATAAACATAATACCGTTATAGTGAATATTTATATATATAGAACTTAAACTGTACTTAGCCGATAATTATGGATTTATCTTACAGTACCTTTCCTTCTTTTAAGTAATAACCTTTACATTGAGGACTATCACCACCTCATATAGCCAGTGGCGGGCCTACCATACAAGCCCAGATGCCCGGCTTGCCTTCCCTCAAGCCTCACCCCCAAAAATAAAAAAAAAACAGTAAACAGAAGAAAATAGTTTTCAAACTAAATTTACGTAGACGTAATTAAAAATACAACGCATAGCGCAACTCAGTTTGAACACGCGTCCAGGGTCGCACAAGGTCACGGCTCAATATCTATCTCACTCGCACTTGCGGGCTCTTACCTAGTGCAAGCCAGGTTTAACCTCGCTTGCAATGCACTCTTCTTTCGTTCCGTAATATGAAGTATCTAGTAACATAAGTATACATATAATATGGACATTTTATATGGCTGGATTCTGCTCAATAAAGCACGGCTTGCATCTGACGTTGTACACAACGCACTGTTGGATCAGTGTTGCCGTTTTAGTTTGTTGATTTTTTAGTAGTTAAGTACGATAATTTTCATTTATTTTAAGTTTGTGGGCTGATGTCACCGAAATAGAATATATTACACGAGGGAGTCCCAGGTATAATAGATTATTAAATAGGCTCATTCATGGACTGAATATAAGTAGTTTTCTTCGTCTTTCACGTTCGTTGATATTAAATATGAATGAGTGATAAAGTTATGGTTAAATACATCGAGTATATACTATACTTACTTTAGTATGTATTATACTTTTTCAATAACATTCGCTTTTTGACTCATTCAAGTGAAAAAAAAGGGTTAAGAAATTTCTGTGACAAAAAAAAAATATTTCTTTCATTGTAATTCAAGCGTTTATAAAAAATACCTAGTATAAAACAAAAAACTGGCCGTGTTACACATGTGAAATAGTTTAGCACTTTCTTGCGGGTTTTATTTTTTGTTATATTTTTTTCATATCTGGTAGAATTTTCAGATAATTAAGCGCTTTTAAAATTCATGGAACGGCAACACTGGGTTTGATTTGTATGAACATAGCTACGATTTGAATAGTCTCTTTGTTGTTTTTTCGAAGTTTAATTTTGAATTGATTGTGTAAAATGAGTGTAAATCCGTCGGATACCGATAATATTTATGTCCCTTGTGACGATTTCAAGTGTATTTATAGTTTGCTAAGCGGGGGAAAGGTAAATTCTTTAAGTTTTTCAGAGAAAAATAACCTCATATCTTCGCCAACACCGCCGGATTTAAGCTCAAACAAGTAAGTCTCATAAAAGGAAATTCAATAGATCCGTTTATAAAACTAATTGGATTGCGGGCTGTTCCCATTCGAACAAACTTTATTGTAAACTTGCCCATTTGATTGTAACAATTCCCGCTACGTCAGCTTCCGCAGAACGCGCATTTTCTTCGCTAAAGCGTATTCACACATACTTACGGAACTCACAGGCCCAAGAGCGACTTTCTGATCTTTCGATGATCGCGAACGAAAAGCAACTTTTAGTAGAAATCAAACGTTCACCAACTTTTTATTCTGACGTAATAAAATCATTTTTAAAGAAAGATAGACGCATTGATTTAGAATATAAGTAAAAGCTTTTTTATTTTTTTATTTCTATGTTTTCGAAATCCCATAACTTTGTAGCATATTTAGATCGTTTGCAATTGGACACGCGCCGTTATGAATATATGTAGGGATTGTAGGTAGGTATCTTCGCTCAACACAATGAAAAGAGAAAGGCTTTTTTCGAAGCCGCCGAGGGTATGTCTTTGCTGGTACGTGTTATTCTTCTGCCTAGCAATATCATGCCTTCAGTGTGCTTTGATTAGCTCGCCGTCGTTAGACCACCGGCTTCTTGAAGCGAAGAATATGGTGATGTGGATCACAAAATCTTGTTTTGTAAAGAACGGTAAGAAAACGTATCATGGGCTTGCGTTATCGGTGGACCCTAGGCACGCCACTGCATATAGCAGTATTATATATTATAATTTTACTGAAATGTGTGCTATATACGGCCTAACTATAGGCCCATTTCCTTAGCTACGGTGATTGCCAAGGTGCTCGATAGCCTGTTTCAGACCCAGCTTAGTGGATACATCCGGTTGCACGATAATCAGTACGGTTTTCGGCCCGGTCTATCTACTGAGACTGCTATTTTGTCTTTGAAGTGGGCAGTGCGGTACTATGTTGATCGTAGGACGCCTGTGTACTCATGCTTCCTGGATTTGTCCAGGGCGTTTGATTTGGTCTCCTACGATATTTTGTGGAGTAAGTGTTACAAGGTGGGAGTACCACATGAACTGATTAACACACTCAAATACTGGTATGGGGACCAGATCAACCACGTTCGGTGGGCAGGGGCCTTATCTGAACCTTACAGATTGCAGTGTGGCGTGAGACAGGGGGGGATAAGCTCGTCCCTACTGTTCAATCTGTATGTGAACGAGCTGATCGAGGCGCTCAGTAGAGAGCGAGTGGGATGTTACATTGACGGTGTTTGCGTTAATAACATCAGTTACGCCGATGATATGGCTCTGCTGAGCGCTTCGGTCTGTGGTCTTAGGCGATTGGTAGCCATTTGTGAGGAATATGCTAGTAGTCATGGACTAGTGTATAACACGAAGAAGAGCGAAATCATGGTCTTTGAGGCCGGCGGTCGGTGTCTAGAAACGGTGCCGCCAGTTAAGCTGTGTAGTACACCTCTAGCTCGGGTTTACAGTTTTAAATACCTCGGACACCTATTGACCGCTGACCTCAAGGATGATGAAGATATAGAACGAGAGAGGAGGGCGTTGTCGGTTAGAGCAAATATGTTGGCTCGTAGATTTACACGTTGTTCTGTATCAGTGAAAATTACTTTGTTTCGGGCGTATTGCACCTCCTTCTATACGTGTAGTCTGTGGGCTAATTATACTCAGAAATCGTACAATGCCCTTCGTGTGCAATACAACAATGCGTTCCGGGTGTTGTTGGGGTTGCCCCGATACTGTAGCGCTTCAGGGATGTTTGCAGACGCAAGGGTGGACTGTTTTTACGCCACAATGCGTAAAAGATGCGCGTCCCTGGTACGGCGGGTGCGGGCCAGCTCCAATAATATTCTGACATGTATTGCGAGCAGACTCGACTGTGGTTATCTAAATCGCTGCTCCAAGATTTCCACTTCAGTTTTAAGCCTGTAGCACCAGTGATTGTTCTTTTATCTGTTTCGCTTTGTGCTGTGCTTTGTGTTTATAATCTCGTGTATTTATTATGTTTTGTATTTATATTGTGCTATGTGTGTAATATTATTTGCTTTTGTATTGTTTTGTGTGTGCTATGTTTTTGTATTTATATTGTTTTAAGTACCTATTTATGTGTTGTAGAATTTTGTAAACTAACATAGAAGTAAGTTTAAAATTTTTAAAATTTTTACTAACAAAATGAGTCACTGATACTCGAATAAATAAAAATTTATTATTATTATTATTATATAGTGGGATCTTCTTCCACTGACTCTTTTCCACGTCCTAACCAAAATCCATCGTCGCGCAAAAACGAGATCGTCCGCTGTCGGTACGACCACGCGCCTCGATTCTCACAACCTCATTACATTCATTATATTGAGGGTGAACTTCAACTCTAACCAGATGTCATTAAATACCTGTAGCAAAATATCTAGCCGTGAAAACTTAAGTGAAGAGAGCTGTCAATCTTAAGCATCAGTCTGTCTATCCTGTCAAAGTCTCGCCGATAAAACGTGGGTGAAGTGAGTTTCGAGTGAGGTGTCTTTCCATCTGATGCTACGGACTGATAGTATTTGTAGTGTTTTGTTTACTTCACCCAAGTTTTTGGGATGACATTTTACATTAAGTTAGGCCGGTGATAATTTTATATAATGACATTTCATACCAGTAATATTTTGTATAAGTACCTTTCTGATCTACATAAGCCAAGTAGAACAGGTTTGGTTTGGTTTGTTGTTAGACTCGTCGAGTATGAGCAACAATCCCAATTTTAAATGACCCACCTCCCTTTCATTATGTAAGTCCTTGTAATCGTAAGCAGAAGCGTAAAACTTGGTTACCTTAATTAATACGATTCATAAATCTTTCCAGAAAGATATTTCGGAATATTTTATTATAATATTTCCAGTTCATTAAATATCCACTGGAATAATCGTTCACGTTTGCTTCAATGAACTTAAGTCCTTAATCTTTATTTTAAATATATCTATATCTCTGTTTGTATCTGTTATCTTTCTTTTTTTATCTTCATGAACCGTAACATCCCGATTCTTAACATTACTACTTATTCTAGACATCCCAGGAAGGGTCAGGTTTACACATACACTCAAGGTGGGTTCTAACAAAAATACTAGGAAACAAAAAAAAAAAAATAACATTTATCAAAAATCGTCTTTAACTTTTTATAGGGCGAGGTGTAATTTAAAATTGATATACGTATCTGCATATATTTTTTACAAATGGCAATACTAGCGCAATCATTTTATGACTACATGAATAAAGTTTTGTTTAACATCGAAAGGATATTGCAGTTTAAATTCTTTGCTTCATTTTTACTCTAAAGTCACTAACTGAACCTCGTAGCTTTTACGTTATTGTATTCTGCATGCTAATCTATGAATAACTGAACGTCAATTCATAATATCACCCTATAAAATCGAAATTAAAGACGTTTTCGAAATACACAAGCCAAAAAACAACTACAGCAATAGAATTCATTGAAGGGACGGGTAATGTCATTCCTTGTTATAATGTGTAGATGTTTGAAGTGAAACCTTAAAAACTTTTGTCTTAGGTACAATACCTTACATACAACCAGCCACAGGCAAAGAATATTTTGTAATTGCTGAAAAGACAACAACAAAATACTCTGAGCTTAGATATTGAGCAATGAAATCAGAGAATATTGATCTTAATAACATTGGGAATAAGTTTGATATTATAATGACATATGCTGCGTTAGACCTTGTTAAAAAATGTACGTTTTAGAAAAGGTCTGATAAAAACTAGATAATTCTAATAGTGTGGAGGCAGACGTAGTTACAGCTGATGATTTAACAAAAGAATAAGAAAATATAATACAGTATATTAACAAGTTGGGCTAAATGGTATCTCCCATATAACTGAATAACTTTTGCCATAACAGAATAACTTTCTGTATGGGACTAACACCAAAAGCGCAAAAATATTATCCGCCATTCAATACATTTAGGTCAAGTCGTATTAATATTTTCTATGGGATTCTGGCGCCATACATGCGAACTAAGCATTACACCGACGAACATGGAAAACATTATATCGCGCAAGCTGAATCAGCCCGAAATCATTCGTTCCGCCTTTTTTTCTATGGCGGTTGATTGAATTTTAACCCTTTCCTCATACTCCTCACCTCTACAAGGCAGTTGGTATTTTGCGGTTACGATGTTGGTTCCACGGAGATGGTTGTTAAGTTTGCTGGTCTGTACGACACCCTTAAATTTAATGACACCTTTCTGATAGATTCTGTATTCTTCACAGAATACCTTAGCTTTTTTCGGAAGAAAGAAACATTGAATAATTATCCTTAAGCTTATTTGTTAGCAAGGTTGAAAACTTAAATTATTATGAAGACCAACTTGTGAGGATCTTTCACCACAAACCCGATGCTAGAATTGTGGGGATTCACATAATTGAACTAAGAACATATATTTAGAACTTTGTTTTACCTTGCCAACGCAATTTCCACTGGTAAAACTTTCAATTTATTACTATATTATATAGAAACGAAAATACTTTGCTATTTTGTTTATTCCATTAAGATAGATGAGAGTCTGTTAATATAGCCTCATATATTCAGTAAAAGATATTATTTTAAAAGGAGTTAATTACCAAAAATCTAGAAATTTAGAAGTAGTAACTTCAACTACCATTGAATTGATTATAAAATCAAAGTCACTTTAGTCTCTTTGAAAGCTTCAACTCCTACAATATCTTTTCGAAAAATAAGGTATTCAAATGTATACGATAACATTTAGATTCTTTTATTTATGACTAATAATGAAACAACATTCTACACGGTACAGAAAATGTTTACAATTTATTCCTTTCAAATCTAGAAACATTGATTGAGAGGAACAAGTTACTCGAATATTTTCTACACATAATTCTGTATTTATCATTTCAAAACCTACCATCTCTGTTATAACTATATCTTAGTATTCAATAATGGCCTCAGTTTTATCTTCAACAAGATTGATTTGAACAAATTGATGATTTTGAGATTGCCTCCACACTGTACAAATCTACATATCCCAAAGGTACTTACGTGGCCTCTACTGGGACATCAGGTTCTCCGATCAGACGCTCTGCTTTCGCTTGGGGCATCGGGTACGGCTGTATCAACGGTTGAGTGTGGTAGACTACTCCAGGTAGAAGCTCTTCTATTTCGTCCTGTTGGTATAACTGTGAGTTATATTTTAAATACAAGGTCATTAATGCAATATTTTTGTTCAGTTAGAAGATAGACATTCCAATTATTGTAGAAACGAGGACCATACGACAAATAGAAATCGAATTATAAATGTGAACCATTTATAGACATATGTAAAAATCAACAATGTAATTTCAAAAACACTTTGTTCAATTGGCAAAATTAATAGGAATGCTATTAATTTTGTCAATTTCGAA
This sequence comes from Sesamia nonagrioides, assembly GCA_017933935.1. Classification (NCBI taxonomy): domain Eukaryota; kingdom Metazoa; phylum Arthropoda; class Insecta; order Lepidoptera; family Noctuidae; genus Sesamia; species Sesamia nonagrioides. The sequence goes on from JADWQK010002342.1 coordinate 7,319, forward strand.
ACATTTATTGTTTTATTTACGTTATAGAGTAGAAGTAGACTTCTAATATAAGCTAATAATGATTTTCCTTCAAAGTCGTTCATATTGTATGTTACATTATTGGGGTCCCGTTAAAGATACGACATAGCAACATAAATTGCTTTGGTAAACGTAAATTCTTTGCAATTACTGCCCCTGAAATCTGAATTACATTCCTCATCATGATAAAATACAAGAAGTAAATCAAAAAGATTTAGATAAAGATAAATAAAAACGTTGACAACTTTATGAGACCTTAGATCAAGAGAGATGATTAGCTTTTCTGTAAAAAAATCTTACCTCTGGTTCATCAGATTCTCTATACGCTGGACAGCTGATACCAGTAGAACAGGGTCGTGATATCTCTGGTCTGGAGGCTGGGTCGCACCCGCCTCCCGATGGGGTGCACTCCACACCACGAACCTGGACACCTTCGCCACAGGAAACTGAGCACTGGACAGAAAATGATATTCATTTTAATGATGGTATGGATAGGAGTGGTGCGACAAATGAGTATCTTGTGTTTATGGCATGGATTTTTATAAAGGAATTATCTGACTAAAACACAGAAATTTACACTAAAGATAAACGCTAGTTCTTCTTCTTCAGCCTGTAGAGGTCCACTGCTGGACAAAGGCCTCCCCCAAGCCTTTCCAAATTGGGGTTCTGCCAAGTGTGGGGATTATGGGTTTGCCATAATCCCCACGCTTGGCAGGCAGGTTGGGGATCGCAGTAATTTGATATTCCACATTAGAAGCGCTGCTGCCCTCTTCTCTGGTGAGAGTTCCCTTAGTCGCCTCTTACGACACCCACGGAAGGATATGGGATGGTACTATTCTCAGTCCAGTACCACACGGGCTAGTTCAATCCCCTCAAATCATATAATCCGCCCCTTATTGTTCCCTCCGACCTACTGTTCTGTTCCGACGCTTGCCGCATTGGCACGCTGGCAATAAAAGGTTAGCTAACCTTTGCACCAAGAACAAGGCGGAGCGGCAATCACCCATTTTGTCATGAAGTTTGTACCCTACCTCACTAATGAGGTTCCTGCCTGGACTTACGATCAGTCAGGTTTTGCAATCAGATAGGACTCAAATCTAATAACTCAAAGCTAATCAATGTCAAACTTTACAGTAAAATTGAATTAATCCTTGTTACTCCTTCCAAAAACTTGTTTTCGTATGAAGAAAAATGGACAGGACCAATAGTTTCCAAACATTCTTATCATGGATATAATCCTCTAATTTGTAATATCCATCTAATTTTCTTTTTAAGTGGCCATCAATATTTGTTAATATAGTTTATATAGTCAAATCTTTGAAATCATTTTTACAATATTTGATTTCTCTACACCTTTGTTAGCTCTACACACTACCCTCCTGTGGTCTCCCAAACATTATGAATTCGACATTCAAAGTCAAGTTGCAAAGACAAACATAGTCAAACTCAAACTATGCAGTCAATATCGTGTAGCAACACAAATTAATGAGCCACACAAAATTGTAATCACGAACTAACCTAGCTCAAATACCCACGTCTAAAACTTTAGGCTAACAAGCTCTAAGTTTGCTAAAGTTTCGAAACTTTGCGTCAATGCCGACAAATTAAAAAGACAGAGAAAACTTTCTTTAATTGGAGGTGAGGACTTCTTTTAGATTTTTAGAGGGTTTTTACTTGTGTGGAATGGTTCTGTTTTTGTTTTGGTTCTAAGTGGTGAGGTGTTTAAAAGTTTTACTGTATAACGAAGTTAAATTGAGACGTTTTAACTAAAGAACTAAGTTTTTATAGAAAAGTCTTGCTGAGATTATTTAATTATTTCTATAAATATAATATGTGCGTATCTATATTTTAGAAGTACAAATTACGATCCTTATTGTAAAATGCAAATATATATATTTGCGGCAAACTTGACTTAGAGAAAGAACACACACAAAGCTGGAGGAAAATATGCGTCACATGGTCATCACCCACCGTACAGCTGAAGCACAGCAAAACACAGCCCTGTCCCACAAGCGACAGATAGATATAAGAAATAAACAAATAAGAATGAAGATGTTTGCTTTCTGCTGCAAAAGATCAGATGAATACATCCATCCAAGGTGACCTCACAAAACTTAAGCATGAATACAAAATCTCCAACAATGTATGTAACACGTTGCTAAGAAATTGCTTATCCATGCACTTTACGTAAGTACAGCAGCGCAATAAAGTTTCGCACTACACATTGTGAGAATAGAATAGTTTATCGACAACATGAGCCTCTTACTGTACACTTTGTATCGGATTTGTAACACTTCGCTATACTTTGAAAATTACTTGAAACTACTTCTTCGAGTAAGCTTACTCTTTATCAAGAAGGCTTGATAATTATTATAAAGGGAAACCAAAAGTTGATTGGGGCTACAACTAGACACACATGAATCATCATCATTCTCCTGCCCTTGTCCCAATTTATTTGGGGTCGGCGCAACATGTCTTTTTCTTCCATACATCCCTATCAGAAGCCATCTCGGCAGTCACCCCCTTCTTAGCCATATCATCCTTCACACATTCCATCCATCGTTTCTTTGGTCTTCCCCTACTCTTATAGCCATCAACATTCATAATTAAAACTCTCCTCACGACATTCTCCTCATTTCTCCGTAACACATGCCCGTACCATGACAACCGATTTCCACACAACTTTTCAGCTACCGGTGCCACTTTCAGACTTCCTCTTATGTACTCATTTCTTATTCTATCCATTCGTGTAACACCACACATCCCTCTTAGCATTCTCATCTCGGCTGCATGCAATTGCCTTTCATTCATCCCTTTCGTAGCCCAACATTCTGATCCATACAAGACAGCAGGTCGGATCATGGTTTTATATATTTTCCCCTTCATTTTAAGGGGAATGCGGGAGTCGCAGATTGTTCCCGTGACCTGCCGCCATTTCATCCACCCAGTGTTAATTCTGTGCTTAACCGTCCGATCAACAACAACACACTACAACACAACACAACTAGACACATGTGAATAACATATTGTTACGGCTGGGGGGTACGCCGGTTAAGGGTTGCGAAGTTTATTGACAACGAAGGTAGAGTCGATCGTAGGCAATGACAAGTAAAACGTAGCTGATGTCGCACCGAAGTCTTCCCTTACGTCCACGAAGTCCGTTTCATAAACACACAATAACACTACAGATGTTACTTCACGTAGTACTCAAAGTTCTCGTTACAGTTGTCGCAGTAGGTATTCTCAAAGATCGCTTCTTAACTGTCGCTGTTTTCGTATCGATAGTCGAATGCAGACTGACTCTTCGCTGGCGTCACGGCGCTACATATAGGTCAGCTGATCGAACATTCCAGATTCGTCTAGACGTAATAAAAATAGCGCATAACTTCGAGTACATTCAGAACGTACCTACAGTAATTCCCGGAAACGAGTTTCTAGAAATTTCGATGTCGACACTTTGCTGACAAAATTGTTTTGAACCACAAGGACTCGAGATATAGTGCTTAGAAGTTATGTATTGCATGTCATGCAATATTGAACTTTATGCCCTCGACATAAGGTGCATTCGTAACAATATGTTATCGTAGTAGCCTCCCGCAGGCGGCGTTTTAAATCATCTACAACACGAAGCCCTTTACCTTAGAGAATTAGTGACCTTTATACCCTGATGGTCATACTATCTGGTGACCTCTATATGATGCATAGTTCGCATGTTTTAGGTTGGTGTATGGTTAGGTTAGAATTTTACAAAACCCCCCAAAATTTCAATAAATACTGAGAGTTATCAAAGCAATTCCAAAGCTAAACAAAATATATGACGTCACTGAACGAGTTTGTTTCTTGAAAGACCTGAAGGTTTTGTGGTGAAAACTCATATCAGTTCACCCCGCAGGTGATGTATTAAGCGGTCAGTATTATAATACTTACCCCTGACCAAGATCCTGCCACCCACACGGGGCAGTCATGTTGATTGCAGGGCTGGGTTGACCGTGGTGCTGGAGACACGCAGCCGGGATCTGCATTCTCACCTAAGAAAACAAAATTTGTTAATGTGCCTGTCAATATAGAATTAATATACGCAACATAGACTACTACTTCTAATCATATCAAGGTGAACAATAGTGATCATATATTTGTATCATTATCTTGACAATTTAAAAGTGTCCATGGAGTTTCTTGCCCGTTCTTCTCCATAGGTACCTACTCTTTGGAATGGGCGACTAGCTTCACCTTATTGACTGACCGATCTTCTGACAATTCAAAAGTGCCTGTAACTGGTTTATTTGAAATAAATGCTTTGATTTGATTTGAAGTAGTAGTAGGAGTTGATAAAAATATTGAGAAACAGAGCCCATTACAGCGTGGTATTTAGGTATTAATATTTATCTAACTTATTTGTTTAAAAACTGAATGTAAATTGAATACTTAGTTAATTATTTAATACACGTTGTTTAATATCACACCCGTGCAAAACTCGACTAACAGTGACCGTAGCAAACGCGCAGAACCTTCGAAATTAAATGTATAAGATTACACTCACCAGGCTCATAGGTATCAGTTTTTGTGACGTTGGCAGACCTCGCACACAGCACGCGACGGGACCGCACGCCACCGCCGCACGTGACGCTGCACGCCGACCAATCGCCGACATACCATCTGCAGGGGAAAGCGAAGGCATATTACTAAACTCTTATACATTTCAAGGCAGGCCTAATTCTAGCAGTTGACATGATCTATTTTTGAATAGCTTAAACCAACGTGAGAGATGAAGAAACGTGGGAAAAGTATCGTATAAGTTTCGGGACAGCATCCAATGCCATACAAAGCACTGGTCCGTTCTTTTGTGGAGTACTGCAGCCACATATGGGCTGGTGCTGCAAAATGCCTCCTGGCAACTTAAGACTCGGTGGAGAGGCGTGCGAAAAGGCGAATTGGTGATCTATATTTGGTAAAGAACAAACTCCAAAGACTGGAGTACAGGTGTAGAGTAGCCAGCCTTTCGCTATTCTATAGGATGCATTTTGGAGAGTATGGGCGGAAATCACATGACTTAATTTTATACTTTCCATTATCAGACCACCCGTTTTGCGGCACATATATATTACGGCATATTCACCCTTACGTTGTTGACACAGCTACGATCCAGACGAAGTGATTCGCCTCGTATTTTATACCGCATACATCGAGGGATTGGAACAATTTTCCTGCGGTGCTCTTCCCCTGTATAATTTAAGTATCTTCAAGGCTAGAGTGAATAGGCTCTTAATAAACTAGTGCGCCTTTACGATCAACAATTGCATCACTGCTTATCATCAGCCGGGATCACGGTCAAAACTCGGTTCTTGCAAAAGATGAAGGTGAACACAAAATTACTTGGATATAGTAGAAAACTTGAAATGAGAAATGAGAGAGGAAGAAATGAGCTGATCCGACAGAGGACCAGAGTCACCGACATAGCTGAGAGGATTAGCAAGCTGAAGTGGCAATGGGCTGGTCACATATGCCGCATGACCGACAACCGTTGGGGTAAACGAGTCCTCGAGTGGAGACCGCGTCTCGGCAAACGTAGCGTGGGACGCCCTTGGGCGAGATGGAGCGACGACATCAAAAAGATGGCTGGTAGTTGCTGGCGGAGAACTGCTCAGGATCGAGCTTGTTGGCGTGCCATGAAGGAGGCCTATGTCCAGCAGTGGACGAGTAGGGGCTGATGATGAGTAGAAAACTTACTTGAAAGGACACGGATGCGTGTTGCACCTGACGACAGACGCCTGGGGCTTGCTGGAAGCGTCACACAGTTGTTCTGGAGCATCGGACCCCGTCAGGCGATCACGGCATACAGCAAGTGACATCTTATAACCTGCAACAAAAGATATATTTAGCATGAATATACACATCATAATACACAAATACAAGGACTGAAGATCAACAAGGCTTTCATAAAGTATTCGAGCAGTCTCAATGTATCAACATTATTAATTCAAAGTAGGTACTGCCGAAATCCAGTTTTTCATCCTTAGTCTAGTAGTTGTAGTTTTTAATAATTAGTCCGTCTTATAGATAATAAAAAACCCGTATTTTTATTTTGTCGAAATTACCAAAAACTACGAGTGAGATATAGGGTATTAAAGTTACAGAGTGGGGTCTAATTACGTCACGCCGTGGTATATTTTGTACCACGACGCGACGTCATGCGACATTTTAAATCAATATATCTTCCTAAGTATTTGAATGAAAGAAAAAATAAAAAATACCTGTTCGATATCTATACTAATATATAAAGCTGAAGAGTTTGTTTGTATGTTTGTTTGTTCGCGCTAATCTCAGGAACTACGATCCCGATATGAAAAATTGTTTTTGCATTGGATAGCCCATTAATCCAGGAAGGCTTTAGGCTATATAACATCACGCTGCGACCAATAGGAGCGGAGCATAACTAACTTCACGCGAACGAAGTCGGTGGCGGCCGCTAGTTCTTCATAAATCTGTCCAATGGGCATTGAATTATTTTTTAGGATACAACCCAATTGTCCTACTATGACGCACAATGGGAATGAAACTGGGTAGATCTCTAATGGAAAAACGTAATATTAAGTAACAATAATCAATTGGACTTTAAAATATATATTGTGTTACCTACTCCATCTTTTATATCTACACATTAAATATTGCACTGTATTCGGTTGTACCAATGTCACTTTTCTAAAGTTATATTATTAAATATTATAATTATTAAAACAGAATACGCAGTTGTTTGCAGTACCTAAATATATTTTGGTGATAAAGTGACACGAGTCGAGAGGAAAGAATTTAAAAAATAGCAAACGTATATAAAAACAGCCAGGATCTTTTTATTACTTTTTGTAACCATGAAGGTTCAATATATACATATGTACTTTCTAAGTATATCTTGGACACCAATGACTGAAGGTGAAGGAAAACATCTTGAGGAAACCTGGACTTAAGTTTTAAAGTTAAGTTAAGTCTGAAATCGCCAACCCGCATTGAGCAAGCATGGTGATTACGCTCAATCCTTGTTTGTATGAGAGGAGACCTGTTCCCAGCAGTGGGATGATAAAAATATGATGATGATTCGGTTAGAATGAAAGCTGATTCACAAAGTTGGGAAAAAATGTAGCAGATGATAATGTAGCATTGATGTATTACAATAATGTGCTGCTTTTTATTTCTATTTTCAGTAGTTTTATTAAAGTTTCCCTAAATAATAAATGATATACCTTCCAAATAAATGCATTGGTATTTGGAGTTACATTTATGATTTCTACTAGATTTATACCCAATAATCCATTTAATTGGTATTTGAAGTTGTAACCTCTCTAGACGGAGTTTGACAAAGGGTCAAACGCCCTGAAGCCGTTATAGGCTTAATCTGATGTCTATTTGGACTTTAACTATATTTAATGCTTCATTGAAACTTTAAAAGTTGAAGGCTATAATAGTGAACAAAATAAATACATTTCAGATCACAGTTGTACCTACACTTAAATTTAGCAACATTATAATTTGATTTTTAAATTGCTAAATTCAAAAGTAGAACTACATACAACGTGTAACAAAAAGGGTATATACATAACAAGGGCATGGCATCTTTACACAATATCAATCGATATTGGAAGGGTTTTTTAATCCTATTTCTTTATTTTAGGAAGTTATGAGGAAAAACACCGCCTGTGATAGGCTACTACCATACTAGGGGCACAGAATTATTGAAGATATTTATCGGATTTTGCCAAGTAATGTGACGTGTAACGAGTAGTTATTGACGTATGTAGTGTAGTGCCACGTTCGTTATGATTTGATTTTAAGAAACACACGAAACCGAAAATTTGGTATCAATTTTTTGAGTATTTATTTTGAGTTGAAACCCTTCCCATATTGTTTGATATCATCTAAAGATGCCATGCCCTTGGTATGTATATACCCTGTTACACGTAGCATGACAACTAAAGTAACTGGTATAATATACAGTATGTTAACTAACAGAGGGCGTTCCCGTTAACCCGAAATAGTATAGCATACATACATGCTAAAAAAAATATTTCCATTCGAAAACAAAATGTTTTAAATTTTTTTCCAATAAGAAAATATTCAATAAAAATTTTAAATTGACATGTAAAATAAACACACTGTACACGCGAACATGAAAGACGGCAACGTCGCAATTTATTTATACATGACGACTACTATTTTGATTTAAAACAGGAGGTTTCAAATTTATTTCCAATTAGAATTTTTTTTTATTCGGATTTTTTTATGCTTATTTTTCTTTGCTGATATTTTTATTTTAATCTATTAATGATATATATTAACGAGTTTAAGGGAACGCCCTCTGTTATTTAACATACTGTATAGTCGGTTAACTGAGTCACGTGGTGTGTTTGTTTGCCTTTAGCTAACTACGTGACATAACCGATCGAGTATAGTTTTATCCTTAGAGTTAGATCCCTTAGATATACAAGTGCACAGTAGCTGGGTCGTCATATTAAAACCAAAAATACAGTTCACTAAACAAATTTTATTTCCGCATCCTTAGAAAAAATAAATCCATACTAATATTATAAAGGCGAAAGTAACTCTGTCTTAAACCTATCAACCGATTTTGATGAAATTTGGCACAGATAATCTTTAGACTCTTTTTGCTAGGCCCTTGCAGGGCCCACATTTTTGTACGTAGCTAAAGCACTTAAAAAAAACACGGTGCCCACTTTAGTTATTCACATCTAGATATACAATACCTACAAGCAGCCAGAACCTGAACAAGTAATTGTAGGTCATAGAAATATTTGTTCCGTGCGGGAATCGAATCCGCTAGACGCGGCGCAGCAGTCAATAGCATAGCTCAACCACTGGGCAAAACGGTGCCGTTAACCTTTTGTAACAACTGTGTGACAATATGGAATACCAAACCGATTCTGCTGTAGTCCCACTACTGGGCATAGGTCTCCTCTCGTACAGAGAAGGATTGAGCGTAATCACCACGCTTGCTAAATGCTGGTTAGCGATTTCAGACTTAAACTCCAGGTTTCCTCAAGATGATTTCCTTCGCATTGTAATCAGTCATTGGTGTCCAAGATATACTTAGAAAGTACATATAACTTAGAAAATTTACATTGGTACTTGCCTGACCTGGAATCTAACCCACACACCTTATTATCATGTTTTAACCACTAGGCCACCACGACTTCGACATCACATAGCTTAGTCAATCCGATTATGTAAATATATTAATTAGGACAATATTGTTTCTCGAATGGGTAAAGAAAAGAAACTGAAATCTAAAACACAAAATCTTTTAACAAAAAATACAATGATAATAATTGTTGAATTTATGTAAATTACCTTTTCGCATATACGCTTTTCTCATTTTAGATAATAAAACAACTTTTGTTTTCTCTATTTGTACAGAATTAAAAAACAAGTTACTTTGCCGCTTCAATTTCCCTTGGGGTCAAAAAAGTATGGACTAAAATTACAACATCCTGTATCACAGGTACGCTGGTACATATTTGTGCTCCTATATTATTTCAGCTCGTTACTGACGGAAGGCTCCATTTAAATTTTCAGCTCTCTTTCGCCTAAATTCAAGCTCAAAGGGTATTTCATGCTCCCCTTTACACAAAATTACGTCGAAAGTTATATTTGTCCAAGTAGATGAAAATATATTCAAGAGCCAAGTCGAAGTATCCTTTCAAATTAAATTTCTGAAACCTGGGATCGACAGCTTTTATTTCTTCAATGGAACTCGAAGTTAAAATTTGCCGTGTCGTGTATTAAATTTCGGAGCACAGTTAAATAAGGTCGCCGTTATTTTGTTTTATACAAAAGGTGTATACGATAAAATTTGTGCTAAGAAATTAAATCAGTTTTGTGAGATGTTGGAATGTGTATGAGAATTCAATGATCGACAGCCTCCGTGACGTAGCGGTAGCGAACGCGGCCGCTGCGCAAGCAATGAAAATATTTGTGTGTATGAATATGAATATTTGCAATGATCTGGTCGTGCCTCGGAAAGTCCGTTAAGCCATTGGCCCCGGTTGCCATACGAACATCTAATGGCAGTCGTTACGGGTTGTCGGAGCCCTCAAAAGTCCAACAATTGATCCAACTGCAATGCTTCGATATCGCCTTCGGGTTGTGAAGGACAGACGGCAGTCGCTTCATGGAAAATATCGAAGTTTGTCCAAAATCAGTTAGACTGGTAAAGCGGACCCCAGAATCCAAAGCTGAAAAAGCTTCGGATGCGACTGGGATTAACGCTGAGATGATGATGATGATCCTTCTCTTTAATAATATAAATAATATGTACTTTCTAAGTATATCTTGGACACCAATGACTGATTACAAGGCGAAGGAAAACATCTTAAGAAAACCTAGACTTTAAGTCTGAAAGCGCCGACCCGCATTGAGCAAGCGTGGTGATGACGAAAATAATTACGAATATGTACGGACGATAGTAGGTCGAGCAAATATTCCCTATCAACCTGGAGCCTTAATGCTTTGGAGACAAAGTTGAAAATCTAATAAATAAATCTCACAGATTGTAGTAACTTGATCTGCTGTCGTCTGTATATCACTAGTGTGAGTTGAGGAAGACAGCAAAAAAAAGAAAATAGTTTACTTTCCACTCTCTCATCGAGACGAAGCCCTTGAACCAGCAGTCGATATATCATGATGATGCTACGTACTTTCTTAAAAGATCGCTCTTAGCGATAAGACCACCCATTGTGTCACCCTTTGTAAAATCTTTGTATTTATGTTATGTAATCTATATGGAAGATACCACAGTGTCTCAGGACTAAAGTCTTTGACCAGTGTGTGCTGCCAGTGATGACTTACGGAACTGAAACGTGGTCGCTCACAATGGGCCTCATACGAAGGCTCAGAGTCACACAAAGGGCAATGGAAAGAGCTATGCTCGGAGTTTCTCTACGTGATCGAATCAGAAATGAGGGGATCCGCAGAAGAACCAAAGTCACCGACATAGCTCTGCGAGTCGCTAAACTTAAGTGGCAGTGGGCAGGGCACATTGCTCGTAGAACCGATGGCCGACGGGGCAGTAAGGTTCTGGAGTGGCGGCCACGTACTGGAAGACGCAGCGTAGGGAGGCCCCCAACAAGGTGGACCGATGACCTGATAAAGGTCGCGGGAAGCCGATGGATGCGTGCAGCACAAGACCGGTCAGCGTGAAAAGTCTTGGGGGAGGCCTTTGTCCAGCAGTGGACATCTATAGGCTGAAGAAGAAGAATCTATATGGTGTACATAATATTTAGTATTCTTTTCTATTCTACTTTGTTTACTAGCAAGGCTGATATGTGTGCCACCTAAAGGATCAGAATATTGTTTGTCAAAATATAAATCAGATTTATATACACAAAGCTTCACTCTTGAAAAACCGTCAATGTTATTCCAGTTACGCTGGCGATTTGTCACTATAAAATAAAAACAGTAGAAAATTCTATGTGTAAACAAGAACCACTTTAAAAACCACTACGTTAGCCTAAAATGTAATTCTATACCACCAATAAAGTCCGCGGATAGGCAGCAGCCACCGCAGGGAGAAGTACAAAAACGTAATTATTTTTCCATTTACGAAACACGAAACGCTCATTTGGAAGATGAAATTAGAAAAAACATTCGAGCAATTTCGTTTCGGCAAAGGTTCCGTGGCAACGCTACTCTTGAGCTGATTGGGGAAATCGAAAACGGAATATAAAAAATACACTAGTACTAGGAAATAAGGAAAATGGCAGAAGTTATCTTAACAGCATTTTGAATAACTATAAGCAAGTAAACAGGCAATATACGACGAAAAACACTGAAAAGATCCAACGAAATAAAAGAAGACGCATTGTGTGAAAGATGTACCTACCTAGGTACATATTATATTGGTTAGGAAGAATTAATTTATTTGAAACTAGCTTTACGTCCGCGGCTTTGCCTGCGTGGAATTCGATTATATCGTGCTTTTTAGATTTCCCTCTCGAATATCAAATTTTTCAATAAAAGGTAGCCTATGTCCTTTCTCAGGGTCTAAAGATTGTCTTTGCCAAATTTCATCAAAATCGTTTGATAGGTTTAAGCCGGAAAGCGTAACAGACAGAGTTACTTTCGCATTTATAATATTAGTATGGATTAGATAAAAAAGAGCAATCTGCCAATTACATTAGCTAGAGATAAAATGAGACAAAATCGTCAACTAAGAAAGTGAATTCTGAATTGACGGCTTATAAAGTTGAATGATAAATAGGCTTTTAATAGTACGCTACATCATCAACGATTGCATCACTGCTTACCATCAAGTGTGATCGCGGTAACGCATTAGTTTATAGCTTAAAAAAATGACGAAGGAACAACGTGCTGCGTCGATAAATAACTAAATAAATATAGAAGGAAATGCAGAACCATTATATAAAATTGCAAATATAACTGAATTCCATATAAATAAATTGATCCTATACCCACCCAGTCAATTAGGTTTAGCGTTTTCTGACAGCAACTTTTATGTAATCTGGAATATGCTCATTCTAAAAGAATTAAAAAACATGTATAGTATGAAATATATACAATATATAAACTCAGTCCAATCCATAAGGATAATAAAGCTTAGGTAAACACATGACCAAGTAAAATATGAAGTTTTACTAATCATCATAGTAGCAATAAGCAATGAATTTTGAAATAATCTTTATTTCCGCGAATTAATTCCAAGTTCTCCAAAATTTGGTATTTTTTTAAAAAGTGACAAGACCATTTTTGACGGTATTATTGTGAGCGATGCGACGTCGTGCCGCGTACCCTGCTCCCTTCGCCCGCGCATGTATTGCCTACCGCATATATATTAAGTTACCTCGTTTTGCGAAATAATATTTATTTTTTTAGGGGGATAAGTTTAGCTCGGCTTTGTAGGCATTAGTAGAATCAGTTATCGATGCCTTCCCAGATCGGGCTGGGTTTTCTTTATATATTGTATACATATATTATCTTATTTATAGATTCTTACATACATTATAAAATCCGTACGTGTATCAATCAATGTATTATGTGTTGCTGTCTAGTTCCATCTGTTGAAAAATGCTTCACTTAAACGGACAGGGTATAATTCCATTACGGTTCAAGTACTCGAGGCCCCTAAAAGAGAACAAATAAGAATTGAGTACAGGTCCTGCAGCATTTAAATTCACATTAAAAGTGAGTTTGGAAAACAAAATTACCGAACATTATAAGGAAATGGATAAAAGGGAACTGTTGTGGTCAATTTACATTAGAAACATTGCAATTATTTGCACAACTTGACCAAACGAATTTTAAGGATATCAAGAATATTTTTTACTAGCTTTCCGCCCGCGCCTTCGCCCGCGTGGAGTTCGGTTATATCGTGCTTTTTAGATTTCCCTCGGGGATATCAACTTTTCCGGGATAAAAGGTAGGCTATGTTTTTTTTCAGGGTCTAAATTTCAGCAAAATCGTTCCAGTCCCTCATATTCTACCATTATTTAGCGCTGATCTTGATTAATAAGAGTAGAAACCCAGAGTCATCATCATCATCATCAACCTTTTTTTTATCGTCCCACTGCTGGGCGTAGGTCTCCTCTCATACAGAGAAGGTTTGAGCGTAATTACCACGCTTGCTCAATTCGGGTTGACGATTTCAGACTTCCTTCAGAAGTCCAGGTTTCCTCAAGATTTTTTCCTTCACCTTTTAATCAGTCATTAGAAAAGTTACATTGGAACCTGCGCCCTCATACTTGAGAGGCTGGTGTTTTAACCACTAGGCCACCACGACTGTGACCCAGAGTAATTGTTTATTAATGGCAATGTTTAGTCAGTTACTGCGTGACATGAAACTGTTTAGTAACACTGGTTCATATTACGGGTTTGGTTTCCACACTCAGTCCCTCCAGTGGACCATTGTACGTGGGCCATGGCAGCTGTTGGATGTTATTCCAACCAGCCCACCTCCCTCCAGAAGCCCATTAAGTCTCCTGGCTTGTTGAGTACATCTGTGTAAGATCTTGGTGCCCCTATGGTTTTACTTCTAATTTGGGTGAGGTCTGTACATACGAAGAATACATGTGCAACTGTCTCATCAACTTCCATGCAGGCTCTGCACAGAGGACTGTCCGTTATGCCTGTTCTGCGGAGATTGTAACATTGGTTATCAGCTTTTTTGGGCTTTGACTACCCGTAATGACTGTTAAAGATCTATGCTTAAGCAGCACGGAGAGGGCTCGATACGTAATGGATGGTAACTCATTCACCCACCGACAGTTGCAGGCATAACTTTCGATGGGTATAAATTATAAGCTCAAAACTCTCTTTAAAATAGTTAAAGTATTTATAGACATGTATTTTCTCGGTGGTAGGCCATAACATCGGCTGGTGGCAGAAGTTACCACCCATCAGACAAAGTCTTGTCGCCATGGAGGACGGTTCTGCAGTTGTGTTGCGATGTGTGCTGGGTACATTGCGCCAAATGTTGTTGTGTCGGGAGTTTGGTCGTGGAGGGTCTCCAGATCAATTTCCCTCTGGCGCAGCATCGTTGGTTGTACTGTTGGGTTCTTTCTATTCACTCAGTTTTTTTTGAGTGAACAAGCTCTTAATAAACTAGCGCGCTTTACCATCAACGATTGCAACACTGTTTACCATCAGGTGGCGATTGCAGTTAAGCACTAGTTGATAATTATAAAAAAGGACAACAGTATGAACAATAATTTATTCGTTTCTGCAAACGATAATAGTCACTTACAATTAAAGAAGCTGCAGTACACCGCACGCTGCAGTGCACTGAGAAGACCTACATGAATTAAGCTTTAAAAATATTACTAAGGATTGACACTGTTGACAGTTTAGTCTGAACTCCTTTCACCCAACTTTTCACGACGAGTTTTTCACAGAATTTATCGGCTGAATACATTGTTCACAAAACAAAAAACAATGAGTTTATTCACCTTAACTGTAGACTATACAAATCCAGGCTCTATTTTCTCGTATAATATACGAAGTATTGCAAAGAGAATACGTACAATTTCATTTCAATATTTTATAGAAACTCAAGATACTTAGATATTTAGATACTTATGTATTCAAAAGAAGTTTTTTGGTGATGAAGATATTAATCGTCGGTTAGTATAGACCTTATTACATTATGTTGGCTTTACGTTATATCTGGATGAGGCAGACTCATAAAAATATTTTCTTTGAAGAATAAAATCAGAAATTAAATTAGCTACTTGTTTCTTGTTTTCTTTAGAGAAAATACGTTTATTAAAGAAATAAACGTGCTTTCTTTACCTAGATCCGGAATAGAACTGGAATTACGGACTTAAATTCTGTAGTCTGAAAGCTGGCCCGCCCTTTTTTGTCACAGAATCGATGATCGGTAAAGCAGATGAGTTCTAGAGTGAAGACATCGCCGTACGGAGGACGGATCTGAGCAGTTGTGTTGCGATGTGTGCCGGGTACGATGCGCCAAATGTTGCTGTGTCGGGAGTTTGGTCATGGAGGGCCTCCACATCAATCTCCCTCTGGCGCAGCATCGTTGGTCATGTTGTTGGGTTTAAAATTGCGCTACCTCACTCAACTGCCGTCTTCCTTCCTATTCACTAAGTTTTTTGAGTGAATGGGCTTAATAAACTAGCGTGCTTTACGAATATAAATAAATGGATTCAGTCTAAAGACTAGGGCTAAATCCAACCCAAAAAAAAACCACTTCAAAAAGGACGTAACGGCCCATCGGACGTCTTTTTTTTTAATTATTTGAAACTTAAACTAGTGCTTGCCCGCAATCCCGCCTGATGGTAAACAGTGATGCGATCGTTGATGGTAAAACGCGCTAATTTATTAAGCCTATTCACACAAAAAAACCTGAGATAGGAAGGAAGACGGCAATTGAGCGAGGTGATGCAATGTTTAAACCAACAACACGACCAACGAAGCTGCACCAGAAAGAGATTGATCTGGAGACTATCCACAACCGAACAACACAACAACATTTGGAGCATCGTACCCGGCACACATCGCGATACAACTGGTCAGACCCGTCTTCTGTACGGCTTCAACAGACATCACGGAACACGACGAATCGCTTGGCGGCAAGACTTTGCATAGTGGGTGGTAACTTTTGCCGGCAGCAGATGTCATTATAAACTACTGCTTGACCGCAAACCCGCCTGATGGTAAGCAGTGTAGAATACAAACTTCACCATGTACATTAAAACCAAAATAGCTACTTCTAGATTACATTTAAAGGTCACAAGCTCCATTTAAGACGTTCAAATAAAATGAACATTTACGTTTTATTTTATTACAAACAATTTATTTTTATTTGATTGCCTTCAATTTACGAATGAAAGTATAGGTATACCTATATCCGTTTTTTATTGAACAAGGTAATTTATGAATGTAGAGGGTAACGATCTAAAATAATACATCGCCACGAATAGCAGGCTTAAGACTTCTTATCGGCTGTTTGACTTAAACTTTAAGTATTGGCAATATATTGAACTTGCGAGAATATTGTATAGAGGGCCTAGTGCGAGTTTGTTTTATGTTAACCTCGACGCGTTTATGACGTTCAACGTTCGTAAACGCGATCTTCATAAACGTGTCGATCGCGTTAATGCGTTAAAAAGACTCGTATTGGGCACACTGTTAGCTTGATAATTTAGAATATGCGCTTCGCAAGATAGCAGTTCTAATTGCTTGTCGTAGATATTATGTTCCGTATTTTTATGACCCGTGTGGTACCGGGCTTAGAATAGTACCATTCCATATCCTCCCGTGGGTGTTGTAAGAGGCGACTAAGGGAACTCTCACCAGGGAAGCTGGCAGCAGCGCTTCTCATGTGGAATATCAAATTACTGCGATCTCCAACTGCTACTGATAGTCTGTTACGCTTACGCTATTACCTTGCTGGTTAAGCTTCGCTCGCCGGGATCTTTTGTAGATGATTACCATCTTCATACACTGAGACTCCTCCGTACCTCGGAGAGCACGTTTAACGTTTGGTCCCGGCTGCCATTCTTGGATTTTGGATAGTCTTAACGGATTGTCAGTAGCTCGAGAGTCTGACAGTCTTAACAAGGGTTTAACTGGGTTATGGAGCTCTTATAGGCAGTCGCTCCATGTGAAGACTGATATTCTGGTCAGACTGGAAGCCAACAGTAGCATAGTTGAGAAAAGACTAGGAAGATCCCAGAATCCCATTAACACCAGATCCTGAATTTCAGTACCCGTTATCCCTAACAATGAAAACCTTATCGGCATCAAAACACCGCGAAAATTATCTCCAGTCCAACCCCCCAAAAAGTCACAACCATTCATTTAGTCTTGACCGTCGTTTCTCAACCCTTTAACCGACAAAGGGGTCTGACAGACCCCATTAATCATTACGACACTGACACCTAATTAACAATTGAAATGTCTGAAGGTCTACAAGACCGTCTCGGGTCAGTGGGCAAGAGGTAATCTAGTGGAGGGTTAGGTTTGCGTTATAACCTTTCTTCTGTAATAAATAGTCGTTAACGCAGGGTTAACACTTTACCAGTGAATTACAAAATGTTTTTTTTTATGAAACTTAAACTGATAGCATTGATATCTAGTAAACCAGTAATTTTTTTTTTCGGTTATATTGTACGGTGAGGATACTCACCGTACGATATACCCTTACGTTGTTTTCTACTGCGACGAACGATCCCGACGAAGCGTTACGTCTCGTCTTTTATACCGCGTAAATCGAGGGACTGGAGCAATTTACCAGGCCCGGTATTTCCGCTTGACTACAATTTAGGTATTTTCAAGGCTGGAATGAATAGGCTCTTAATAAACTAGCGCGCTTTACCATCAACGATTGCATCACAGTCTACCACCAGGCGGAATTGCGGTCAGGCACTAGTTTTTAATATGTAAAAAAAATATTATTACAAAATCCTGAGTTGGATTTTATTTTTCATGCTTCTGTGTGAAAATGTTAAAAAGTCAAATAAAAATAAGCTTTTGCGGTTAAGAGATAACCAGTCATAACAGACAGTGGCCGTTAAGGATCATGACACGTCGATCAGCACTATCTGATTCTCCATCATTTTGGATAATCCAGCCATGACAATTGCCATGAAAGAGGTGTTCCTTTATTTGAAAGAAAGAAAAAAAAAAATATTTATTGTGACTCGTATATGAAAGTCATAAAACTAAACTAAACACAATTAAAAAAAAAAAAACAAAACATAAATTACGGCGCGTGACTGGTTGCGATCGACCGTTAGCGCGGGCAGTCTGTGCTCAAGTTTCGGTCGAGTATGTTGGTCATACTCAAACCCAGTGGCTCTTGTCTGTTTTAATCTGAAATTATCATTGTAATCCCTTAATATTAAAGTGATCTAAGTCACACTATAGTTATTGTTCAACGTTTTCTCGAAATACCGTCCACGATGGATGCGGATGAGAAGA
Organism: Sesamia nonagrioides; assembly: GCA_017933935.1. Taxonomy (NCBI): domain Eukaryota; kingdom Metazoa; phylum Arthropoda; class Insecta; order Lepidoptera; family Noctuidae; genus Sesamia; species Sesamia nonagrioides. The sequence goes on from JADWQK010002342.1 coordinate 25,799, forward strand.
CACCTCAACTATCCGGAACTTCGGCCACGCCTTCCTGACGGTCTTCCCCGTCATATATTCAAAAAGGGAATACAAAAATAGAAAAGTCCTTTTTGACATTTAAAAAGTAAATGTTGCAGCGTATTTAGATTATGTGCCGTTAGGAATATATCAGTGATTGAGATGCCTATAATAACAAGTCTGTGGCTACATAATAGTTTAATGACTTGTAAGATATGCTTTTTATAGATAATAGCTCATTTCTCCTATAGGTAAGAAAGAAGAAAGAAAGAAGAAGAAAGAAAATACATTTATTCAGCACAGACTTAAAGACACACAATACATCTAGCATTTATAAATATACATCAGGTAGCAACAAAATAAAATAAAAAACCAAATAAAAAAGTAGAATAAAAACCAAACAAAAAGTAAAAAATCCCTGTTTCAAAATGGCAGCAAAGTGTGCCTCGTAGCTGCACCAAAAAGGTCCAATTCAGCAAAAATGCCAGGCAACTAGTGTCTGACGCTGGTTTTCAACTGAACCTGATGTGAGTAGAGGTGACGGATGTAAATCAGTTTTATACAACATAATGCGTAGGTATATGCATACATAAATAAAAAAATAAAATAAAATAAATACGTGTTAGATAAAACAAAAAACGAGTATGTGCAAAAATAGTGTGAGATTGACTAATAATAAATAAATTGCTAAAAAACTAATAATAAACTAAGAAAAGAACTACATAAATTCATTGAACTACCTAAACCTGTTTAAACTAGGATATGTATACCTACATATAATTACAATCACAGATTAAAAATATATAAAATCCTATCATATAATATAAACGCAAATAAGTGAAAAAAAGAAAAAAGAAATGAAACTAAATGTTAAATAATCAAATTGAAAAAAAAATAAATATAAAAATAAATGAAAATAATAATAATAGTAACAACAAATTGAATGGAAAAGTCAAATAAACAAAAAAAAGTAAAAAACAAAAAAAGTCAAATAAAATCCAATGCAACACTGACAGGATAAGTAAGGTAATAAGGTATATCATACTAGCTTCTGCCTGTGTCTTCGTCAGCATGAAATTTCGGAGCCCGACCCACTGCCATCGTCTGTCCACTGCGTCGCCCTCTATTACCCTATATCGCGATTTTATTCGTTTCCTGTTTTTTTTTTTTGGCTCCCAAGAATCATGACGATAGCTTATTTACGTATAAAATATTTCACAATAAATAAAATTTTTCAATATAGCACAACTACTATACAATATGTAAAGAAAACCCTGTCCGATCTGTGAAGGTATTGTTAGATATCCTCAACTGATTCTAATAATGCCTACAAAGCCGGAATAATATTAAAAAAGATCCCCCTAAAAATAAATATTATTTCGAAAAAGCGAGGTAAATTAATACATTTATGGTAGGCAACACCTTAGGCATACATGAGCGGGTGAAGGGGGGCAGGGCAGGCGGCACGTGGTCGCATCGCTATTCGCTCCGCCAGAAATGGTTTGTCACTTTTTAAAAAATTACCAAATTTTGGGGAAGTTGGAATTAATTCGCGGAAAAAAGATTATTTTCAAAATTCATCAGAATTGCCACTATGATGATTATGTAAAATTTCATATTTTATTTGGTCATGTGTATACCTATAATTTATTATCATTTTGGTTCGGACGGGGTTTTCTTTACATATTGTATACAGAAATACTTTTTCAAATCCAACTGGCAGTTCCGAGATTAGCCAAACAGCAAAACTCTTCCAAATTAAATACGAATCTACCAACTAATTAACCTATTCATCCATTAATTGAAGGCGGCAACCACCTACTTCTCTGACTACTCCCTCGCGGTTTACCAGCTCCGTATTATATAAACCCAGTCGGTAACAGAAACAAATGACTCCGGCGCACAATTCCGCTGTGTTAATACTTATCTTAGATTCATCTTTCAGGGGTTCTTAATTAGAATCGCCCGATGAGAATTTCGCTAGCGTAATGGGAGGGAGAGACGGGCGACTTTTTTTGTCGCTGATGCGCTTGGATGACAAAAAATGTAAAAAAGTTTTTATTAACTTGGATGTTAAAGGAAATAGTAAAGGTACCACGGCTGTTTGAATACGAGTTGACTTTCTTCAAAACTCTTTATTATTATCTGTATCCATACTAATATCCATACTAATATTATAAATGCGAAAGTAACTCTGTCTGTCTGTCTGTCGGTCTGTCTGTCTGTCTGTCTGTCTGTCTGTCTGTCTGTCTGTTACGCTTTCCCGCTTAAACCTCTCAACCAATTTTGATGAAATTTGGCACAGACAATCTTTAGACCCTGAGAAAGAACATAGGCTACCTTTTATCCCGGAAAATTTTGATGTTCCCGAGGGAAATCTAAAAAGCGCGATATAACCGAACTCCACGCGGGCGAAGCCGCGGGCGGAAAGCTAGTTAATATATAAAGGTGAAGAGTTTGTTTGATTGTTGGAACGCGCTAATCTCAGGAACTACTGGTCCGATTTGAAAAATTCTTTTTGCGTTAGATAGCCCATTAATCCAGGAAGGCTTTAGGCTATATAGGCACGCTGCGACCAATAGGAGCGGAGCATAACTAACTCCACGCGAACGAAGTAGCTGGCGGCCGCTAGTATATTATAACGACATGGCGAAGTTTCCACGCAATGGGTGCCTGAAAGTGGTGGTGAGAAGACCTGAACGCGTAATGCGAAGACTGGTTCGTGATGGAGCTGTAAGGTAGGCATAGGGGAGGCTTTTGCCCAGCAGTGGGACAGTTACAGCAAAACAAACAAAAAACATGTTTGGTATGTTTAAAGACAACAAAAGCGGATCAGAAGATCTTGACAACATGTCAAAATTATTTATAGGATTGTCATAAGCTACCGAAAGGCTTCCTGTTGACCGATGTTGTAGTAATATGAAGAGCTTTTGAATTGGCTAGGCTGATTCTTTTTTTTTATCGTCCTCGGTGGCGCAGCGGTCAACACCCCTGCTTGCGACGTGGAGGGCCCGGGTTCGATCCCCGGCCAGGTCATGAAGGAAAAACGATATTTTCCTGATTGACCTGGGTCTTGGATATTTATCTATATATGTATCTATTATAAATATAGTATCGTTGAATTAGTATCTCGTAACACAAGTCTCGAATTACTTTGGGGCTAGCTCAATCTGCGTGCTTTGTCCGTATATATTAAAAAAAAATATATATAATCTAGTGCTTAACCGCAATCCCGCCTGATGGTAAGCATTGATGTAATCGTTGATGGTAAAGTACGCTAATTTAAGAGTCCATTCACTCTAGCAAAAAAAAAAGTAAATAGGAAGACGGCTGTTGAACAACTGCTCAGACCCGTCCTCCGCACGGCTTCACCAGACATCATGCCGGAACACGACAAATAGCGGACTTAGCGGCTAGACTTTATTGTTGTTTTATATGAATGTTCAACGTTTAGACTTTCTTGAATAATAATAATAAAAAATAATAATATTTTTTTATTAGGACAAAAAAATACATTTTAAAGTTTTATGTACATTAATAATGCATTACAATAGGTACAATAGTAGAATATTATGATAGTAAATTGATTTAAAAGTAGTTGTTCCGGGTCTGGTGGTTTGTGTATGTCAGTTTCTATGTTTCTAAACGCACCCACGATACAGGAGTAATTCCTTTAATTCGTGGGGCAACGTTTTCTAAACAAAAAATTGGGAAAAACACAAATACTTTTCTTATCTTAAATTCTATTTCACGAAATGAAATTCATAAAAAAATGCTATAAAAAGGATTCATTCATTTCAGGTAGTCATTGAGTTTTGATCGAGTCATGTGCAACTTGAATGAAAACTCAATCATTCCCCAAAAATCCTGTATCAAAATCGTTCGTCTACACCACACCACTTAAGGAACTGTTGCGTGGAGACAAAAGGAATTCGCTGTCTTATTTATCGTAAGCTTCGAGTAATGGCGGATTTCCAGATATAAATTACAAGCAAACCCTGAGGCCGACAATTAACAACGTAGCCCTCACTAATGTATCGAAGAGATTTGGATACAATGTTCTGTGAGAATTCTGCTTTGGAATGTAATTCGTTGTTGAGACGCCTCTTTAGATTGTTTTGGAGTGTAATTGATATTCTTGATTAAAATTGGAAATTGCCCTGTGTTTTATTAGAATAGCCTCGTCCTTGCTTAGGTAGCAGTCTCACCACAGAGGATTAGCGAGAAGCGGGTACAGCTATAGATAGCTTCTCGCTAATCGTCTGTGCTGGTAGCCCAGCAACGAGGAAACGAGTAATGAGTACTGGGTGGTTATGGTTTTGTCGCAAATAGAAAGACTGCCCAGTTACTTGTTGCTACGCATCTCAGCGAGTATAGTCAGCGTCAAAGGTTCTTTATTCAAATTATTCTGAGATTCAGCATAGTCCCACCAAAACGCCCGCTTTTTAGAATTTCCTAGTGCTTTCGCTTGGGGAGAAGAAGCGGCTCAACTAATTTCCCAGAAGCGCTGCGTTTGTTCAGTTAGAAAAACTTGCTTCTACGCAATAGTAGGTAATTATGCTGGTAATATTACAAGGTACGAACATTAAATGAAAGAGTTTCCTCAATATACTAATAAATGACATGTAAGCTTATATGTCATTTATCATTTTTTTTTTGTCTCAGCAACTTGAGTATAACTATACTCAAGTTGCTGAGCGAGGATTTTATTTAGATAGCTCTTGTCACTGTTGCTTATGCTTGAGTATGAACGAGAAAGGGGAGACTAAAGAAACGATTGATGAATTGTGTAAATGATGATATGGTTGGAAAGAGGGCAATTGCCGATATGGCTGCTAATAGGAAAGTAAGGAAGAAAAATACATGGTCCAAAGACAAAAAGTCGAAAAGTCCAAAGGTGACCGTAAGGCGATTAAACACGGCACCCTGCACCACCGCGGTAGGCGGTGAAGCGGATCTCATGTTGCATTGACCTCTAATAAATCCGTAGATGCCTAACACATACAACGGACGACCGCGCGGTCGAGCGGTGCTCTCACCGACACCGCCCCTCCGCGCTGCGGTCCGTACCGTGGAGCGGAGCTTTACACACGGAATGTCGTAGAGCCGCGCGGACAGGCGCGCAAGCCGCCTTACCGCGCGGGGCACCGCTACAATATCCGCCTTACCGTCGCCTCTTACTGTGTGTTCTTTTATACTTGTTCCTTCGCCTTTGTGTCAATGTTCTACATCGAACTGTGAATTTGAACAGTCCGCACAACACATCTTGTGGGAGGGTATTCTTTGGCAGAATGAACTCAATATTATATTGGATAGTGTACAAGTTACATCCGGAGTCGTTTATTATACGGAGCTTGTAAAAACTAGAACCAATTTCCGTGCGTTCAGGCGCTTTTGCCATACCTATTATTGGAATCAATTGTAACAGCACATACCTACTTAGGACCCATTAACTTAATCAAATTTTATTCCGTGGTGCTTGGCAATCTGGGCTTCTCCCAGTTGCAATAATGTCCATTTGTGCCGATTGGCCTAGTTCTGTTCTGTCTCCTGCTTGTTATGGAGGGAAGTAGAAAACAGATATTTCTTCTTACTCCTCCGCTATTCTTTTCTGATTAATTTCGTTGCGGGACCCAAAACTGTTGAATCGTTTCTAAGGGACTCGTCGAGCTTCATTGCTCGGCGTTTTTCTGGCGGTCTCCACTGTTGATTCTGGCTTTCTGGAGTTGCAGTGGGTGGGATAATGTATGGCGGGTTACCATCGCCGCCCTCCGCAGCGGTACGTCGTGCCGTGTATTAATCGCCTAACAAGCACGTGACCGTCTTAATGGAATGCAAAATATGAAAGGACCTGTTAACTAACCTCCACCACAAGTAGCAGAACACAGTGATCCAGGTGTCGCCAGCCAGTGGTACCGCGGTCTGGAGCAGGAGGAGCCGTCTCCACCACAAACACCACACTCGTCTACTCGCCGAGTTGAACCCACTCGGAGGTCGCAGCCGACGCGCTGTGGACAAGAAAAATTCAGGGTTAGATTTAGAGTTTTTTTTTATTAGTTATTAGAGTCCCAATACTGTGTTCGTATTTGTTTGTGTCATACATATTTACCACAAATTAACATTTTCCTTTCTTTCTATAGATATCATCATCATCTCAGCCACATGAAGTCCACTGCTGGACATAGGCCTTCCGCAAGGATTTCCAAAAGGAACGGTTGGACGCAGCCTGGATCCAGCGCTTCCCTGTGAATTTGGGCAGATCATCCGACCACCTAGTCGGTGGGCGTCCGACGCTGTGCTTGCCGGTACGTGGTCGCATTCAAGAGCCTTTCTGCCCCATCGGCCATCGGCTCTACGAGCGATGTGCTCCGCCCACTGCCAATTCAGAGAGCTAATCCGCTGGGTGATGATGGCGACTTTAGTTCTTCTACGAATCTCCTCATTCCTGATTCGATCACGTAGAGAAACACCTAGCATAGCCCTCTGTGCGACTTTGAGCTTTCCTATAAGGCCCATTAAGTGAGGTTAGATATTATAACTAAGTATTATGTTATACTTATGTATATAAAATCTTCATGTGTTGTCAAGACCTATAGAAACGTGCAAAGCAAGTACCAATCCATACTAATATTATAAATGCGAAAGTATCTCTGTCTGTCTGTCTGTCCGGCTTTCACGCCAAAACTACTAAATCGATTGTAATGGAATTTGGTACACAGATAGTCTAGACTCTAGACTATCTGTGTCCCAAATTCCATTACAATCGATCGAGAATCTAGAAAGAGAATCTAAAGAGATCTAGACTCTAGAGCCTGAGAAAGGACATAGGCTATATAACATCACGCTATGACCAATAGGAGCAGAGCAGTAACAAAAAATGTTGCAAAAACCGGAGCAAACGCGTACGTACATATTGCTCCCATTATTTTAACAGGCACTTATTTTATATCAACTGAGCTCTTTCTGAAGTCCACGCGGAAGGAGTCGCGGGTAACAGCTAGTTTGTAATAATGGATAGACTTTTTCAGTTTCTTCTTTACAATTTTAGGCAAAGACCTTCCCCATATTAAGCTTTTATGCAGACAAACTCCTCGAAATCTTCATAGTAACTAGAATAGGGTCCTCAAGATTTTCTACGTACTATCGCATCATATGAAATCCTCGATGAATATCCCAAACGGATATACACAAACCAGCCATCTGTCATGCAGAGAGCAATTTCCATAGTCATATAGGAATTTACATAATTATGAAATACAACCTTATCGTTTGCTGTTACCGTTTATTTTCATTTAACGCTGACTGAGCAATAAACATATATTATTTTGCAGGTGCAATGAGTTATATTCCGTTTGTAATAAGGTTGATAATTGCTATTACTGTCAGGCGGCAGGTAAAATGTATAGTGCAATAATTACGGGCAAACTATACCTATATGCGACAGTTAAAATAAGTAGGTAAATAATTTTTGGGTCAGTTTGCATTACCGCAAAGTTTGAATTACCGCAAAGTTTGAATTTTTAACCGACTTCGAAAAAGAAGAAGGTTCTCAATTCGTCTCTATCTATAGTTTTTTAATATTATAAAGCTGAAGAGTGTGTTTGTTTGAACGCGCTAATCTCAGAAACTACTGGGCTGATTAGAAAAATTCTAGTTGCGTTGGATAGCCCATTAATCCAAGAAGGCTTTAGGCTACAGGCATAACATCGCTCCGAGCAATAGGAGCCGAGCATATAAAAAAACATATCGAAACTTACGCGGGTGAAACCGCAGGGCGCAGCTAGTTAATTATAAACCAGCGCTTGACTACAATCCCGCCTGATGGTAAGCAGTGATGCAATCGTTGATGGCAAAGCGCGCTAGTTTATTAAGAGCCTATTCACTCTAGCCTTGAACACACTCAAATTGTAGTCCGACGGAAACACCGCCGCTGGCAAATTTAAACCGATTAAATGTAAACGATTTATACGTTAAAGTGTTAGTGATTCCTTCTATTGACCGACGACCTGGTGAAGGTCGCGGGAAACCGCTTTATGCGGGAGGCGTAGGACCGGTCGTCGTGGAGAACCTTGGGAGAAGCCTATGTCCAGCAGAGTACGTCTTTAGGCTGAAATGATGATGATGATTGCCGTCAAGCGCTAGTTTATAAGTTAGTAGCGGTCGCCAGCGACTTCATTCGCGTGGAATTAGTTATGCTCAGCTCCTATTGGCTCCTATCCGCAGCGTGATGTTATTTAGCCTAAAGCCTTCGCGGATTAATGGGCTATCCAACGCAAAAAGAATATTTTGTTCTCGGTGGTAGGCCGCATCAGCCGCCGGCGTAAGTTACCACCCACCAGACAAAGTCATGCCGCCAAGCGATTCATCGTGTTCCGGCATGATGTCTGGTGAAGCCGTACGGAGGACAGGGTCTGAGCAGTTGTGTTGCGATGTACGTGCCGGGTACGATGCGCGAAATGTTGTTGTGTCGGGAGTTTGGTTGTGGAGGGCCTCCAGATCAATATCCCTCTGGCGCAGCATCGTTGGTCCTGTTGTTGGGTTTAACATTGCATCACGGCGCTCAACTGCCGTCTTCCTTCCTATTTACTCAGTTCTTTTGGGTGAGTAGGCTTAATAAACTAGCGCGCTTTACCATCAACGATTACATGACTGCTTACCATCAGGCGGGATTGCAGTCAAGCGTTAGTTTGTAATTTATATATAAAAAAGTAGTTCCCGAGATTAGCGCGAACAAACAAAGAAACAAATAAACAAACATACATACAAACAAACTCTTCAGCTTTATATATTAGTATAGATAAAAAAAACAAACTCTCACAGTATAGAAGAAAGGTAATGCTCTTTTAATCGACGACGTTTAAATATAGAAATGGTGTTTAAATCAATGAATACTAAAAATAGGAAAGGAATGTCATTTCTTTTAATACATTCAGTAACACACGTCGCTTATAAGCTTTCGACATCAACTCATTCCCGGAGCAGGTAGGTACAAATCTCCACTTACATATTCGGAATAATTCAAAAAATCAGTTTCAACCACATTCTGGGCCATAAATCACAAAGATATGCACCTCCTGGGTGTCTCATCGTTTATTCAGACCTCTGAATTTGGGGATCGCATTCGTACAGTCTCGGCGAATTTTCCGATTACTACAATAAAGTAGACTGATGCTATCTCTATCTGGTGTGTTCAGTTACTTCGTGTTAGAAAGGGACGCCGTTAGGCTGTTATTGAGCTTTAAAAATATAGGGGATTTGGTACTTTTATTTGTTAGTCCTGGTTGAGATATATTGGAGTGTCCAAAATCGGGCAGTTAGGTGCTCATCTTTTATTAATCGGTGAAGGGTTTTCGTGTTACCAGTCATAGGCAAAGTGGAAAGGACGCATGAATTTATTGAGTAGATATGTGTATAGAGTTCTTACTAACGAAATAAAGGTAGTATGTTGAGAGCATCTTCACATAAATTTCTTTGGAGAAATAAAATGTACATACGTTTGACAATTATTGTATGGAGTAAGTATTAAAATTTCATAATTGTTCAATGAATAAAGTTTTCTGGCGTTTTAAAAATTAGTTCTAAGTATCATTAACAGGACTAACGTTATCTTATATTAGTTTTCTTTAGTAATTAACTACTTACGGCCGGTTTTTGATTCTTAGTCAAACTCATCTAATTGTTAAAAATCGTAACTAATGTTTATTGCAAAATTTGGAATATGATCATTTGTTACTTTATATAATGGTTATTTTTATAGCTAATACTTAATTATTTGACTTTTAACAAAGCTATTATCTGCCTGGACTTGTAAGTCTGAAATCGCCAACTTGCATTGAGCAAGCGTGGTCATTACGCTCAATCCTTCTCTGTATGAGAGGAGACCTATGCCCAGCAATGGGACAATAAAAAGGTTGATAATGAATGCTATTACAACACAAGGTAAACTAAATATTGATAAAAACACATTAAGCATAAATTTTACTATGCCTGTTTTTAACAATTGGTTGACTTTAACTACAGATCAAAAAAACGGCCATAATTAGTGGCCTAGCAATGGCATCGTGAATTAAAACCCAAGCAAGCGTTTAACTTTGTGTAAATTATTTTATTACTACGGTTTTAAAACGATGTAGAAAAAGATTGTGAGGAAACCGGTATGTCCTTGAAGAAATCGAAGACATGTGACTATGGCCCTCTCACAGAAAAAGGAGGCGTATGAACCTTTAGTGGGACCATAAATATAAAACTAGTTAGGTTTTGAATAAAGAAAATGTAAAATTTCAAGAATAAATCACCAAAAACCTTCTTTACAATGTTCACAAGAATAAAAGTAACAATGAAAAGACAATAAGTTTATTTGCAGCAAACAACGAAGAGAAAGTACACAAATACAAAACAAAATGCATTTATTTAGCACACACTAAAATAGACTTAATATTCAAGACAAACATCAGATCAAAAAATTAAGATCAAATTAAATACATATACATGATACATGACTTTATATAAAGTCATGTAATAAACTAGCAAGAAAATGTTACGATAGCAGCAAAAAAACAAGTGGAAAAGAAAATATGAATCAAATCCACGCAAACCGTCCATCGCTCAGCATAATGAAAATCGCGATGAAGAAATAAGCTAAAAGCTGACCCATCAAACTTCAAGACGCACACATCAAAAACTGCAAACTTCGTCTTCAGCGCCGAAGAACACGAACTTAGCATAAAACCATTGACCAATCAAGCCAACGCAAAACTTCGCAAATAAGTATTCGTAACGTACCGCACGGGATTATGTAAATTCTACTCCAGAAGTTTCTACTTAAATAATATATGAAATTATGCAAAATACGTTGAAGAGACGACGAGTTCCGAATCACAGTTGTATCGCTTTTTGAGTGGTTTTACCTCCAAAATACTTTGTCCTTCAACATCGAAAAAATTTCGGGATTTAGCAAAATGGCTTCAATGGAAACTTTGACTATTCGAGGTAGCTTACAAAGTTTAAAAAAAATCATTGATAAGTCAAAAGTATTTTCTTTATCGATATGGTCTAACGTCTTAGGCCCTTCCATTAAAACTTGGTACTTGTCTAAGTGAGAAACTTGGTAAAAAAAAATACTTTTACGAAGATTTGCAGGGCCAATATCGCCTGAGTTCGCACAAGACAGGGAGATTTAGAGGGAAAAACAAAAAATGAAGACGTTACTGCACGCTACACTTTTTAGCGAGCAGTGGCGTACCCAGCCACCACTCCTGATCTTTGATGCCTTTTATGTTTGTAAATTTTTATTGATTTGATAAAACAAAATATACGTATCCAATATTTTTCTATAATCTGAATGACAGACTAAATAGAATAATTTTGTTTTTATCCAGGAAACATCCCTATTCCCTCGCACACTCACCAAAATGACACATACACCGATACAATAACACCGAAAGTCTGGCTACTCTACGCCTGTGCTGATAGTTGGTCTTGGCTGTCATTCGTGGGTTAGAAGTCTGAAAGTCTAAGAACAAGTCTTACCGAAGGTCTTGTATTATCCAGCAACTGGATTGTGTGTGTCAAATAGGTAGTCGTATCATGTATAATACTGGGATTAGAAACCATCTGTTTAAGTCTTGAAGCCGACCCCCAACATATGTATTTAGTATTTAGTTGGAAAAGGCAGGCTTTTGAAGTTATCTTCAAAAGTATTTTGTTTCTAGGCTGTTCTGAATTATGAATATAGAATTTATATATATCTATTCCAGCTCCTTGCTCTTCTTTTCATTTAATTTTTTCGTTACGTTCAAGATTTCTGGTATGCCTACGAGTCGGTCCAACGAACCGAAAACATTCCTGAATGTGATTTTTATTAAATGAACTGACGATTTTATTTTTATTTAAGACTCTGATGTCTGCACCGTTTGCTTTATTCTTTTTAATTAAATACAAACATAATTGAGTCTTAAGCGAATATTTTCCGAATATACGCTTATGGCTAAATTATGAAGGAGGTGTGAGCAGAGGTTTAAATCCGAGAATAGAATACTCTTTATTATGTACACCATATAGATTACAAAAACATAAATATAAAGACAAAGGAGAGAACATAAATATAAAGACTTTTACAAAGGGTGACACAATGGGCGATCTTATCGCTAAGAGCGATCTTTTACAGACAACCTTTGGATGGAATAGTAAGGGGAAGGAGAGAGAAATAATGTAGGTAGTCTACAGTGTACTATTTACATAGTTTATATAATAATAAATATGCACGTTAAGTGTATCATACTAGTCTAATAAATATATACATCTAATTAATAAAAATCATATGAAAGCAAATAAAATAAAAATAATGACATGTTTAATGACACTTTTAATTTTTCTTACGCCACTGTATCGGTCAGTAGGGCACTACGTGATACGTCATTAGTAGCAATGGGTTTCATTTTGACAGTTTTACAACATTCATTGCGGTATTTACGTTGGTGAGGAGACATCTGGACCAATGGCTTGGTAATAGGCTACAAAAATGTTAGTTATAGTAATACATATTTAGGGGCTGTTTCAACCGGAAATGGGAATTGTAGATCATTCATCTTGCTAATGCAAAAATATTTGAGCCTCCTTCTACCATTTTGGTCTTTAATTCATTTTTATTTTATTTATTTATTTAATCTTACACTTACTACCATTACAGGAAAAGGGAGAACAGGAGGGGGGAAGGTTATGGCTAGCGGGTAACTGTCTGATGATTCATGTCGGTCGTTACAGTTCTGCTTGCGAGCTTAAGGATTTTGCGTGACGCCTGTTTTAGATTCAACGTTTTTGAGTTATTTTTTCTTTACATCTTACACCAAGTACTTACTAGAAGCAGTGGCTAATAATTAATTTTCAGCTTACATAAGACGCATCCTCCGAAAGCACCAGTAAAGTTACATCTCTCAAAATAACAAAGATATTCAAGGAAAGACTAAAGCCATAAACTAAGTCGTGATTGTGCTCTGGAGCCGCGCCAAAGAGATTTCCTTACAGTTGACTTAAGATCAGATGTGCTATAGACGTGCATAGATAGCCTTTTTGTTTGTGCCGTGGTAAATGGGGTTAAGCAAGATGAGTTGGTTTATGTTGATTTTATTTTAATAAAATAACGATTGACGTTAGTAAGGGTTGGTTCGTACCCAGACTGACGCTTTACTCATCATCATTATCATCTCAGAGTTAATCCCAGTCGCATTCGAAGCTTTTTTAGCTTTGGAGTCTGGGGTCCGCTTTACCAGTCTAACTGCTGATTTTGGCTAAACTTCGATATTTTTCCGTGAAGCGGACTGCCGTCTGACCTCCACAACCCGAAGGCGATATCGAAGCATTGCAGTTAGACCAATTGTTGGACTTTTGAGGGCTCCAACAACCCGTAACGACTGCCACTAGATGTTCGTATGGCAACCGGGACCAACGGCTTAGCGTGCTTTCCGAGTCACGACCAGACCAGTGCAAATACCTATTCATATATGAATATACATATGTATGCTCATGCATACATATGTATATTTACACAACGCGGGGATTTAACCCGCGCCTCCTTGCGCAGCGGCCGCGTTCGCTATCGCTACTCCACGGAGGCTGACAAAAATACAAGATCGCTTTCTTGTGTCGAAAATCGTCACAACTAAACAATTAATTGAAAGATTTACAAAATATGTATTACTGTTTCTATTCTAATAACAAATACATAAAATAGTTTTCTTTTTTTATAATCATAAATAAGTGCTTGATCGCAATCCCGCTTGATGGTAAGCAGTGATGCAATTGTTGACGGCAAAGCACCCTAGTTTATTAAGAGCCTTTTCACTCAAAAAAACTGAGTGAATAGAAAGGAAGACGGCAGTTGAACGAGGTGATGCAATGTTAAACCCAACAAAACGACCAACTATGCTGCGCCAGAGGGAGATTGATCTGGAGACTCTTCACGGTCAAACTCACGACACAACAACACTTGGCGCATCGTGCCCAGCACACATCGCAGCAAACCTGCTCAGACCCGTCCTCCGTACGGCTTCACCATACATCAACGGCCGGAACACGACGAATCGCTTGGCGGCAAGATTTTGGTGTAACCAAAAGCCTCGTACTTTAACATTAAAAGGTCGACGATTTTGACACTAAAGCCCTACTCAGAAGTGTTCAGAGTTGTCAATAATGATTCAATATTGAACAACTCAATCACATTCGCGAACAAAATATTTCACAGTAGAAACTCAACCCTTTTTCAATTGCAGAAGCCTCTCATTGAGTTGACTCCGGACAACTTATTAACGTATTTGGCAAAAGATTCTAAGCTCGGCTTCCATTCAGAGCGAAACAAAACAGAAAAAAACTACAGTGTATTGAAACCTCGTGACATAATAGCGGATGAGACCTGACATCATCAGGGAATGGGAACGCGAAATAATAAGACTCCTGTTTTGGTACAAACTGGATGCTGTAGCGAGGGTTGGTATTTAGTACAGCGAGATATACATACTTGTTGATCACTACCTGTAGACCGTGCGACAAAATAAGGTTACAATTTCCCACTACAGCAGCAGCCGCTATATCTTCTTCTTCTTCAGCCTATAGATGTCCACTGCTGGACAAAGGCCTCCTCCAAGGCTTTCCACGGTGACCGGTCTTGTGCTGCCCGCATCCATCGGCTTATCGCGACCTTCACCAGGTCATCGGTCCACCTTGTTGGGGGCCTCCCGCTGCGTCTTCCAGTACGTGGCCGCCACTCCAGAACCTTACTGCCCCATCGGCCATCATGTTTTACTATACGGTGTCAAAAAAGACTCTCTAAAAGAATATTCATCATCAACCTATTGTTTATCGTACACCTACTCATACAGAGAAGGATTGAGCGTAGTCACCACGCTTGCTCAATGCGGGCTGACGATTTCAGACTTAAAGTCCAGGTTTCCTGAAGATGTATTCCTTCACCTTGTAATCAGTCATTGGTGTCCAAGATATACTTAGAAAGTACATATTATAATGATTAAAGAGAAGGATGTGAAAAGTAATATGTATGACGGCTGAAGAGAAAACCTAAGTTAAATGTATTTTGTTAATATAGAGATAGAGTTACTCAAACTTATACTCAAAAACTCAAGGACGACGCTATATATTCCTTACTATCAATACATAGTATAAAACAAAGTCGCTTTCGCTGTATGTCCGTATGTATGCTTAGATCTTTAAAACTACGCAAAGGATTTTGACGCGGTTTTTTTTAATAGATAGAGTGATTCTTAAGGAAGGTTTAGACTACCTTTTATTCCGGAAAAAATTGATATTCCCGAGGGAAATCCAAAAAGCGCGATATAACCGAACTGTACGCGGGCGAAGCCGCGGGCGGAAAGCTAGTAATATTATAAATGCGAAAGTATCTCTGTCTGTCTGTCTGTCCGGCTTTCACACCTAAACTACTGAACCGATTGTGATAAAATTTGGTACACAGATAGTCTAGAGCCTTAAAAAGGACATAGGCTATAAAACATCCCGCTATGACCAATAGGAGCAGAGCAGGAACAAAAAATGTTGCGGACACGGGAGCAAAGGCTGATGTACCTACTATATATTGCTCCCATTATATTAACAGGCGCTTATTTTATATCAACTGAGCTCATTCGGCTAAAGGGTTACGCGGGTGAAACCACGGGGCACAGCTACTAATATTATAAATGCGAAAGTATCTCTGTCTGTCTGTCTGTTTGTCCGGCTTTCACGCCGAAATTACTGAACTGATTGAAATGAAATTTGGTACACAGGTAGTCTAGAGCCTAAGAAAGAACATAACATCCCGCAATGACTAATAGGAGCAGAGCAGTAACAAAAAATGTTGCGAAATCGGGAGCAAACGCGGGCGTACATATTGCTTCCATTATTTTAACAGGCGCTTATTTTATATCAACACGCGGACGGAGTCGCGGCCATCAGCTAGTATAAATATATTTGCTATGTTAACCGCTAAATTTTGTGACTTGCATCACATTGAGTAGCGCGGTGCCTCCGTGAGCCTTTGTCCTAGGCACGACGTTTGCTCCCGTTTTTAAAATTAAAACTTTGCGGCCCGGAATGTTAAGCTCGCGTACCCAGCTAATATTTCGTTTTGCCAATCACGTACCTACCTAGCTTTGTATTACCAAGTATTAAAAACAAAACGTAAACATAGCCTGTACTCCATAGCTGTTATTGTGCAATCTGAAATGTTCTAGCTGTGTGAGGGTTCATATGTGTCTTTCGAAGCTATTCAATATGGGCAACCAGTCTCCTAATTGCGTAAGATACTATTACTAACAATTTTTTTTTATAAATTATAAACTAATGCTTGACCGCAATCCCGTCTGATGGTAAGCAGTGATGCAATCGTAGATAGTAAAGCCCGCTAGTTTATTAACAGCCTATTCACTCTAGCCTTGAAGACACTCAAGTTGTAGTCCGACGGAAATACCGCTGCCGTAAAGTTGTTCCAGTCGTAAGGGTGGAAACTCGCCGTAAGACGGGTCGTCCGATGGTGGAACGAAGATGGCGGTATTAAATCATGCAATTCCCTCGCACACTCACCAAAATGCATCCCATAGAACACTGAAGGCCTGGCTATTCTACGCCTGTGCTCTAGGCTTTGGAGACCATTTAGTCTCGAAGCTCTTCAATATGCGCAACCAGCCTCCTAATTGTGTAACATACTACTACTAACATTTTTTTTTTATATAAATTATTAACTAATGCTTGACCGCAATCCCGCCTGTTGGTAAGCAGTAATGCAATCGTTGATTACTATCAAGCGCGCTAGTTTATTAGTAAATTATTTACTCTAGCCTTGAAGACACTTTAATTTTAGTCTGACAGAAACACCGCCGCTGGTAAATTGTTCCAATACTTTTATGTGTTCGGTATAAAAGACGAGACGAAACGCTTCGTCCGGATCGTAGGGGTGTCAACAACGTAAGGGTGGAAATTCGCCGTACGACGGGTCGTCCGATCATGAAACAGAGATGGGGGAATTAAAACATGCAATTCCCTCGCACACTCTCCAAAACGGATCCTATAGAACACCGACAGGCCGGCTCCTCTTCGCCTGTGCTCTGTGTGTGAGACCGTTTTGAGATAAATCTTGGTCGCCAATTAGCCTCTTCGCACGCCTCTCCACTGAATCCATAGTATCCAGGTGGCATTTTGCATCACCAGCCCAAATGTGGCTGCAGTACTCCACACATGAACGGACTTCAACAACGAGAATCATTTTGAAGCATATTGCTAATCCATTGCTATATAAGTTTGAAAAATGTGTATGCTCAAAAAGGTCATGCAATGAATGGTGTTGAACTGTAAAAAAAGAAACCCATTGTTAATGATAGTATATTACGAAATTACCCTACTGGTTTTATAATGATCGGAACTTGTCGAACTCAGTGGGCAAGTATTCTCTGGAGTGGAGTGTATTTTCTGGAGTGGTCTTTTGAATCGCACCGGACTCGCATGGTGAAATAAACCCTAAATTCTCTCGCATCCCAGAAATGGGAACATTCTAATTACTTTATATGTATATTACCTTTACCTGTTTCCTCAGAGGATCTTCATTTAGATGTTTCTTAGCGACCTCCTTTATTCCAAGAGACGGTTACAAGATTGCAATCACACGGTCAGACCACTGCGTCCACTGGTATTCTGATAACATTGTGCAAGGAAAATCTAATTCCCGAGTTTCAAGCAAAGATTCAGCGTATCGTGAGAAACATAAAAACAAAGTAGGTATAGTATCATTGAGATTAATGTAAAGCTTTAATTTAGAAAATCATTTTAAATTATAATACTGAATCCTTTTCTGGTCCCAACGTTAGTTTTAGATCGTAACTTTAAAGATTTAATTTTACGGTTGTTATCATTAAGATTTATTATTACTATAAAAAAATTAAATTTATTAAAATACATAGATCAACATTGAATGTATAAAAAGTCTGTTTATTTTTTATAAGTACATTCAATGTTGATCTATGGATTTTAATAAATTTCATTTTCATTTATAAAATAATTCAGATTTATTTTGATACTCTAGCCTTACCATAGAACTAAGTTGGGGCTACCCGACAAAATCTGTTACGTATGTATTAATACCTACCTACTATTACAATCACTGCGAGAACCGAGCGAGCAAAGCGAGCGATGCTACGGCAGTCAAACACTTAATCCATCTTCATCACAGTAAGTAGGTCATTTAAGGTGCCCAAAATGGAATTAAAAAACAGGTTACTTTTTGCCTGATGGTTAGCAGTGATGCAATCGTTGATGGTAAAGCGCGTTAGTTTATTAAGAGCCTATTCACTCAAAAATAACTGAGTGAATAGGAAGGAGACGGTAGTTGAGCGAGGTGATGCAATGATAAACCCAACCGCATGACCAACGATGCTGCACCAGAGGGAGATTGATCTGGAGACCCTCCACGGCCAAAGTCCCAACACAACATCATTTGGCGCAACGCACCCGGCACACATCGCAACACAACTGCTCAGACCCGTCCTCCGCAAGGCTTCACCAGACATCATAAAGTATTAAATGTAGAACTCTCTTTCTAAATGAAAGCATATTCTAACAATACAAAATATCTTAGATACAAACTTTAAAGTAAAACTCGACGATGAACACTGATTGTCGAAGAAAAAGAAATACTTATCTTTCGTTATTTTAGTCCAACTTTCAATACAACTGCAGCAAGACGAGAATGGATTAAAAGTATTCCTTTATTTTCTCTTAATCTTGATGGAAAAAGAAAAAAGTATCATTTGAATGGGTATTTATTTTCTCTGTTCCAACAAAAATGCTTGTAAAGCATTATTCTTTACCGGAGAACTGGACATAGAATATATATACAGAAGGCTGGATGCATGCTTCATAAAACGCGAGAAAACGTACGCACACATAGGTTCGTATTACAGAAGGAAACTCAAGCATTGATCTCTGTTTAAATATTACTTAAAACTAGTTTCAACCAATCAAATGGCTTCAAACGAGACTTAAGTAGAGCTTGAGTTTTGAGTGACGTTCTGTAATACGGACCATAGACTTGGTACACGCACAGTTAGTGCAGGTTCGATCAACAAGACGTAGTGACGCGTTTGCACACGCCACTCAGACGAGGCATGCTGCTGAGGGCTGCTCGCACGAGAACAGAGCCGTCGATCTCGCGACGACGGGTCAAGGCCTGCCGGATTTACCGTAGAATTGGGAGACCCGGTACCCCAGAAAGACAAACGCTTAGGGGTTTTAGCCGGTAAGAGTCCGGCACTCCCCTAAGCGTCCCCGATCGCAGAATAGTCCATGAGAATTTTTCCATCTTCGAAAAAATAAAAAAGAAGGTCTCCAAAGGACCTTGGCGGAAACTTGGCGTTATCGCAAAGGTCCGGTAGTACTTCACACCAGCGTAGCTTATAGTGTTGTAAAAAGCACAGGTCCGTTCGTGTGTGGTGTACTGCAGCCACATTTGGGCTGGTGATGCTAAGTGTCACCTGGCCACTTTGGATTCAATGGAGAGGCGTGCGAAGAGGCTGATTGGTGACCCTGATTTAACTCAAGATGGTCTCTAAAGCCTAGAGCACAGGCGTAGAGTAGCCAGCCTTTCGGTGTTCTATAGGATGCATTTTGGGGAGTGTGCGAGGGAATCGCATGATTTAATTCCCCCATCTCCGTTCCACCATCGGACGACCCGTCGTACGGCGAGAGTCCACCCTTACGTTGTTCGTACATCGAGGGAATGGAACAATTTGCCAGCGGCGGTGTTTCCGTTGGACTACAATTAGAGTGTCTTCAAGGCTAAAGTGAATAATTTACTAATAAACTAGCGCGCTTGATAGTAATCAACGATTGCGTCACTACTTACCATCAGGCGGGATTGCGGTCAAGCGCTAGTTTATAATTTATATAAAAAAAGAACAAGTGCGCTCCGCTTGGGCACGGCAGGAGCGCGATTCAAATGCGCGGTTGAAGTGACGGTGCCATGCAAAAGTAAAGTTCTCTAAACTTATAAAGAAAAGGGAAAATCATCCTACCAGAGGGGGTGTCGTATCTGGTGAGCAACTGCCCGACGGTTATTGTCAGGACGTTGTTTTATGCAAAACTTTTGGACCTTCTGACGTCACTGTTCTGTTCTTTCATCTCCTGGGTATTAAACGTGGACGCAATATTGTTATTGGAATTATAAATTCTTGTTTAGCGGACAATAATGGTGATGGTTTATGCTCCGTGAAAGTTTGTTGTATCTCGGGAAATGTTTGTTTCTTTGTAATATTGGGGAGCGATATGGTAAACGTTAATTTATTCGCATCTACCGTGGGATGAGTTGCATGCGAAGTGTTCAAAAATCATTTATAGACTAGCTTTCCGCACGCGGCTTCGCACGCGTGAATTTGGTTAAGTATTTCGCGCTTTTTAGATTCCTTATTTTCGGGGATTAATTATCGTATCATTTAGCTTCTAAGTTTACA
Source organism: Sesamia nonagrioides (assembly GCA_017933935.1). Lineage (NCBI taxonomy): Eukaryota > Metazoa > Arthropoda > Insecta > Lepidoptera > Noctuidae > Sesamia > Sesamia nonagrioides. Next base: position 46,300 of record JADWQK010002342.1, read on the forward strand.
TGTGCATATTCGTTTGCAATATTATTACCTTTGTTTTAAACGACACACAGCGCCATCTATCACCGAACTGGTATGAAGCTAACAATATTTTTTGTGTTCTCTCAGGAATATAAAATTTTTCCGGGATGAAAAGTACCCTATTATCAAAGCAATCGGTTTAGGAGTTTCAGCGTGAAAGCGGAACAAACAAACTCATTTTCCGATTAATAAGGATTTTAAGTTAGGACTTCTAGTATTTACCAAAGTTCTACTTTAATAAATGTTTACAGTTAGGGTTAAGTTTTTCACTTGTGGTGTTTTTCACTTGGTGTGAGGGATTGATCCGTGTGGTATCGGGCTTAGAATAGTACCAACCATATTCTCCCGTGGGTGTCGTAAGAGGTGAACACTTAACTAAAGGAACTCTCACCAGGGAAGCGGGCAGCAGCGTTTCTCCTGTGGAATATCAAATTACTGCGATCGCCAACCCGCCTGCCAAGCGTGGGGATTATGGCAAACCCCCCCAATATAATGAAAGCCTTGGTAGAGGCTTTTGTCCAGCAGTGGCCCTCTATAGGCTGAAGAAGAACAAGAAGGTGTGAATAAGAGACATAAGTAGTGCCTATATGCCATCCTTGTTCTTTCCCCTATCCTAGATGCAAGTTAGAATATATAGCCTCTCTGTTTATGAACACAAAACCGGACATTACATACGTTTCTGTTTTTTTGACTGAAAACTTTTTGAGATTTCGCGACATTGGAGCTGATAATGTCAATACAAGGAGAAAGTGCACAAACCCCATAAAGAAATTTGAATGAAATGAAAAATTTGACATATTTTTGAACGAAAGCAAAAGACTAATCCAAAGATCTTCCAAAGAAATGTACAACAGAATACAGAATTAAAACCCAGTCCAAGTGTTTCAAGTCGAGTTGATTAAGCAAAAATATGTAGCAAGTTTCCTACAATTGGACGGAAGAGGAATTTGCATACCACCGTCTAACAGTCGTAACAGTGACTGGTGAATTTGATTATAATTACCATTTCGGTTTGACATAACATTGGCAAGTTTGTGTCTGGCACTTTCGGTGTTGGAAATGTGACGGTGTTGAATGGTGAGTTGTTCTGTATTTAGCATTGCTGATCGTCGTTATATAAGAGCTTGTGGAAATCAAGAGAAATATTATTGTTGTATACGTCAACGTTGTTTTGTTGAGCGTTTTGTTTTTTTTATTTTTTTTATTTGAAATAGTGCTTGACTGCAATCCCGCCTGATGGTAAGCAGTGATGCAATCGTTGATGGTTGGGATGGATGGGAAAGAGCACTAATTTATTAAGCCTTTTCACTTAAAAAACTTAGGAATAGGAAGGATGACGGCAGTTGAGCGAGGTGATGCAGTGTTAAACCCAAGATTAACACGACCATCGATGCTGCGCCAGAGGAAGATTGATCTGGAGACTCTCGACGACCAAACTCCCGACACAACAACATTTGGCGCATCGAACCCGCCACACATCGCAACACAACTGCTCAGACCCGTCCTCCGTACGGCTTCACCATACATCATGCCGGAACACGACGAATCGCTTGGCGGCAAGACTTTGTCTGGTGGGTGGTAAATTCTGCCGGCAGCCGATGTTAGCGCAAATAGGCGACCGACTACAGCCACCGGTGTCTGGAAGCCGCCACGTTTTATAATCCCAAATATCGGAACGTGAATGGATTTCGGATATGAATGTATCAACATCCATTGAGACGTCGTGCTCCATGATGGTACGCGTGCGATACGTAGAACGTCGAACGGTTAATTGCGCAGGGGGTTGAGTGATCCGACAGTGGCGAGTGTCAGCGTTTTGTGTGGCACGTAATGACCACTAGTGGCGAGTCGCGGACACTACTGTAGCGAGTGGCCGCCACCGGAAACACGTGTGCGGCGCGTCTATACAAAATATATTTAAAAGTGAGTCGCTCTCGCTGGTCACCGGTGGCTGTGGTCGGTGGCCTATTTGCGCCGAGCCTTATACGACGGCCATTATATGACGGGTTTGTGGTTAAATTATAACAGGGGTACGGGTCTATGTTCAAGTTAGGCTACGCTTTCCGCTGTAATTCCGTGGCCAGGTGGTCCAGACCATCCGAACCAGGACCACTCTCTGCTTTGGAAGGAACATTATGTAGTGGTTTCCTTCGTGGAACTTCGATAGTCGTTAAGGGTCATCAAGAGGACGAAAGTCTAAAAATCAGTCTTATCTATGGTATTGCTGTGTCGTACTGTAACGAATGTACCTTATATCAACGGCATAAAGTTCAATATTGCGTGACTTGTCTTACGTAACTTTTAAGCCCTATATCTCGAGACTTAGGCATTGTAGAGGTACAATCTAAAAATGCATTGCAGACCTATCGAAGCGTACAGGTTTCGTCAATATTGACAACGAAAGGTCGATATTCAAATTACTAGAAACTCGCCTCCTTTGAAGTACACTTGCAGCATGTACTGGAAATCACGCGTTATTATTATTATTACTTCTAGACAGATCTGGAATGTACGATTAGCTTGCGATTAGATAAAGAGGCGTGACTCAGCGCGTGAGTCAGTCTGCATTTGACTCAATTCCTAAGCTTTTTCATCTTTTGGAGTCTGGGGCCCGCTTCCGTCCATGAAGTTTCTTGCACGTTCTTCTCAATAGAGATCTACGCTTTGGAACGTGCAGTTTAGCTTCACTTTTCTTGACTGACCAACATTGACTATTCAAAAGCACCAACGGATGGTTAATTTGAAAAAAAATAATTTTGATTTCGATTTTTGATTTTGATTTTGCTTAACCTGCCACTGCTTAACAGAGTCTAACTGCTGATTTCCGCTAAACTCCGATATTTTCCGTGAAGCGACTGCTGTCTGACCTCCACATCCCGAAGGCGGTATCGAAGCAATACAGTTAGAGAAATTCTTGGACTTCTGAGGGCTATAACAACCGTGTGGTGTCGTCCGATGGTGTAACGGAGATGGGGAATTAAATCATGCAATTCCCTCGGACCAAAACGCATCCTATAGAACATCGAAAGGCTGGCTACTCTTCGCCTGTTCTCTAGGTTTTGGAGACCGTCTCGAGTTAAATAAGGGTCACCAATTAGCTTCTTCGCACGCGTCTCCACTGAATCCAAAGTGGCTAGGTGACACTTAGCAGCACCAGCCCAAATGTGGCTGCAATACTCCACACACCAACGGACCTGTACTTTGTACAACATTAGAAGCTGCCCTGCTGTTAAGTACCGCCAAACCTTTGCAATAACGACAAGTTTCCTGGCAGCCACCTTAGCCTTAGACTCAATAAACCGCCCAAAGTTTAGGTACTTCGATGGAGTTGCCCTCATCTGTACCAGGCAGAATATCAACAACGTTCATTTGTTATCAATACACTGTAATTCAAAGAAGTTTCCTCTTTCAGATTCATGATCCCCATTAGCAGTACATAAATCATTTGAAACAACAAACTTAAAACAAACGCCTGTAGCCTCCTCTAGGTATATACCAACTAATTGATAGACCATTTCATTTCTGCTCCATAATCCAATCACAGATAATTAATTATTGCCAAAAGCAATGATGTAGCCCTCTCAGGCATTTGTTTACAAACAAAAGGGCACTTCTCTCCTTTTCAATATAGAAAATCAAAACTGTGGTGGAGACCATTTATAAAATCAGTCTGAGAATTTTCTCCAATGACATAAATGGTAAAATGTTGGTAGATATTGCTGGAAAGTTTGGAGGACTTTGGGTTTGAATACTTTTAGATATTCGCAGTGATTGCTTTTGGTTGTCTTTGGTTGTGTTGGTGTTTGGTCTGGAATTAAATTAGGTTTTTTTTTTTTAAATAATTAAAAAGTAGTGCTTGACTGCAATCCCGCCTGAAGGTAAGCAGTGATGCAATCGTTGATGGTATAGCGCATTAGTTTATTTAGCCCATTCACTTAAAAAAACTAAGGAGTAGGAAGGATGACGGCAGTTGAGCGAGGTGATGCAATGTTAAACCCAATACCAACACGACCAAACGAAGCTGCGCTAGAGGGAGATTGATCTGGAGACTCTCCACGACCAAACTTCCGACACAAACAACATTTGGTGCATCGTAGCCGCCACACATCGCAACACAACTGCTCAGACCCGTCCTCCGTACGACCTCACCAGACATCATGCCGGAACACGACGAATCGCTTGGCGGCAACACTTTGTCTGGTGGGTGGTAACTTCTGCCGGCAGCCCATGTTATGGCCTACCACCACCTCCCGCGCGCGCGTCATCTTGCTAGTGTCATTAAAAACAAGATAACGGAAGCTACCCAGAATACCGCTGGGTCATACATATATGCCACATGTCAGATGACAATTTGGGCAAAGTCTACGATATGATAATAAAGATAAACATGAATGAAGTGTTTTAGACCCTTGTGTGTGTGTCCCAGACTAGGTATTACTCCAGCATCGTAGCATTTACAAATAATTAAATTTACTTACACAAACAGCTAAATCCGCAACATATGCCTCTAAACAGCTTGTTGCGTGTAAACTTACCTAAAAACATTTACATGGGTGAAGTTTGACACTAGCCTATAATACTACAATGCGATTCGACATAGGTACTTTCCGAAGCAACCATGCGCGGAAAGTACCTGTGTCATCCGAAACTTCAGAGAGCCGTGCCTTCTCCCGAGCCATTCCGCCAGCACCGGCCGATGGCCTCGATGGTGTTGAGGCCTTGGAGTGAGACCATGAGCTAACTATTCACGCTGAAACGTCTACAGAATTGATTGGTTGAAAATATTACTGACAGCTCATTTCACCTAAGCTTCTTCAGTGAGATTTTTACAGAACAGATTACCTGTTTTTGTTGATGTATTGTTATGAGGAAACTCTAGTGGTGCTTTCTCTATACAAACATTTTCCGCTGTTTTCTTCGTGGGTAATGCTTTTAGAGCAATTTTTTTTCTACAATTTTACACTGTAATTTTACGCCATCATCTGACTTTTTCCGAAACTTAATAATAAAAGAAATACGATACTGCAAAATCGCGAAAAATAACCCATTTTTACCGTGATGTTCAGATGACTATTAGACAAACGTGATAAGTTTTTGACAAAAAATAAAATAATAGAAGCATAGATCTACTTTCCTCTAAAGTTTGATATAAAAATAATTGAGATCTGTGGTGTTTTGAAAGAGAAAACAGCGGAATATGAAACGTTTTTTAGTCAACGTTCTTGTAAGAAAAATCAGCCTGAGCTGCAACTGTCCTTTTCGCACTTTACCTGGAGAGGTTGGAAGCAGCGGGACGGCAATAGTTTCTTCAAATATCTATTTTCCAAATTCCTCGGTAAGAGAGTACCTCTTAACGATTGAACCAGTGCATCTATAATCTAGGGATATTAAAGCATTCAAGCTAAAACGGTGTTTATTGATATATGGAATGTTTAAATTTCTGCGATTTGCTCTTCATCGAACTTCAAAACGAGTAATCGAATAGTCATTACATCGAATAAATAATACAATCGAATATTCAATAGAATGATTGTATGTCATTGTAGCCGTCTAAGTTACTTTATAGGACAATGAAATATTCAATAGGTTTCTCAAATGAGGCTATGTAAATGGACGTTACGTGCCACGGAAATTCAAATCAATATTCGTTTACTTCATACCAATAAATCGTGAAGATTCCAGGATTTAAAAAGTTAATAAGATAACGGAAACACTTTAAACCCAATAACTTAAACTAATATATAAAGTTGAAGAGTTTGTGTGTTTGTTTGTTTGAACGTGCTTATCTCAGGAACTTCTGGACCGGTTTGAAAAATTCTTTTTGCATTGGATAGCCCATTAATCCAGAAAGGCTTAAGGCTATAGAACATCACGCTGCAACCAATAGGAGCGGAGCATAACCAAATCCACGCGAACGAAGGCACTGGCGGCCGCTAGTACACAATGAAATTTAAAAAAAAATAGTTAGATAAGGTTTACGTTTCCTATCAAAATACTGTGAGGAAAAATGCCTAAAGAAACTTAGAAGTTACAATATTTTATAAAGTCCACACGTAATCTTGTTCAAATGATGTGACGACCATGTACGGGGAGATTGTTGGAATTATTGAATTTGAGGGGAGTACCATACAGGATTGAACGAACAAGTCCAATCAGTGGAAGAATTTGTCAATAATCGTATAGCTCAACTTTGAACTTGTAAAATTATACATTTGAAACCTACTATTATACACATTGGAAACTTTTATTTAGGTGTGATGCCGAGCAGAAGTCACCTTTTACTTCGAAATCCTTGGCATTTAGATGACAAATCAGCTTTAGAATATTCACAGTGGGACATCTTTGAACAAATTAAAGTTTCAAAACTGAAAGTCAATTTCTGAATGTCTAAGTTGTTTTAAAGATAAATTGACAAACCGTTTGAAATAAACTGTGTTTGAAATATCAACTTTCATACTTTTGTAGTGTCTTTTGTAACATTTATTATAAAAAAAATGTCTTAATTTTGCTATCGACAGTATGAAGATCAGTGTACTTGTTTATGGCCAGTCCGTTGTAGCCAAGGAAATTATATCTAGATCATACGTCAATTCCAGTAATTTAAACTGTTCAAAATCTAGTCGCATCTCGACGACAAACTATTATCTAAAACTAGTCACCATTCGCCATACGATACAATCGGAGAGAGATCATAACCTTATGATCTCTTTTGAATTGACCTCAATTCCAGTAATTTAAACTATTCAAAATCTAGTCGCATCTCGGCGACAAACTAATATCTAGAACTAGTCACCATTCGCCATACGATACAACCGGAGAGAGATCATACGGTCAATTCTAGTAATTTAAAATGTTCAAAATCTAGTCGCATCTCGGCGACAAACAAGTTCCTTGGTTGTAGCTCTAGAACCTTGCTCTAGACAGCTTTTTGACTTCTTTACGAAGGCGTAGTCACACGTTACATATACCTACCTACCGTAGCACTTTGACAACGTGTGACTACGCCTTTCCAAACATGAAAATTTATCTCTACATAGTGAATGTTGCATACTTCAGAATAGTATTGTATGACATTACTACTGTGTCCATTTACTTGCAACTACATTAGCAACTTTGTTCAGTTCAGTATTCTGAAAATCTTGTTTTATACATTTTCAGAGTCGTTTTTTGTCGTAGTTGGGTTTTAGTTTTTTAACTTTTTTTTATTTGTACTATTTTGGTGTTAAAGTGTATTTGTGGCGCATATTATTAAAAAAAGTTAAACTGATGAACTAAAAACTAGGTACTTGACATATTACCTACATCTACACGCACATATAACAACATAAGCCCGAAGGCATATAGTGCAGAGGCCTTTTTATGGGAGATTTAGCCAGTTATTAAACTGTTTCCGCCTTCACCGCGTGGAGTTACTCCCAGCTTATGTCGTTTTCATTAGTGCATTACATATTCTATTAATGTTCACACTGCTCTACATTGCATAAAGCGATTCACAGTTCCCTTGATCCGCGCTTTACTCTTATTGCTCATATTTAACATCATTAAAGCATTCTTGTAATTATGTACAAGCATAAAGCACTCGTGAAGCTCTTTCACGTGATACCAAACACGGTATATTTATTTTAATTTTATATTAACATATAACTTTTTGTCCGCTAGAGGGCGCAATACTAAATTTGGTGACAAGCTTAATAGCTCATAACTAACAGAATATCAAGGCCCTTCTAATGGTACTGCAGTGGTCTTATTCTGTTAAGTAGTAAAGAAGCTATGAACGAAAAGATGTGAATTATATGCAACCAGCCCATGAATACAGGTAAAGACACACGCAAATGCTAGCAGTATATATATATTCAAAATGTACAAGTGAAGAGCTTTCAAATGATACCAAACACGGCATATTTATCTTAACTTTATTTTTTTACTCTGTATGTTTTGTCCGCTAGAGGGCGCCACAGTAGATTTTGTGAAACCCCATATAGCCTATAACCAGCGGACAATTAAGACGCTTCTAATGATATATTACTTGTCGAATTCTGATAAGTAGTTTAGAAGTTACGAGGGAACAGATGAACATACATACATACATACATACATACATACATACATACATACATACATACATACATACATAGCCTATCAAAATCATAACCCTCCTTTTGCTTTGCCGTAGTCGGGTAAAAATAACTAACTCCTACATACTAATGTTCAATTTATGCTATAACTTGGCCTTTCACTATTTTTACAACGGGCTCAATAGTGCTAGTCCATCTGAAATCAACTTAATTGCCTTTAAAATAACGTTGATATTTGTCTAACATGAACTAGATTTAAGAGATCCTTAGCACTTAGACTATAGGATACAGAGCGGGGCTGATTGTAAAGGCTACATTATTTTTAAGGGTTTGTTTGATAATAAATCACTGAAACCCATTATGCAATTCCCACATTCTATTGCTTTTTTAAATATTTTAAACTAGTGCTTGACCATAATCCCGCCTGATGGTAAGCAGTGATGCAATCGTTGATGGTAAAGTGCGTTAGTTTATTAAGAGCCCATTAACTCTAGCCTTGAAGATACTTAAATTGTAGTCAGACGGACCCGCCACTGGCAAATTGTTCCAGGCTTTCGATGTATGCGGTATAACAAACGAGGCGAAACGCTTGGTCCGGATCATAGTGGTGTCAACAATGTATAGGTACTCACCGTACGATGGGTCCATGATGGAACGGAGATTGAGAAATTAAGTCATGCAATAGGATAGTTGACAAAAAACAAACTAATTAGTCCGTCAGTCAGATGTCCAAAAAATACCACACCAATCAAATCAAATCGAAAAACTTACTTTTTACTAGACACGTATTTTTTCTTTTTTCATATAAACAAAAAATGAAGACGACATAGTGCGTGGAAAACTCGTGGGACGTCACTGCACGCCACACTTTTTAGCGAGCAGTGACGTCACCAGCCACCACTCCCGATCTTTGATGCCTTTTATATTTGTCAATTTTTATTGATTTCATAAAACAACATTATACGTATCCAAAATTTTTCTATAATCTGAATGACGGAATAAATAGAATCAATTATTTTTTACCCAGGAAACATCCCTATTCCCACGGAGACTTTCCAAAATGCATTCTATAGAATACCGATAGGCTGTCATAAACCTTTTATATTTCTAGAAATATATTAACTCTAGAATCCGATACGCCTGTATGTAAAACAGGAACTCTATAAAAGTCCACAAAACGAAACCGTAGAAAGAGGTTATTTATTCATATTTCAGAATAAACTTGGTTCGTCTCCAAGTAGAATCCGAAAGATACGGTATAAGGAAATATCGTTACCGTATTGCCAGTCCAAGGGAAAGCTAAGGATATACAAAAGGTAAAAGTCAGGAAACTCGATAACTAATACATTACAATATGCTTAGATTGTCAGGTGAAATCTACAAATTGAATTTAGCAATTTGACGACCCTATTGCATTATAGATAAGGTATAAAATGAAAAGGGAAGTTAGTTTTGAAGGTCTGAAAATAAGCTTGTGGGGTAGACGGATGGCTATCACACCGTGGGTTTGGTGCGAAAATTTTGGTAAGTTTATATCTGATGAAGTCAGCTATGACAGTCGATGGTTTTCAGAACAGTCAGGTGTGTAGTACGCATACCGTCAAGAGTACGTGTTTGATTAAGGTAAAATCTATTTGAAATGATTATTATATCAATTGAAACATTTATTTCAATAGTAATTACCTATGTTGAAAATATAGAGACCCGCACTCTTGAAAAAGTTATGCAAATGTTTAAATAGTATCGTAAATTGAATTTAATTATGTAGGACTTAAAGTTACTTTTCATAAACGCATATAATATATCATCATCATCATCAACCTTTTATCGTCCCACTGCTGGGCACAGGTCTCCTCTCATACAAAGAAGGATTGAGCGTAATCACCACGCTTGCTCAATGCGGGTTGGGCATTTCAGACTTAAAGTCCAGGTTTCCTCAAGATGTTTTCCTTCTCCTTGTAATCTGTCATTAGTGTCCATGATATACTTAGAAAGTACATATAACTTAGAAAAGTTACATTGGTACTTGCCTGACCTGGGATCGAAACCCATACTTGAGAGGCTGGTGTTTTAACCACTAGGCCACCAGGACTGTTGACTGAATGTTAAGAAATTAAAGTGAAATACACGCTACAAAGCCAATTCTCTTCAAAGTTTTGTCTCAATCTAATCTCAGCGGTTACATTGTTATCTTGTTACGCAATTAGAGGAGCCCTTATTAGCTGGAACCAACTTAGAAAGTTCTTCACCAACGATCCCTTTTATAGTGATTGACTTTACAATAAAAGGTATGACAATTAGTGTCAAGAACTTGTCAAAAATTAAAGGAAATGAAAAGAGGTATTTTTGACACATCGATATTGATATTAGACTTCAAATATTCTTAAAAGGTTAAAATTACTCTCCTGGTTGATATCTAGAAATAAATGAGGGCCCGATTTACAGTAAGGGTCAGAAGTGGAGTACAACTTTTGACCCTTATTGTTATTGCAGTAAAGTTCAAAAGTGGTAATGCCCTTTTGACCCTTAATTGTACCTACTCAAGTGTACCCGATGTAACACTATACAAGATTTAAAAAAATAGCAGTTAGGGAACTGACCAACAGGAATGAATACTGAAGTCATCAAAACGGCATAAAAATAGCAAACAGCCACCTGTGGTGGCAAAATGCCACCTGGCAACTTTGGATTCGGTGGAAAGGCATCCGAAGAGGCTGATTGGCGACCCAGATTTGCTTCAAAATGGTCTCCAAAGCCTGGAACACTGGTGTAGAGTAGCCAGCTTGTCGGTGTTCTATAGGATGCATTTTGGTGAGTGTGCGCGGGAATTGCATGACTTAATTCCCTCATCTCTGTTCCATCGTCGGTCAACCCGTCGTACGGCGAGTATCCTTATATTGTTGACACCGGACGAAGCGTTTCGCCTCGCCTTTTATACCACGTAACATCGAGTCGATTAGCCAGCGGCGGTGTTTCTCTGACTATAATTTAAGTGTCTTCAAGGCTAGAGTGAATAGGCTCATTGCTTAGCATCAGGCGGGATTGCGGTTAAGCTAGTTATAATTGCAAATGTTAAACCCGACAACACGACCAACGATGCTACACTAGAGGGAGAATGATCTGGAGACCCTGCATAACCAAACTCCCAACACAGAACATTTGGCGCGTCATACTCGGCCACATCGCCCGACGCGTCCTCCGTACGCCTCCACCAGACATCAAGCCGGAACATGACGTATCGCTTGGCGGTAAGACTTTGTCTGATGGGTGGTAACTTCTGCCGGCAGCCGATGTAATGGCCTACCACCGAGAAAACTAATATTTATTTACGTTTTTGGCAAATATTTACGAACGCAGGATGAGTAGATTCTTCTTGGTAAATCGCGGTTATCATAAATTCGTGCTTCTGTTATCCGTAATGGAAATCAAAGTTCTAGGAAGGACAGCTATCAAAGCAAGCATAGAAAGGCCAAACTACGTTGCGGTATTAAATAACACGAGATAGAATTCCCAGTTATTTTACTTCAACAACAACTAAAGCCCATTACCGCTGCCCAAAATAACAATTTTCCATAATTACCAAGAATTGCTGCAAAATCCACTCAAGTTTACTAAAATATTTACAATTTTGATACTAATCTATCAACACGGAGGTTATTTAGCAAGTCAAATAGATTACCTCAATGAGAATAAACCAGTTCAAACAATAACATTAATTACAATTATCATGAAGACGACCCGGATGAACCTGAGAGGATCCAAGAGGACCCGAGAGAACCCGAGGTGTTCCTGAGAAGAATAATTTTGTTTTGCTGAAGTAAAAAATTTAATGATAGACGAGACTGAAATTGTGTTGTTCTATACCTAGTTTTATCTTTGTAACATGTTTCTAAAGTTTCAAAGTTTATTCATTTCCGTCATGATCGTAAATATTCTGTATTTCAGGAAAACAAATGGCTTTGGTTTGTGGGCTGAAGAATGCGACGAATTTTAATACAGAATAAAGGATTTAATGCTTAATTCTGCAAATGAAAGTTTTTTTTATCTTGATTTAATACTTTAAAGTAGAGCAACATTCTAGTAGGTTATTATAAGCATTTTTGCATTTAAATATAATTGATCTAGATGCGTTCCAAATAGACGTATAGATTAAAAGGAGCTGAAATGTTGTAATATATGGTTACTCTTTTTCTCTTTTTTTCAGATTCTATTTGGATTGCTACAATACATACATTATCAATGTTATTTTCTCCTCCTATAACTTTACTTTTGAAGTTACACAAGGCATAAGGGCGGCGTACAAACTTTCGCCCATAACTATGTTCACGGATCGATTTCACCACAGATTTCCCTTAAATCGGATAGCGCAGTTGTTAGTATTTAGAAGAATTCCCAATCACAATTCATTTATTCAAATCAGGCTGAGAATCAGCACTTTTCCAACGTCAAAATTACATAAGACTGTCCCCCAAAACGTCGCCCTTCATTAAGTTCTAGTGCTTTCGCCGGAGAAAAGCATAAAGAGCGTGACAGCTTATAATGTAGTGCTGGGTTATGATAACTCACACTAATGATAAACTAGGACCATCTAAATAAATAAATGAACAATAAATAATAATATCAGCTGTCGCTGAAAACCAGCGCTGGGATCTGTTTTGCATAGGGCAGCAGTATAATGCTGAGCGATAGCCGTTTTGCGTGGATGTAACGCGAGTTTCCCTTAACGACTTCGTATATTTTTGCGTTTTTGTAATTTTTGGCGTCATGTCTACCGCAAATGAACGTTTCTTCATTCTTTTAATAATAATGATACCAGAAAATATATATTATACTTGTTTGCAACTAGTTTTATCCAACAAGGATTGTCTGGACCTAGTTCTAGCCGGAATGATATCGGATAGACCTAGTTTTATCCAACACAGAATGGCTGGACCTAATTGTAACCGGCATGATGAAGGCTGGACCCAGTTTTACCCGAAAACAATCGGCTCGTACTAGGTTTAACCAAGAGTAAGTGGCTACACCTAATCCCAGCCGGCTAAAACTAGGTGCAGCCGCGCTTTGGGTTTTAGCCGTAACATATATAAATTACTAGCTTTCCGCCCGCGGCTTCGCCCGCGTGGAGTTCGGTTATATCGCGCTTTTTAGATTTCCCTCGGGAACATCAAATTTTTCCGGGATAAAAGGTAGCCTATGTTCTTTCTCAGGGTCTAAAGATTGTCTGTGCCAAATTTCATCAAAATCGGTTGAGAGGTTTAAGCGGGAAAGCGTAACAGACAGACAGACAGACAGACAGACAGACAGAGTTACTTTCGCATTTATAATATTAGTATGGAAGTATGGATATAGACAAAATATTGTTACACATCGGTGTAAATTCTCACCAAAAGTTAAAATTTTTGTCGTCGAGCCCGTGTCAATACTTAAATCAACACTCGTCCGGATCGGCCTCAATATTCAAATCTGTCGGGTTCCGACCTTCGCAAACAAACTTAGGTTTTGTTTTATTGCATTATTAGAAGGCGACCCTTTTATTTTGATTCGGGTTTCCGGCTAATACGAAAAAGGGTGTTTCGAAAAGGATTATGAAGGCTGACCTTCTTTGCTGTAAACCTAGCGGATGAATTTTTGAACCCATCACTTCTAGTGATGGAGAATTTTTGAACCCATTACTTCTAGTCATCATCATCATCATCATCATCTCAGCGTTATCCCAGTCGAATCCAAAACTTTTTCAGCTTTGGAGTCTGGGGTCCGCTTTACCAGTCTAACTGCTGATTTTGGCTAAAATTCGATATTTTCCGTGAAGCGACTGCCGTCTGACCTTCTCAACCCGAAGGTGATATCGAAGCATTGCAGTTTGACCAATTGTTGGACTTTTGAAGGCTCCGACAACCCGTAACGACTGCCATTAGATGTTCGTATGGCAACCGCGACCAACGGCTTAACGTGCTTTCCGAGGCACGACCAGACCAGTCCAAATATTCATATTCATAGTCATACGTACAAATATTTGTACTGCGCGGGTTCAAACCCGGCCGCGCCTCCTTGCGCAGCGGCCGTGTTAGCTAATTCTGTAATTTATTTAAGTTTTTGTACAAAAATAAAATACAGTCTACACACACATATTTGCGATTTTCGCATAAACATGTACAAAAAGTAAGAACATATAAAATCACATAGTTAAGGTAAAAAGCTCATAACACTATCAATATTGCTTTAATTTTAATTTTGTATGCCATATAAATTGGCAAAACAAAGGGCACATACCGTTCTAAGTATAATATCTGTAACCATGACATACCTATTGTTACAGGCTAGGGGTACTGAAACGCCGGTTAAGGGTTACGAAGTTTATTGGCAACGAAGGTACAGTCGATTGTAGGCAATGACAAGTAGAATGTAGCTGATGTCGCACCGAAGTCTTCTCTTACGTCCACGAAGTCCGTGTTGTAAACACACAATAACGCAACAGATGTTTCTTCACGTAGTACTTACAGTTCTCGTTACAGTTGTCGCGGTAGGTATTCTCAATTATCGCTTCTTATCTGTCGCTGTTTTCGTATCGCTAGTCGAGTGTAGACTGACTGTGCGCCGGCGTCGCGGCGCTATATATAGCCCAGCTGATCGAACATTCCAGATTCCTCTAGACGTAATAATAATAGCACATAACTTCGAGGTCACTCGGAAGTACCTACGGTAATTCCCGGAAACGGGTTTCTAGAAATTTCGATGTCGACACTTTTGTTGACAAAACTGTTGAGACCTGTACCATTCGATAGGCCGTCCTAAGTCTAGTAATGAGTTTTATTATTGTACCTAGAAAATGTCTAGATCTGGGGAAATAGGGCTTATAGGGCAATAGAGTGACACACTGCATGTCACGCGATATTGAACCTTATGCCATCGACATAAGGTCCATTCGTAACACTATGTTTAACAAAATAAATTGATTGATTGGTGTCAGTACTTCTGACAAGCCAAGATAAAAACTTCGTTCATTCATAAGATTGTATGTAGCACTGGAGGTCAAGAGATTATTAAGTGCAGTCAGAGTAAGTGAAACTTGGAATTTAGCACTTGTAAGTGTGCAACCGTGTGGTACCGGGCGTAGAATAGTGCCAACCGATATCCTCCCGTGGGTGTCGTAAGAGGCGACTAAGAGAACTCTCACCAGAGAAGCGGGCAGCAGAGCTTCACCTGTGGAAAACTGCTATCCCCAACCCGCCTGCCTAGCGTGGGGATTATGGCAATGCCCCCAATGGAATCAAAGCCTTGGGGGAGGCCTTTGTACAGTAGTGGACATCTATGGGTTGAGAAGAAGAAGTATGCAACATGGAGATCACATCAACCGTAGTGCGCAGTGGTAATGTCCGCGATTTCCGAGTAGTTGCTCGTGGGATCCCACCCAGACAATCATTTTAATTTTATTTTTCACTTCTCTCAAAATGGTGAAGGAAAACGTCATGAGGATACCGGCATGTCCTAGAACTAAAAATTCAAAAACATTAGTCATTAAAGCCCACTCCCTGTCGAAGAGACAAGACCTGTATCCCACCACTGGGAACATCATAAGGCTGTTTATAACATATGTCCTATCCGTTTAATGAATCAAATAAAAATATATTTGTTAGCCCAAAAAAAAAAAGAAATTACACAGAATAAATAAAATTTTAAATTCATTAACCGAGGAAACCACTGAAAAGCAACTCATAACTCAATAATTAGGTCTGTACCTCATAAAAAATACGCTTAAAACTGTCACAATAACGTTATAACGTGTGGCGAACCCAATTTGTTGTTTCAGCGCGATATTTTAGCATTATTTTCACGCAAAACAGCCTATTTATTCTCGTGTCCGCTTGCAAAGCATAACTAACTGAATTACTGCACTGTGGTGTTATAACCAGTTGTGGTGCAAACTAGAGGAAACGGTTACCTATTTACTGTATGTATAACAAAATGTACACTTCCTCCTTTCTATCCTTAGTTTTATACTGGCAACTAACTTTCCGCCCGCGGGTTCGCCCGCGTGGAAATCGGTTATATCGCGCTTTTTAAATTTCCCTCGGGAATATCAATTTTTTTTCAATAAAGGGTAGCCTATATCCTTACTCAGAGTTTAAAGATTGTCTGTGCTGTCCAAATTTCATCAAAATTGGTTGAAAGGTTTAAGCGGGAAAGCTTAACAGACAGAGAGATAGACAGAGTTACTTTCGAATTTATAATATTAGTATGGATTGTATGCCTTTTTGCCCATTGTATGGTCCCGACAACATAGAAAATGCTTGGTGGTTGAAATTCAAGAATTGTGACTGGTTACAGTACAGTTTTATAAATCTGCTAGGTTTGTTCGTTTTGATGACGAAGTTCAGAGGCAGTGATAAGCAATCCTCCATGTAAGTATGAAAAAATAGAAGCTTTCAAACATACTACACTTTATTCTTCTACATTTGGTGTGACGTGATTGTGCCCACAGACCATATCTGGACGGGGCACGCTATCTTGCATTGGTTTGTGTGATTTTGTGTGATTTTTAGGGTTTAGTTTTAGTTTTATCATTCGTTACTTTCTCACTGTCCCCTTCTGTATGCGTCCGTTTCCTTATGTCTTAAACAATCAATGTGATTCCGTGGACATTGGTGTGGGACTGTGGGTTATATGTTTGTTTACTATGTATTATACCTTAGCGGACTATTAGTATGTATAACTGCTTTTTGTCCCAAATAAATAAAATAAAATAGGTATAATAAATTCCTTCTTTAGAAAAAGATTCATGGAGTGTACACTCAAAATTCATTCAACTAATTTTATTCAAACAATTTTTTGGGGAAGCCGTACGGAGGACCGGTCTGAGCAGTTGGGTATACTATATATACCGGGTACAATACTCCAAATATATGGGGAGTTTGGTCGTTGAGGACCTTCAGATCAATCTCCTTCTAGCTCAACATCGTTGGTCGTGTTGTTGGGTTACACATTAAATAACCTCGATTAACAGCCGTCTTCCTTTCTATTCACTCAGTTATTGAATGAATTGGTTTAATAAACTAACGCGCTTCGCTACCAACGATTACAACTCTGTTTACCATCAGGCGGGATTGCGGTCAAGCACCAGCTTATAATTATATTATTTAAAAAAAAAAAATCCTCACCACGATCTAGTTACTTAAGTTATTTTACATAATCAAAATCAAAATCATTATTTCCAAGCGTGCTCACACACACACGTAAGTTATCATAGGAACAAAAAATGGCCCTACGTCCGCTAGCTTTAATGTTTTGCGCCAAGCTCTTGAGCAGTCATTAAATATTCACCACACAGCGCTCCACACTGAAAGCTAGACAAGCCCGCTGCTGATAACGACTTATACTTTCAACTAAGAGATGCACGACGTCCTGCTATCATTTGTCATACTTATATAATGCAACCTATAATGATAACAGACACAGAAAAGGCACGTGTCGCGATAACAATTTTTACACTTTTAATTAAATGTTGCACGACATCATGCCGTCACTATTCATACTTATATGAATGAAACTATGACGTGTATGGTAAATACAGAGAAGACACTTGTCGCCCTAATAACGACTTACACTTTTAAATTTGAAATTCACGACGTTCTGTTTTCACTATAATCCAATTTAAATTTAAAATACATAGAGAAAAAGCACGTGTCACCATAAAAAAGCCCGACACTATACACAGGGCAAACGCTTATACAATGACGCGATTTATATTTATGATTCATACAAAGAAGGTACGTGTCACGATAATCACATGATTATACTTTTAACAGAGACAGATTTCGCAGAAGACCTCCTTTATATTACATCGGCCGTTAAAAATACCCGTCGTTTCCAGTAACATGTGACATTAAGGTGTCCAAAAACACTCTATATCGGAACTAATGTTACTCGCAATGCCTGGTATTTACTGAGCCTACGTGGTGGATTATGGCCCAATGCCTTTTACAGTGAGGAGGCCGGTGTCTTAGCAGTGGGCACATGACAGGTTGATTAGACTATTATAATGCCACAACTACCTCAGGTAATCAAAATTTTTATGCTTGTATGCAATTTTTATTTATGATGCAGTAAAACTAGCATTATAATAAAGACACGTGTCGTGTTGATAACGACTCTATACTTAACTTCATACGTATATAATATGATAGATGTGGCAGCTCACAATCAGGTACCATAAGACGTTAAGAAAACAAAAGAAGTTACTGATACGGTATCCATGTTCTATCAGGTTAGTAGTATCAGCCAATAATGTCCAACTACTGGGATACAGGACTTTTCTTGGTGAGAGAGAGAGAGAGTTGGCGTAATTCCCCACGTACGGGTTCGTAGATGTAAGATGTCTTTTTTTTAAATAATTATAAACTAGTGCTTGACTGCAATCCGGCTTGATGGTAAGCAGTGATGCAATCGTTCATGGTAAAGCACGCTAGTTTATTAAGCCTATTCACTTAAAAATCTTAGTGATTAGGAAGAAGGACGGCAGTTGAGCGAGGTGATGCAATGTTAAACCCAACAACATGACTAATCTGGAGATCCTCCACGGCCAACCTCCCGACACAACAACATTTGGCGCATCGACCAACAACCACCAACAACAACGACCAACGAGTCGTGGGACGCGGTGGTGTCCTTCTGTGAGGACGTGATGTCGCAGAAGGAAGCTCCGGAACGGGAGAGGGAGATCTCATCTCCCTTCCCGGGCCGCAGAAGACGCACCGGGCGCCGAAGAAGGGCGGATAACGCCCTCTTTCGCCCCCCATGAATGGGTCCAGGGGCGAGGGACATGGGGAAGTCCCCGCCCCCCATTTGATGGACCCCGCGGCGGAGGCGTGCGCGAGGGTCAGCGCGCGCCTCTGAGGCGATGCACGGGGTAGCTTAACACCCCACTACCCCGTGCCGGAGACAAGGCCCGGACAGACCGGGCCAGGACGAGAGTGTGGGGCTGCGGAAGAATTTAGACTCCCGCGGCCCCACGCGCGCTCGTGATAGCAGAGACACCGGGGTGGTTTTAGTCAGTAAAAGTCTGACAGACCCCGTCGCCCACCCTAGGGCGGCGGACATCGTATGAGGATTTCCAACCCGAAAAAAAAAGGTGAAGCACTGTTAAACTCAACGATACTGCGCCAGAGGGAGATAGTTCTGGAGACCCTCAACGACCAAACTCCCGAAACAACAACATTTGGTGACACACATCGCAACACAACTGCTCAGACCAATCCTCCGTAGGGTCTATGTACGATTAGGTACAGTTATGTCTTCAAATTTTATTGTGTTGTGGTCTACAATATGTTTTTGAGGGCAATGGCAAATGATACACAAAATAAATCGCGTTTCTGAGTTCAAACTTCAACAGCGACCAGTATGTCGCTGCCATTATGATAATAATACGGTTGTATAAACTAAACTAGCACAAGTTCTCAGTGAATTTCAAGAAAACCTCTCCGAGAGAAAACAAATTGGAACTACGCCATTCACAAGACACATTTGCCCCGGAGCTCTCCACACGTTCCAAAGCAATATATGTGTATGTATTATCACTGCATTTGTTCCTACTCTGTGGTTATTCAGATGGATGAGTGTGTATGTGTTGGTAATCTAAACACTCAGAGATGTACAGTCGACAAAAGAGAGAGGTACGCAGACATATAACTCGCGCGAGTTTACCCTGCACCTCGCTCTTTGACGTCCATTCGGACGGTACCGTTTGCAAACAATGAGAATTATGTTAAAAAAATATAAATTACATGGTTTTTCTGTTAATAAAAGTTCTTTTTGATGATAAAGCGTCATAATACTAGATCATTTTACTCATGACGTTTTGCAATTATATTCATACATATGAACTGAAATATAATGTTGGTGCAACTAACAGGTTTTACTAAATCGTCGAAAATGTAAAAAACAAAACAAACTTAATAATAAAAAAATGCTATCGCTACGGTGCTTACGGCGAATGCGGGGCGCCGCGCGTGGAAGCGGAAGAGAGGTCGCATTCTAGCCAGGTGCACAGTTACCTCACGTGAGTAGTATACATACGTATTTGTGCAGATTATTTTCAATTCGTAGTCAAGAATATGACATCCTCTATCTGAATTCGAGGTCTTATAAACTACTTAACATGTACTTAAGCAAAGAGTAGTTTCTGTAACACAACTGTTAAGCCACAAGTTCAAGGTAGAGATGGGAACATGTCTAAGATCTAAGCATCTTACTTAACTTGGAAGCCATAGCATGAGCTATGTAAGTAACTTCCACAAGGTAAGACCGGGCCACAACGCCTCGCAAGTGCATTGCGAGCACACTATCCTTAGTGAAGAACTCTATTTGAGATGACAGGTCAAAACTAATGCGTAAGTTGCAATAAATATGCAATTCACCTGCTGTGAAATTTATCATCTATTCTATAAAATCTCATCGTGAAAAGGTTAGTATAGTGAGTTTGAAGTAAGTTATCATTCAGCTTGAAGCTAGGCATTGACACTTTGATGTCTGCAAATCCCGTTATGACGTAAACATAAGCCCTTAAGTCCCAGAATCTATTTTACTTATGACTTCTACTGTCGTGTATGTGTATACATATGATTTATTGTTTTCGAAGTTAGAGTAAATAGGCTTATAATAAACTAGTGCGCTTTACCATCACCGATTGCATTGGCTTACTCTCAGGCAGGATCACGGTCATGTACTAGTTTATAGCATAAAATATCATGCCCATATACCGGGTGCTTTCATCGACTGTACACAATGTTGTCACGCTCCGAATGTGAGGCGACGTGTTAAAAGAAGCGTGTTTATTGTTTATTGGCGCTTTGCGGTAAACACCTGTTAAGGTACAGTTTTAGCACACGAGCGTTTGATAAAAATAACACACTGTTCTGGTCGCCTGTTTTAGCTGATCCATTTTTTTTACTTTGTGTTTCTGAAATTAGCACACATGTGTCTCTTTTAAGAATCAATCGTTAAGCAATTAGGGTAGAGCCATCTCAACACCTCTCTACCAATTTTTGGTTTTGGATAAATTATTTAAGTTTAGACCGGATATAAAATATGTAAGGAAAACCCTGTCCGACCCATAAGGATAATAAAGGTTAGGTAAACACTTGACCAAATATAATATAAAATTTTACATAATCATCATAGTAACAATACTAATGAATTTTGAAATAATCCTTTTTTCCCGGGAATTAATACCAATTTCCCCGAAATTTGAATAAAAAAAAAACGTGTTGTTGTTGTTGTGGTGTTGTCACTTTTTTTTAAAAAAAGTGACAACACCGGTATTTTTATAAGCGAATAGCGACGCGACCACGTCACAGGTGCCGCGTGCCCTGCCCCCCGCCGCCCGCGGAAGGGATTGCTTATCGCACATGTATTAAATTACCTTTTTTTGCGAAATAATATTTATTTTTTTAGGGTTTTTTTTTTAAGGTTAGCCTGTTTTTGTGAGCATTAGTAGAATCAGTTATCGATACCTAACAATACCTTCACGGATCGGACAGGGTTTTCTTTACATATTGTATAATCCGGTCTCTATTTAAATAATTTATCAACATAAGCAGCAACATAAAAAGCTTGTTATATGCATGAAAAATGCTTGGAATATGCATGGAAATTGGCAGTATATCTGAAATTAGATAAATTTTATAGTGTGTATGTGTATATAGCTTATTTAAGTATTTTTTTAACTAGAGTTTTCAATGAAAGCATCTCCCATCAACACCAATGGTTGACTGGTAGAGAATGCGTAAGGCATTAAGTCCGCCTTTGTACATTTCATTGTTCGAATAAATAAATTGAGAAACAAACGATTGAAAACTGTGTGAAGTACCCTTAGAATAGAATAGAATACTCTTATGTCCTTATAACCTACACCATAGAAATTACAGAACATAAATATAAATATTTTACAAAAGATGACACAATGGGCGCTCTTATCACTAAGAGCGATCTTTTACAGAGAACTTTTAAAAGAAAAATAGAATAGTGAGGTTATGTTATGTTGTGATAACTTGCAAACTAAATCAATGTCAATTACTTGAGTTTGGAGACATTTAATAATATATAAAAGAACAGAACCTAGCTAATAAAAAGTTAATGTTTCTAACAATGAGACGTCTGTCTAATGATAAACAATTAAAGATTTTGCTCTTCCCGTCGGTTTAGAACCACATTTCAGTACCGATCCCGCGTGGAACCGCGCAGTAAGCCACACTTAGAACCGAGCCAAATTCACGCGATGTTTTTGAAATGACACGTCTGTGCCACAGAATAAAAAAATATGAAGTAAGCCCATTTTATTTAGCTATTATTTTCTGCTTTCTTCACAATTATAATTATACATCTTGCTCATCCTGACAAGTATTTGTATGCATGAATATGAATATTTGCATTGGTCTGGTCGTGCCTCGGAAGGCACGTTAAGCCGTTGGTCCCGCTTGCCATACGAACATCTAATGACAATCATTACGGGTTGTTGGAGCCCTCAAAAGTCCAACAATTGGTCTAACTACAATGCTTCAATATCGCCTTCGGGTTGTGGAGGTCAGGTGGCAGTCGCTTGATGGGAAAATATCGAAGTTTAGCCAAAATCAGCAGTTAGACTGGTAAAGCAGACCCCAGACTCGAAAAAAGCATCAGTACCTGAATATTGGTTTTCCTGTGTACTTCTACATGTCTGTGCCACTGAATTAATTGCAATGTATTGTTTTTTAATTCAATGTAAATTGTTAATAAATGCGCCTTGAGGTTTTACCTGCACGAGTCTTGAAATCGAAAGAATATTGGAATAAAATTTAAATCCTATATTCTACTTTCCTCCAGATCATTGTCTGCTGTTTTTTTTTAGATAAATATAAACTAGTGCTTGACTGCAATCCCGCCTGATGATAGACAGTGATCCAATCGTTGATGGTAAAGCGCGCTAGTTAATTAAGAGCACTTAAAAAAACTGAGTGAATAGGAAGGAATACGGTAGTTGAGCGGCGTGATGCAATATTAAACCCAACAACACGACTAATCTGGAGACCCTCCACGGCCAACCTCCCGACACAACAACATTTGGCGCATCGTACCCGGCACACATCGCAACACAACTGCTCAGACCAGGGCCTGTAGCCAATGTAACATCGTTTCGTAGCGAAGCGAAATCGAATACCAAACCAACCAATGGCGGGAATGAATGACCACGTGATTTATCGCGTCGCGTGGTCAATCGTTCCCGCCATTGGTTGGTTTGGTATTCGATTTCGCTTCGCTACGAAGCGATGTTACATTGGCTACAGGCCCTGTCCTCCTTACGGCTTCACCAAACGCTTGCCGCAATCACTTGGCGGCAAGACTTTGTCTGGTGGGCGGTAACTTCTGCCATTACAAACAATCATACAAAAAATCAAGTCAAACTTTTGTTACATAACTTCAAACAATAACTTATAAAACATCAGTACTCTAAAACTAGACGTCCACATTTACACATTTAAATGTAAACGTTAGAGTTAGTATTTTGTGTAAGTTTTACCAGCACCGAAATCCTTTGAACAAGAAAACTACGAAACGAAATATGTACTTAAAAGAACATTATGTACTAAATACGAGAGCAGCAATGGCGTAGTGCTATCGACCGCGACTTACAAGTTGTAGGTCGTAGGTTCGAACCCCAAAAGGCGCTTTACTTTGTGTAAATTATTTAATAACCACTGCTCTCAAACCGGTGAAGCATAACATCGTCAGGAAACCGGCATACCAATCCTAGAGCCAAAAAAATTTTTTTTTTTTTTAATCTTTATTTTAAGAGCTTTGTCACACAATGACAATGCCGCTCTGTAATACAGCTACATGCTAAGTTCAAATTACAAAATACAAAAAACATCAAAAACACTTTCGTCACCGAGCCTCCGCCCGACGGTGTAAGCCAACCTCAACTATTTTGTAAAGCATCCTTGCTTTATCAGATAAAAGAAATGCTAAAAAACTGTTGCATGCTCCAACCTCATTAGACCTTAATCCGATTAATACAAATCTGATGTCCACGTTACGGTCACATTCCATCATAATATGAAAGGCGTCGAAGACGTGACATGTACCAAACTGCACTGAGGCTGCGTGGTAGATTATGACCCACTTCCTCTCACCGAGAGGAGGCCTGTGTCCCGGGAGTGGGAACAGGCTAGTTGCTATTACAGTCATTTACAGTATATTTTAGCAAAACATATACAGGGTGTCTCTCTCTGACATCGTAACGCAAACTTCGCGAAAAGGCTAGACCGCATGCCACTAATAAAATTATGATAAGTAGTCATTTATATCGTTAATGAGCAGTTACAGAAAACACAGTGTTTAAAAAAAGTGTCGGCTCGGCCTTTGAACGTTGCAAGCATGCCGCCGCGCGTTTTTGTAGATATGACGTTGACACCTAATGTGAACTCTATTAAATCAGCTGATTGGATAGGTTTGTTAACATTGCGCTTTTTTGTGTAATTAACGAATTAACAAATTTTTTACTTTAAAATCTTATTCGGTTATAAAAGTATAGCAATTATGAACGGTCTAAAGTGAAAAAGACAGCGTATTTTTTGTTTAATCTATTTAAGGCCGACGAAAAATTTCGCCACTGGGGGGTTCAGAATCATGTACTGGATCCATGGTACTCGTTTGTGCGTCGATGTCAGATACACCAGATGTCGATACCTTTAAGTTTATACTATTTGTAACCATACCGATATTTAAAAAGATAAATGATTGATTGATAAAACGTTTCCCCGAGTTGGTCTACTGTATATCTGATATACTGTGTCAACGCAGACACATGAAACGTGTAATTCTGTTGAAATATTAATATATGCGCGGTCTCGTCGAGGCAGCCGCGTAATGCTTGAGTAATATCAATCTTGGAATATTATTGCTGAAACAATTTCTTGATTATTATAAGGTCTAATAGAAAATGGATGAATGTATGGGAAGCTTTTGTGTAGGAACATTGATGTCTACATCAAAGAGCTTTAAGAAATAAATTGGGTTATGAGTACGTTCTTTTAGTTCCTTGCTTTGGAATATTATGGGGCTTTTGAATAAATCAGTGTAGAGAACATATATTTATGAAAAAAAAAATCGCTGACTGCAGAACTTTCTCCTTTTTAATTTCCGTTCTTCAAAGGGATAAGCGGTTCCCTTATAGGATCATTTTGTCGTCCGTCTGTATGTCTTTAATGGCACTTTTTGTCGGGAACGCGCGGAGGTATCAAGCTGTAATTTATGGCAGATACTCAGGTCTACAGTACCTTAGAGCTGTGAAAAATTTAAATTCCTAGGCAAATGCAATCAAAAGATATTGTAAATTTTCTATACTTGTAGTTAAACCGAGACCTACCGTAAAATCATTGGCGCGTGAGTCAGACTTGTACTCACCCGGTTTTTTAAAGTAAGTCGAAAAATTATATTATACACTAAGATTAATTAAAAAAAACAGTTATCTCCTGAAGATTTTATTGCAATAACGGCTAGCTTAAAACGGCTAGCCTTTACCCAAGTATCATCAGTAGATCAGCTTCCAGTCTTACCGGATTCAGCTGAAGACCAGTATTTTTACTTTACATGGAGCGACTTCCTATCTGATCTCCATAACCCAGTTACTGTTACGATACCTTGGTAAGGTTGGTGCTCAGACTTTCTGACTGTGACGGCCCGTAACGACTGTGAAATTTCTACAAATGACAACCGGGACCAACGGCTTAACGTGCGTGTGTTCCACGGAAGACGGTCACCCATCCACATGCTAACCGCGGCAAACGTAGCTTAACCTGATCAATCGACCAGGGGACTAGGTCCCCTGTGTGTGTGCTATTTTTATAAATTTGTTATTCCACGATTCTATTGTCATTGTGCTAAAAGTTCGTAATCTGCTAAATTCATAATGATCGATCACTGACTGGTCAGTCATCTCGTAATAGAATAGTAATAGAATGACATTGCTGTATTGCCATTATTATAAAACCCGTTAGTAGAAATGATTTTTTTAAAACACTACTCAATTTGAACATATTTTATTAATATGGAATGGAGTATCAGTGATGAAGTAAGAAAGTCATAATGACGCCATTTTGTTAGTAGTATACTAAACTTGATAAAATTTATCATTATGAGATCATTCATCGAAGATTCTGACACTCTAGGGAAGTTTCCTGTGTAAAAAAATTGATTCTATTTAGTCCGTCATTCAGATTATACAAAAATATACTTTGTTTTATCAAATCAATAAAAGTTGACAATGGCTGGTGACGTCACTCGTTGCTTAAAAGTGTAGCAAGGGGTGACGTCACACGAGTTTTCGACTCACTGTATCATCTTAATTTTTTGTTTATATGAAAAAGAAAAAATACGTGTCTAGTTTTTTTTTTGGATTTCTGACTGACGGACTAATTAGTTTTTTTAGTCAACTACCCTTTTTAACTAGGGCACCTGTGCAGCTGTTATCATTTTAGCAACGACCCTTTTAAATTTTCATTGCAATAACAAGTAGTTAAATATTTAACTACTATCAGTAAATATCTTATAACATTGATGGATACGTCGGTAGGAAAATGTTGCTCTAGATTTTCCAATGTGTAAACATAATTCTACATGTGAATGTGTTTGCCTAGTTTTATATCAACATCATTTGAAAAACCGTGTCCCTGAAGGTTCCTGTTCTTCTTGTTCGTGGAATGGGCAACTAGTTCCATTCTTCTGACGACCTTCGACAATTTAAAATTGTCTGTAGAAATGGTTATGAAATTCTAAAAAAAGTGATTCAAATTTTAAAGTAAAAAATCAATCAAAAGTTATTTATCCAAATTAGGCCGAGAATCAGCACTTTTTGTACATCAATATTACATAAGACAGCCCCCCTAAAACGCCCAACCTAGACCGCATAGAAGAAGTGGCAT
Organism: Sesamia nonagrioides; assembly: GCA_017933935.1. Lineage (NCBI taxonomy): Eukaryota > Metazoa > Arthropoda > Insecta > Lepidoptera > Noctuidae > Sesamia > Sesamia nonagrioides. The sequence goes on from JADWQK010002342.1 coordinate 73,343, forward strand.
AATACTAGCATAATCTATTAGTCAGCCGCAGATTCGTTTCATAATGCACATTATGGATTAACGCTGCTGGATAACAACGGGCACAAACGTATTTAATATTAATATTGAAAACAAACAATGATTTAACAAAACAACTGCATGATGATTGCGTTAAAATCTATAAGCCAATATTGAATAATGAATGCCGACAGAACCAGGAGGATTTTATTATGATATCTATTGGATTAATTGATTTATATCAATATGGAATTATGGATATAGTAATGCTCATTGATATTTCGTGGTTGGTATCATTATCATGTTAATTTTCTATTTATGTATTGACGATCAGTGGGTCAAATTTAGTATGTTATGGGTCCATCTTAATGGCAAGCTTCCTTGTATGAGAGGAGACCTGTGCCCAGTGGGACGATAAAAAGGTTGTTGATGATGATGATTAATGGCAAGCTATATCGCGGCAGGGCTAGATGGATAAGGCGGGATTAGCGGGGAAGTAGGAAGGCCTTTTCCTTGTAGTGTAGTAGTTTTAATAATAATGTGTAAAACTGCCCTGAAGGCCATCTGGTAGAAGACCATCTCAACATACAACGAGGAAAAAGTAGTATTTAAAGATCATAGAAGGTGCTGTGACCTGCATGAGTGGTGACATCGTGACGAGGTCCACGAAGACCGATGCCTCCTGAGCATGGGGTTGCGGGTTGTTTAAAAAAGAAACCGTGGCCCTGGCGCACAGGCGAGTGAAGAAACACGGGTGGGTTTTAGTTAGTAAAAGTCTGACACGCCCTTTCGCTCTGCCCAGAGCGGGAGGGGTCATTTGATGATAGCCCATCCAGAAAAAGAAGTCGATATGTCAACAGTCACATGTCAAACTGTGACAGGACCAAGGACATGAAGAGGACCCACAGCACAGCGCTGATGTTCAATGATTACCCAAAAATGACGAAAACCCAGTCAGCCTAATTGGATCGTACTATAGGTAGCAACGAATAAAATAAACAGTAGCCATAATATAAAGCACCCTTATACAATCTATTTAACTTTCCTTTGCCGTTCAGTGACCCGTATTATTGATTCTATTTCAATTATAGCTATTCAAAAGTTCAGTCAGACTTGTAAATTACTAAAACTATTACCATGGTCGAGACTGTACCCAATTTGTATGCTCATTACATATTCACGTCTATCATTTGTAGGGTTGGCAAGTAATTTATATATAATTGGATATTTTAATTTGGTTCTCTGAACTTTGTTTGTGTATACAATGTGTAATAGAAGGGTGTAATTATAAATATCAAAGGTAATGCTTTTTTGAATGATATCAAACGATTTTTAATGGTTTAACTCCAAATAAAATGCTCTAATTGTAAATTGCGGCCAATACCACAACCGACAATTTGGTATTCCAAATTGTCGGTTGTGGTATTGGCCGCAATTTACAAGTTGTAGGTCTCAAAGTTGTTGACGAGTATATATGGAGTATACCTGGGACAAACAGTCCAACTAGGTAGGTCCAACTTCGAGAAAGAGGTGTCTCGTCGAATCCAGCTCGGCTGGGCAGCGTTCGGGAAGCTACGCTACATCTTCTCGTCGTCCAAGATACCACAGTGTCTCAAGACTAAAGTCTTTGACCAGTGTGTGTTGCCAGTGATGATTTACGGAACTGAAACGTGGTCGCTCACAATGGGCCTCATACGAAGGGCACACAATGGCAGTCAAACAAAGGGCAATGGAAAGAGCTATGCTCGGAGTTTCTCTGCGTGGTCGAATCGAAATGAGGAGATCCGCAGAAGAACCAAAGTCACCCAAATAGCTCTGCGAGTCGCTAAACTTAAGTGGCAGTGCGTAGGGCACATTGCTCGTAGAACTGATGGCCGATGGGGCACTAAGGTTCTGGAGTGGCGGCCACGTACTGGAAGACGCAGCGTAGAGAGGCCCCCAATAAGGTGGACCGATGACCTGGTGAAGGACGCGGGAAACCGATGGATGCGGGCAGCACAGGACCGGTCATCGTGGAAAGCCTTGGGGAAGGCCAGCAGTGGACATCTATAGGCTAAAGAAGAAAAAATTTCCCACCGAGAACGCATTACGGGGTTCAAAAATATTTATAGCCTAACGTAGGTCATGGTCTACTTCTGCACAAGATTTAATCAAAATCTGTTTAATCGTTAAGTTGCGAAGAGGACTGACAGACTGACTTAATTTCGTATTCCTTTTGGATCCAGAATATGTGCATACGTAGATTGCTAACTAGCGTCCATATTTATATTCTACTTTAAAATCTGTAAGTCAGCTTTTAACTACAATCTGCATAAAAAGCACATTTTTCCATTATCTCATACATTAAACTACATTACAGAGTTAGAGGCAACCGCAGTAAGATTATATTCGTCATTTACTTGCTACTTCCATTATTATTTTTAAAGGTTTGATAATTTGTGGTTAGGCTGGGATCACGGCGCCGTGTCCTCGTAGCGCCATGGCCATGTTATGGAGCGAGAATGCATGGGAGGCTGTTACGGAAACAGTAATACAGCTTGCAAAGGAAACGGGGGAGAAAGAAAGAAAGAAGAAAGAAAATACATTTATTTAGCACAGACTTGACACACAATACAATACATCTAGCATCGGGTAACAACAATAACACATCGGGTAGCAACAAAAAAAAAATAATAATAAAAAAACATAAACAAAAAAAGTAATAAAATTAAAAAAACCAAATAAAAAAGTAAAATAAAAAACCGTTAAACCCTTGTGTAAAAAAAAAAATAACAGCAAAGTGTGCCTCGTGGCTGCACCAAAAAGGTCCAGTTCAGCAAAAATGCCAGACAACTAGTGCCTGACGCTGGTTTTCAACTGAACCTAATGTGAGGTGACAGATGTAAATCAGTTTTAAACAACAGCATAACGTGTGTATTCATACATAAAAAAAATAAATACGTGTTACATAAATAGAAATCATTACAAGTATGTACAAAAATATTGTGAGATTGATCAATATTACTAAAAACTAATAATAAACTAAGAAAAGAAATACTGACAAACATAGGTAATGATAAGACTTTCTTTTTTACAAATTCATTGAACAACCCAGACATAACATATAATTACGAACACAAATTAAAAAAATACATTAAATCCAATGATATAACATCAACGCAATTAAATGAAATAATAATAAAAAAAAATATAATAAATAATAATAATAATAATAATAATGGCAACACTAAAGTCGACTAGTCAATTTCGTCAAGCTCCTGTTTATATTTTAATTTTATAAATACATTTACAAGCAATTTTCATCAACATTCATAGAAAATCAATAAGGAAAATTAATAGCTCAACAATAAACCCATTTTTTTTTTAAATAAATGTGTAATAATGTGAAATTAAATGCTTATAAAAAACTGCCGAAGCGGAGGTGACATGACAGCTGTCACCTCCGATAAAACTGGAAGACGAGGACGAAAAAAATGTTGACGAGACAAGCCGCACGAAGAGCACGCTCACCACCTCCGGACTCGCCGCCCAGCACCGCCTCGCCGCCGCCGGTCCCCAGCGCCAATGTAAGCGCTGTGACGACACCGGCCGCGGTAGTTGCGTCGAGCTCGAGCGACGAGTATTTCTCTCCGCCGACGTCGCCAAGACCTGTACGTCGGCAGGGGAGAGGCCGGCCACCGAAGAGCTTGGGACTTAGGGGCCATCCGGCCCCGAGCCGGGACCCCGCTGCCGGTGGTTGTGTGCAGCGCATGAGATGGACTCAAACAATAAACGAGAACGTCATGCGCGCATATTACAGGGCTACAGAGGGGGGAACTAACCTCACTGCGTACCGTGAAAGGATGCTGTCTCTGTTTCAGGCACTGGAACCAACTGTCAACGTCTCGGCCCAACGACTGTCGGATCAGGTGCGGGTCATTCAACGCGATCACAGGTTGGACGATATCGCACTTGATAGGCTGCGCTCAGAGGTACTGAGCAACCAAATCACCCCGACTCTGACACAGACTGCGGCACAAGCGTCAATCATCGATGCTGGTCCGCCGCGGTCCAATCGTGTTGAAGAAGAGGATGATAGGGTTGAAACAGTAAGTAGCCAGTACAACGACCGACTGAGGAACGCACTGGAGGATGCGTTCCGCGACTATAGATCCACTCCGACTGACCTTAGACCCCGGTTACCACGGCTACCTATGCATAAAAAAAATAGGGCGCTGGTGTGTGCTTTGGACTCGCTGCTCAAGAATTTCTTCAAGAGCAGCGAGGATCTCATTGATACACACTCGATCCTGTATTGCGCGGCTGTAGCGGCATGTCGATTAGCGAAAGTCAAGTTCCCGAATTGTGAGGAAGCTGCTCGACCTAAACCAGCCGTACCAGCCTGGCAATGCAGAATCGAGCGTCGTATCGATGGGACCAGGGTACTCATTGGCAAACTATACTGCTTCAGGGATGGCAATACTCGACCACGAGTGATGCGCTTTGTGAGACAGGCATTCTCGGGAACTGGTATCAGCCCTCGAGAATACATAAATCATCTCACAGAGCGCATCGACTTCCTGAAGCAGAAAGTTTGTGCATGGGCGGGCCGTATTCGGCGGTATAAGCGGCGAGTGGATCGATATACGCAGAATCGCATGTTCCAGAGCGATGAGAGGTGGGTATACAGAGCTTGGGAGCGACCTGAACAAAACGAGGCTGACGTGTGCCGCCCGGATGATGCCACCACAAGTGCATTCTGGCGCGGCATATGGTCGGTATCCGTTTGTCACACTGAGGGTAACTGGATACGGAATGTCGAACAAGTGTGTGATACCATACCAGAAATGGATACCATTTTGATAACACCATCAGACGTAGCCGCAGCAGTCCGTTCGTTACCGAACTGGAAATCACCGGGACCGGACGGGCTGCATAACTTTTGGTTAAAATGGCTAAGTAGTTCACACACTTGTTTGGCATCTCAGTTCCAGTCATCCTTAGAGTCTGGTTCGCTGCCCCAGTTCTTAACAACTGGAATTACCCACCTGCTCCATAAATCAGGTAGCACCGCGGAACCCAAAAATTATAGGCCGATCACTTGTCTACCAACGGTCTATAAATTTCTTACATCCATTTTGAAAGCTAAAATAAACAAACACCTTAACAGCAACTCCATCATGTCTGTCTCTCAAAATGGATGTAAGAGCGGGTCCCGTGGTACTAAGGAGCTACTCCTCATAGACATGGCCATCAGCCAACAGGTTCGTCGATCCCGCAAGGATCTCTCGACTTGCTGGATAGATTATAAGAAAGCCTACGATTCGGTGCCACATACATGGCTTATGAGGGTGCTGGAGTTGTACAAGATAAATGCAACTCTACGCACTTTCCTTAGGTCGTGTATGGGGCAATGGAAGACAGCCCTTCACTATCCAGGAAGTCGACAGATCCAGGGGAATGATGAACCTGTATGGATTAAGCGGGGAATATTCCAGGGCGACAGTCTGAGTCCAGTTTGGTTCTGCTTAGCTCTGAATCCTTTAAGCACACTGCTGGAGAATTCAGGGCTGGGTTATCGATTAAGGAGAGGTGGTCAGGTCATATCTCACCTCCTCTACATGGATGATTTGAAACTCTTTGCCCCCAATGAATTGCATCTGATGAAGCTACTGAATGTAACGGAAACTTTTAGTAGTGGCATCAGAATGGAATTTGGTGTGGACAAATGTGCAGTCATGCATGTAAAGCAGGGGGAGATTATGGAATCCGAGGGAATTACACTCCCAGATTCCATACACCTTAGATCCCTCTCCTCATTCGAGAGCTATAAATATTTGGGTATGTCGGAAGCGTTAGGTATCAACGATGCTGACATGAAGCAAATGTTGAAGGAGCGCTTCTTTGGTCGCCTGAAGAAGGTATTAAATAGTCTTCTTTCAGGCGGAAATAAGGTGCGCGCCTTCAACGGGTGGGTCATGCCGGTTTTGATGTACTCTTTCGGCATACTTAAATGGACTCAGACCGAACTCGACGCCCTAGACAGAAGGGTCCGTACACTGCTGACAGCAAACAGGATGCATCACCCACGATCATCGGTGATGGGACTGTATATCCCGCGGAAGTGCGGGGGTCGAGGATTTTTAAATGCGAAGACCCTACACAACCGAGAGGTATGCAGTCTCAGAGAATATTTTTTACAAACCGTAGTGGGTATGCATCATGATGTGGTCACAGTAGACAAGGGGCTCACCCCGCTATCCATGGCGAAAGAGAACTGGCACAAGCCTATAATACTGACCACAGATGACCGCAGGAAGGTATGGCAAAGCAAGGAACTTCACGGGCGATTTTATCGGGCTCTTCATGAGCCCGATGTAGACTTTTTAGCTTCCGTATCCTGGCTACGATTCAGTGACCTTTTCGGGGAAACTGAAGGTTTCGTCTGTGCAATTATGGACGAAGTTATCTTGACGAATAACTACCGGAGATATATTATGAAGGACGGGACGATTGACGTGTGTCGGGCATGTCACCATCCGGGTGAGTCCATCAGACATATTATCTCTGGTTGCTCTCGGCGAGTATTTGCACAGGCATAACCAAGTAGCTAGGATTATCCACCAGCAACTTGCTGTGAAATATAAACTTGTGGATTCTGAGGTACCGTATTATAAGTATGTGCCCGACCCAGTTCTTGAAAATGACCATGTCACGTTGTACTGGGATCGGTCTATCATTACTGACAGGACTATTGTTGCAAATAAGCCTGATATAGTAGTGATAGATCGATTAGCGCGCCTCGCAATGATTGTCGATGTTACCATTCCACATGACGGGAATCTCGTGAAAGCTGAGAAAGAGAAAAAAATGAAATATCTCGACTTGGCGCACGAGGTTGTTGACATGTGGAATGTGAACTCGGCTGTCATTGTGCCGATTGTCGTATCGGCCAATGGTTTGATAGCCAAGAGCCTCGACCAACATCTATTGAGGCTCGCGTTAGGCAGTTGGATCAAAGGCCTGATTCAAAAGGCAGTACTCCTCGATACGGCCCGCATCGTGAGGAGGTTCCTGTCTCTGGAGCCCTAACCACCGGTAGCTTGGACCCCGCTCCCGCCATCGGTGGAACACTATTTTTTTATATTTTTAAATGTTTTTGTATGTTTTTTATATAAATATTTAAAAATGTAAAGCGATATGTAGACACGGAAAAATAAAGAGATAATAATAAAATTAAATGTAAAATAATCAAATTGAAAAAAAAAATGAAAATAATAATAATAATACCAAATTGAATAGAAAAATCAAATAAAAAAATAAAATCCAATGCAACACTTACCAATAGAAACACTGAAACATACTGATAGGGTACCTACACTATATGATTGAGACATTCAGTGCGACCATGTCTAACTTCCTTTGAGCTTCTGTGAGGTACTGCCGTAAGCGTTGTCTAAAGGCGACTATGGTGTTAATTGCTCTAATTGGTGGTGGTAGGTTATTCCAAATTTTAGAAGCTGCGTAACGGAAGCTACCTCTAAAAGCGGCTGAACTATGCGACTGGGTCGAGAGTTGTTGCGAACATTGCCTTCTTTCACAATCTCGTCTACTGGCTATCCAACTCAACTTGTCGTACAGATAATGCGGTTCCTGGTATTTAACTACACCAAACAAAAGGCACGCTAGATGTAGCTTGCGTCTCGATTTCATTTTCAATATGAAATGTTTGTTCAGAAATGGAGTCACGTGACTTCTGGGGGGTATTGTGTAACAAAATCGGGCGCATGCGTTCTGGACCCTCTGAATTAGTCGATCTGTGCGAGCCAACAGGCGCGGGCCGTAAACAGTATCCACATAGTTCAGCCTAGACAAAACCAAGGTTTCAACCAACCGCTCCCGTAGCGGCTCGGACAAGTACTGCCTAATCTTGTACAGAACTTTCAGGCGGTAAAAACAATTTCTGACCGAATCGGCTACGTGTTTTTCGAAACGGAGGTCTTTGTCCATGATAAGACCGAGATTCCGAGCCTCATATACTCTCTCAATTGGTTCGCCCATTAGCTGCAAGTGAAACGTTGCGGGTAATTTAGCCAGCTGCTGCCTTGTACCAAATACCATGTACTTCGTTTTCGTTGGGTTCAGTGACAGGCAATTCTGCCTCGACCAGTCTGCGATTCTATGAAGGTCCTCGTTTAGATCTTTAATGGCAGTATCGCATTCCTCTGGATTAAAGGATATATATAGTTGAACGTCATCGGCGTATATATGGTACTTACATTTCTGTAAGCACCGAATGATGTCTGCACAGTACAAAATAAATATAATTGGTCCCAGTATAGATCCCTGCGGAACTCCTCTGTCAATGGAAGCAAGAGTAGATGTAAGAGCAGTGCCGCCACCCAAACATAGATTAACAAGTTGTTTTCTATCACTAAGATAGCTGCGGAACCATTGCTTAGCTCTGGGGTCAAATCCGTAGTAACTTAGCTTTGACAGCAATAACGGAATATTTATTGCATCAAATGCCCGGGAAAAATCTAGCAGGACCAGCAATGAGCACATACCCCCATCCTGGGCTGATAGAAGATTGTCAGTCACATCCAGCAAGGCAGTGGCAGTACTGCGCTGTTTTCTGAAACCAGACTGCAAGTCCGGTAACACGCTATTCTGTTCCAGAAAAAGCGTTAACTGATGACTGACAACTTTCTCCAGCACTTTAGATAGACACGGTAATATGCTAATAGGGCGAAGGTCCTTTACTTCAATTGGGTTATCATTCTTTGGTAGAGGCCTAACGGAAGCTATTTTCCATTGGTCAGGGAATGTTGAAGTTAGTATTGAGCAGTTTATAATATCTGTTACTGTTTTTAGTGAGTAAGGCAAAGTCATGTTTAGCATGTCGAGGGTAATGTTGTCATAACCTTCGGCGTTACTTTTAAGGTTGGATATTATCCGAGAGATGTCGTTCTGTTCTACTGGATTGATTGTAAAAATTGCTTCACCATGTCTATGATTCTCGAAATAAGTCATAAGTGTACTACTTGCAACCGGGTTGCCGGGAACTATCAAAAAAGTACTATTAATTACATTTGGATCTGTAAGATGCGCCGGAAGATCTTGTCTCGGTTTATAGGGTGCTAAAGTGGATTTCAGACTCCTCCATAGCAATTTAGGCATATTTATTTTATTATTTATATTGTGCCTAAAAAAGGCAACTTTTTCATTGTGCAGAGAACTTAAGACAAGGGATTTTAACTTTTTATAATATTCTTTCTTAGAATTGGATTTCGTTTTCCTGAAACAACTTAACGCATCGTCCCGTAAACGCATCATGAGTTTAATCGTATCAGTAATCCACGGATGAGACCTTTCCTTGACAGTACAAGTCTTGATTGGCGCGTGAACATCGAACAGGGAAATTATGCGGGAGTTAAATACATGCACCATGTCATTAACGTTGTCAAACGAGGATATGCTTTCAAGACATAAAAGCAACAAGTCCATTTTAAAATTATCCATGCAAACATTTTTAAGTGGCCTAAAATTAATTAAATATGGTTTAAACTTGTCACGCCTTATATGAAATTCCCCAACTATAATAGAATGACCGTTAAGTGAAACAAAAGATTCCACTGACACGTATCTTGCTCTTAGGTCGGTACACAGGAGATCGATGAGAGTTTCACTAGAGGCCGTGAAATGAGTAGGAGAGGTCACCAGTTGCGTAAGACTTAGGCAGTTCAGAAATTCTAAAGTTTTTTTTTGTTTTTACACAGTTTGTGTCTAACAAGTTAACATTAAAATCTCCTAGTAAAATAAAATGATCACAATTTCCCAGTGAACTAAGCGAATCCGTTACAGCATCCAGGAAAAGAACAAGGTCAAGCCAGGGCGGCCGGTACGCTGTACCTATAGCTATTCTTTTACCGTTCACTGATAGCGTTAGCCACATCTGTTCGACCGATTCGAACCTGGGATCGACAGCGCCAGTCCAAGTACGCGCGTTCAGTTCCCGCCGCAGATAAAAGCCAACTCCCCCACCACGACCCGACCTCACACTCGCTGGCCGCGGCGAGTGACGCAGACGATACCCCGGCACCACCGGAGCGCGCCCCGCCTCGCCTGGACGCAGCCAAGTTTCGTTAATGGCCATAATGTCAAAACAAAACCTGTCGATTGCACCAATAAGATTATCATGACCTGTTCCCAATGATCCAGCATTTAGGAAGCCAACTTTCAGGAACTTTTCTCCCTTAGTCATCATTACAACGATATGAAATAATTTCGTCATCTACCAATATCAATAACACAAGTGCACATTTGATCCCATTTAATACGAAACCATATAAGATTATTTGCCGTAGTTCAATTGTGAATAAATAAATATTGCATAATATAATATATGTATTAAAATAAAAATGTAACATTGAGATTCGTAGATTTATAAATAATGAGTTTGTTGGGTGAAACATTATTTTTGTATAGAATGTATATAAATAAGCATTACGTGTGGAGTTATAAAACTGGCTCACGTACAGTTCACTGAGGCACACTGCGAGCCACATACCTACCGATATAAAAAAAAATAAGCAGGTAGTAACAACATAAACTTAATATTACATTTGAAAGACAGAGACTAACCATAATTACACTTATTTTAAAAATACACACCATTGCAGGAAAGAGATTACAAGAAAGTATGAAAAAACAAAACAAAATAACATACAAAAAGTTAATTCTATGATACCCGGGCTGGACCGAAGATGCGCTGCAAGTCAGCCTCGCAGCGGATTTGGCAAATGGCGTCTCCGGGTTTGTACCGGGCGAGAATACGGCCTCGTTTCGACCACACAAACTGCCATCCCAGGCGACTGCCGGCCTCACGAGCGCTCCGAAACAACTCACGATTTACCTTCGTGAGGCGCTCATTCAGATAAAAGCGCGTCGCAGAGCCCGGCAAGTCGAGGTCAGCAGTAGTCATCCCCCGACGCACTCGTGCACCCTCCAGTAGCTCGTCACGCAGATCACGGCGTGCGAGGCGCACGACAAGAAAGCGGGTACGGGTCTCCACTGGCCCCGTCGCCTGCGTCGCGTTTATGCGCCTACCTCCCACACGCTCGGCGCTCACTATATCGCGTGCTTTGATTTTAACGCCAAACTTTGATGCAACCAACATCACCGTGTGGATTGGGTTTTCACCACTAGCCTCGGGTAAGTTAGAGATCTGGATATCGTTAGCAAGCAGTTCCTGTTCCCGGTCATTGATATCGCTTCGCAGCTGTGATATCAATTTGTCCACATCGGTCGACACTTGGGGCTGAATATTTTGTTGTTCTATTGAAGCCACTCTTTCCTCCAAATTACTTATCCTATCATTAGTGGCATTTAAAGAGGATCTTAGCTCCGAGAGATCGTCACGGAGCAGCTGGAATTCATTCCGTACAGTACTAAGGAATTCTTCTCTAAAAACGCGTAGCTCCGCTTTGAGGATGCTGTTTAGCTCCTGCGTGGTGTCTAGAGCTGTGCCATTGACGGGGCTGGTATCCGTATCCATTAGGTTTACAAGGCTTTCCTCGTGAGGCGCTGGTGGACGCGCTCTTACCGGCGTTTCAGCCTGGTTGTCCCTTACCAAGTTTTTATTGCACTCAGGACAGTGCCAAGAGGTTGTCAAATGGCCGGTACCCTGCAGACCCACACACGCTCGGTGGTACCAAGCCCTACATTTTGAGCAGTTTGCAGCCTCTGCCGATGACAGAAATTTGCCACAGCCACCGCACTTAGCCATAGTAAACTTGTTGCTAAGGTGTTGATAAGCTGATACAGCGATAGGGCAACAGATGGCGCTGTTTTAATAAAACGCTTATGGCGCTTTCTTCGCGATGTGTATGGTGCGGATGGACACCATAGACTGCCCACAGTAACGGTGTAAAGGTGCACGCACACTGAAGTTAGGTCACACTAGCAATCCCTTCACGAACAAAACTGTTTATTTTCTTTCGAGTGTCCGGTACTTAAAATATTTTTTTTTGTATCGTTACAACGATTTTTAAGTTTATCCCATTTATCACTGCACATACACACTGGCGAATATTGTCATCTGTTAATTGCACTCAGACGAAGATTTTTACAATAAACTTTTGCTAAACAAACTGGTATATTTTATTTATTTTGCGAGATGTATACAGAGAGCTTGTAACTGGTTGACATCTGACAACCGACTCCCCCCGGGAGCACGTGAGGAAGAGAAAATCTCTGCGCTCTCAAGTTTCTAGTAGCCTCAGTAGATGTCCGGAGTGTCGAAAGTCAACAGCCGACTCCTAGCCACAGCAGACATGAGACTGGTGGGTGGCGAGCCCATTGCTTTCCGTGGAAACGACCAGACCTGTGACGACGCCATGTTCTGTACCACGCACGCCCCAAGAGATGTCCTAGTGATGCGATCGCCAGGTGGTATGTTCGATAGATATACCGTGGTTCCTGGCACAGACAAGTGAGAAGACCATGGGTGGGTTATTCAGTAAAAATCAGACATGCTAGTTCTAGCGCAGGGCGGGAGAAATCATTTAAACTTTACCAGCCGTAATACAAAAGGAATTTGAATGGGCTCAATCGGGGTTTTATAATAAAAGAAGTGGACTGTAATAAAATAGGTGTAATGCCATAATTTACATATAAAAGGGGACAATGGGCACCTGTGGCGGAGCCGCGTCTGCGAGTTTAGTTGAGTGGAGGGTGTGAAGCGGCCGTCGTATACCGGGTTTGGTACCCCAGTCCCCCGTGCCATACCCTCCACTTATCACGTGCATATGTGATGCGCGGACAGTATATTTATATACAATATGTAAAGAAAACCCTGCCCGATCCGTGAAGGTATTGTTAGTATCGATAACTGATTCTACTAATGCTTACTAAAGCCGGGCAAAACTTAAAAAAAATCCGCCTAAAAAAATAAATATTATTTTGAAAAAGTGAGGTAACTTAATTGTGCGGTAGGCAACACGTTAGGCATACATGAGCGGGTGAAGGGGGGCAGGGCATGCGGCACGTGGCCTCATCACTCAAATAATACTGTCTAAAATGGTGTTGTCACTTTTTTGAAAATACCAAATTTTGGGTAAGTTGGAATAATTTTGCAGAAAAAAAAAATGATTATTTGAAAATTCATTAGTATGATGACTATATGCATTACTGTGATGACTACGTAAAATTTCATATTTTATTTGGTCATGTGTATACCTAACATTTATTATCCTTTTGGGTCGGACGGGGTTTTCTTTACATATTATACATGTCGTGGATCTTCGAAATCATTTTAAGAAAAGTTGCTCGTTTGTGTTACATAGTAATGGGGCAAAACGTTCGGACGTTATTTTAAATGTTACGTGGACAGAGTCGTTTTGGAAAGGAGGGACAGTCAGACGGTGACTTCGAATTGAAACGCGGACTAAGGCACTTCTCCGCGGCGAAACTATCGGTTTGCCTATTTAAATTGTTATTGACATGATTGGAGGGTATGTTAATACTTCGTGCTTAATTCAAAACTATACCTACGAAATGAACCACCTTTACCATCACACCAAGATGCTGACGACCCTATCGCTCCGCCGTCGCTGACTTCGACATCTATACTAAGCTGCAGCGTTAGTAGCTGAAGAGTTTGTTTGAACGCGCTAATCTCAGGAATTACTGATCTGATATGAAAATTTCTTTTTACGTTGGATAGCCGGCTTAAGGCTATATAACATCACGCCGCGACCAATAGGAGCGGAGCATAACTAAACCACGCGAACGAAGTCGCTGGCGGCCGCTAGTATATAATAAATTCTGACGAAAAATATTCCTAAACATACAAACAACGAACCCCACACGTATGATTAAAGTCTGTTTTAACCAATACGTGATGTGTCCCATCTCTCGCCGCTCAGAATAGCCTCTGACAGCTTTTCAACGGCCATCGTCTCGTGCCTTCATTTATATTTAGGGTAACGAACTTGGAGTTTCAAGATAATGTCCGTTTCTGAAGCGTTGAAAGGTAGTGTGGTATATTCATTATGTTGTACGTAATATATTAGTTTGCTTTTGTGAAATGGATTTGAAGAGTGAATAATAATTCAGCTTTAGAAGGAAAGAAAGAAAAACTGTTTATTCTGCATAAACAAAACGGATGTTAGAAATTAAAAAAAAATCGTCCAGATGCGAGTCGTAGTCGCGTATGGAGAATTCCATACCATTATTAATATTTAAAAAAATCTGTTTAATATTAATCGTTGTACGTTATTACTGCAACAAAAATACATAATCTATAAATATTTTAACTGTCAATCTATCACGGTTTTTGAGAGACAGAGAGACAGACCAAAGAGTTCTATTTTTACCTTTGGAGTAAGGATCCCAAAAAGACACACCTCAAACATAATAAGCATATAAATAGTTAACAATTTTGCCCATTGCTTAATTATAATGTCCATGGTCGCTCGCACAAAGGGCGATGGAAAGAGCTATGCTCGGAGTTTCTCCGCGATCGAATCAGAAATGAGGAGATCCGCAGAAGAACCAAAGTCACCGACATAGCTCTTTGAGTCGCTAAAATTAAGAGGTAGTGGGCGGGCACATTGCTCGTAGAACCGATGGCCGATGGGGTAGTAAGGTTCTGGAGTAGCAGCCACGTACCGGAAGACGTAGCGTAAGTAGGCCCCAAAAAGGTGGACCGATGACCTGATGATGGTTCGTGGAAAGACGATGTATGTCGGCAGCACGAAACTGGTCATTGTGGAAAGCATTGGAGGAGGCCTTTAAGACCCCTATAGAATGAACAAGAAGAAGAAGGGTACCAACCTGACATCTTCCATCGATACACATATCCAGACTGCCTGGCCGACACCTGGTGCCATCAGATACCCTGGCTGCGAGCACTGCTACCACCACCCGGTCCTCGTCATCCAGGGAGACGGTCTGCAAATTAAGTATAAAGTTAGCATATGAGCAATTAGAAGAGTTATAGCGTTTTTCTATAGGATGCATGGTGATTTAGGCGAAATATCAGGTTAATTCACAAATGTCAAACTGTCTAGCATGGTTTATGAGATACAGTCTGGTTCATGGGATATAGATCGACAGTAAGGTAGACTGAGGAGTCGAAATAGGGTCCCATTTTTATCCATCGGCGACGGGACCCTAAAGTCCAAAAGCCTCAAACCTTGTAAACAATTAGATTTAAGGCAATCTTAGTATTTTTTTTTAATATTATAAACCAGTATTTGACCGCAATCCTGCTTAATGGTAAGCAGTGATGCAATCTTTGATGCTAAAGCGTGCTGGTTTATTAAGAGCCTATTCACTGTAAATATGAAGACAATTAAATTATCATCATCATCTCAGCGTTAATCCTAGTCGCATCCGCAGCTTTTTAGCTTTGGAGTCTGGGCTCCGCTTTACCAGTCCAATTGCTGATTTTTGGCCAAACTTCGATATTTTCCGTCAAGCGAATGCCGTCGGACCTCCACAACCCGAAGGCGATATCTAAGCATTGCAGTTAGACCAATTATTAGACTTTTGAGGGCTCCAACAACCCGTAACGACTGCCACTAGATGTTCGTAAGGCAACCGGGACCAACGGCTTAACGTGCTTTCCGAGGCACGACCAGACCACTGCAAATACTTATTTATTCTTTCGCACACATGACATGTACATGGGCGGACTTAATGCCGAATACATATTCATGCATACAAATATTTGCACTATGCGGGGATCGAACCCGCGCCTCCTTGCGCAACGGCCGCGTTCGCTACCGCTACGCCACATAGGCTGTCGAAGATACTTAAATTATAGTCAGACGAAAGGACCGCCGCTGGCAACTTTTAAAAAGAAGTGATTTTGAATACTAAGACTGCCCTCAAATCTATTTACAATTTCCTCTGACAGTCTCTAACTTTATTTTTAAACTTTCCTTAATACTCGTCTGGCATTTTAAAGTTGCTCAATTTGCATTATATATCTGGATTCTCAACTAAAATGAAGACGCTATTGACAGTTTTAATTTTGTATTTCAGAATTGCTATCTTAAAATGCACTGCAATTCTGGTAATTTGATGACATTCTGGTCTTTATAATCTGTCAAATACCTCTAAATTGCCTACATTCTGACAAGTTTAGGCACTGTCTTAAATGTAGGGAAATTAGAGGTGCTTTTGACAGATTGAAACTGAAATTCCTCATACAGGGAGAGTGACATGCGTGCCAACATCTCTTACCACAGGATACTAAAGATCTACTAAAGATCAGAATACTAGAGACAATAACCGTCTGGTCGCAGGATGAGTGAACTTCACATTACGTGCCTCGTCATCATCATCATCATCATCTTAGCGTTTATCCCGGTTGCATCCACGGCTATCGCGTTGGAGCCTGGGGTTCACTTTCCTGCACATTCTCCTCCATTTCGCGCGATCTTTAGCACCCTGTGGTAAGAGATTGTTGGTACGCATGTCATCTCTTACAACGTCAAGCCAGCATTTTTTTTTTTTACACACTATAAACCAGCGCTTGACCGCAATCCTGCCTGATGGTAAGCAGTGACGCAATCGTTGATGGTAAAGCTCACTAGTTTATTAAGAACATATTCACTCTAGCCTTGAAGACGCTCAAATTGTAGTCCGACGGAAACACCGCCGCTGGCAAATTGTTCCAGTCCCTCGATGTACGCGGTATAAAGGAGGAGGCGAAACGCTTCGTCCGGATCGTAGTGGTGTTAACAACGTAAGGGTGGAAACCAGCCGTACGACGGGTCGTCCGCTTGACAATATAATTTATCTTGTCTATGACAAGACATTTGTTACTCACTTAACATGCCGGTTTCCGTAAGACGTGGCTATGCCAGCGTAGGCGACCCTCTTGCAGTTTGTCTGCTATGTCACGAACGTGAAGACTGCCACGGATGTGGGAGTTCCTGATGCGATCTTTCCGTGTAACTCCGCACATCCACCGCAACATATTGATCTCCGTGACATGCAGCTCCTGCTGTTCCTCATACCTCTAAAATGACAGCTAATATTCTACAGTCTCTACAATGCTTACCGGTTCGGGACTTTGCCCGGAATGCTGAGGCACGCCCCGGCACGTCAACGCGCACGGCTCGGCGTCATCCCTGTGCGCACGCCAATGGAACAGCTCTCCTCCGTAGGGTGTGTCGTCGTGGGCGCCACACTGCTGCTCGCGCCAGATGTCATCTTCCAGCAAAGAAACGTTGCCGCGACATGGCTGTGGAAGAAATAATTCATTTTAGTTTTATTGGTCCCAAAATTCGTTTTTGAACGTAACTTTATCGCTTTGTATTATTTATTAAACTAAATTAAATTACATTTTTATTACTACACAAACTAAGCCTTTATAAACATAAATTTTTAGCTATGTTTTTTTTTTTAATAAATTTCATTTTATTGACTCGACATATATTCTACAGCATGATAATAAGGACTAACAAATGACCTAATACCTATATATATATATATATATTATGGGTATTGTACTAGGCCATTAAATCTAGATTCATTGCTTATACTTCTTCTTCTGCCTATAGTGGCAAACCGCTGGACAATGGCCTCCTCAAGGCTTCCATTGCTTTGGGTGGAGTTGCCATTATCGCCATGCTTAGCAGGTAGGTTGAGGATCGCAGTAATTCGATATTCCACAGGAGAAGCGCTGCTGCCCGCTTCCCTGGTGAGAGTTCTCTTAGTCACCTCTTACAACACCCACGGGAGGATATGAGATGGTATTATTCTAAGCCAGATACCTACCATACGGGGACATCTACAAACCCATACATAGCTTATACTAAGTTTATGGAAACTTAGTGTAAGTGCAGACGATTGACATGCATTAATGACAGAGGTAAATGTCTCCGTCGACATACATTGACGGTCACCATCAACACGTGTCGGCGACGTCCGTAATGTCTACATCGTGGATAGATTTTACGGTATCAAACAACGTTTTCTATGAAAACACACTCATTTACTTTCATAAAGAATGCATTATTGACTATTTATGGTGATCTTAGGTTACCCTAGCTCGGCGAGTGATGGGCAGCTTGAAGCCCAGTAAGGTTCAGCCCCAGGTCGACGGCACGTTGCGTTTCACGCGCGCCTAAAAGAGATATCAGCACATCGTGTCGGGGACCACGAGGACTGACGCCTCCTGGGCCATGGTTGCCGGTTAGCTAAAAAAGAAACCGCGGCCCTGGTGCACAGGCAAGTGAAGAAACACGCGTTGGTTTTAGTCAGTAAAACTTTGACACGCCCTTCCGCTCCGCCTAGAGCGGGAGAGGTCTTCCAAAACAAAAAAAGCCCTAGCTTGAGTCACATGTGACTCATGCTGGCCTATTGTGAGGAGAATGGGGTTTAGATAGCATCTCATAGGGTCTTTTCAATCTAAATAGGGTATAATTAAAGTCTGTTCTACCCTCAATGCCCTTATACAAAGGTCACACGCCACAAAGTAAACTACTACAAGTAACTATTTTCTAGTTCGTGTAGCAATTACAGTTTTGATAACAAAATACATAATTATATTGAGGTTTTCACAACACATATTGTACCTTACTACGTCAAATATAAAGGGTGTTACACTAATGTTCGGGTCGGCACATTCGATTCAGTAGTATTTTTGACCAACAAAGTTACATAAAACTGACCTATAGTAACGCAAGCCTCTTTATTAAAGGAAATATGCCGTATTATACCACGTAGACGAAGGGCGGGTTTGTAGATGTCACATATCTTCGAATTTTAGTTGTAGGACGTGCCGGTTTCTTCCTAATATTTTCTATCACTGGTTCGAAGGCAGAAGTGATGAAATAATTTGTAAAATGTCTGTCAAAGTTCGTACCTACGACCTTTAATTTCTAAGTGACTTACGATCCTATTTGATAATTACTGCTCTCAAAGCAAACCTTTAATCATCTGGCTGTGCCGAATCGTGCCGACCCGAACAATAGTGAAACACCCTGTTCAGTACACGTTATGATTAACACAAGTATAATAATAATAATAAGCCTCTTATCCTGAACTGCTTTCTTCTTCTTATGTTGAGGTTGTCTCTTTACTTATAAAATATCCCTGAGTTCAGTGTGCCTCTTAGCAAAGGCCTCCTCTAACAATTTCCATTGTACTCTGTCTCTAGCAACCCTTCTCCATTTTGGGCCTGCCGTTAGTTTTAGTTCATCTTCCCACCTCTTGCTCTGTCTTCCTCTATTCCTTCTCCCATCTCTAGGGTACCAGTCTGTTACGATGTTGCTCCATTTCTCTTGTGTACCGCGCAACATGTGCCCAGTCCATCTCCATTTCAAACTATCTATTCTAGTAAGTACGTCTGTGACTTTAGTTTGACTTCTTATGACGGTGTTTCGTATCCTATCTTGTTTCTTTACACCTATCATACTTCGTTCCATAGCTCTTTGGCAGTGTTCTAGCATATTTCTGTAATGTTTCGTAAGAGCCCAGGTTTCACACCCATACGTAAGACATGGGAGAACGCAGGTATTGAAGACCTTCCTTTTGATACCAATGCTGAGATCTGTGGATTTCATTATCTCTTTCAGTGACCAATATCTTTTCTATCCGTTAGCTATTCGTCTTCCGATTTCTTTTGCAGTTGTGTCTGTATGTGAGATGATTTGTCCTAAATAGATATATTCATCTACATATTCAACAGGATGGTTTTTAATTTTTATTTCATATTTGTTTGAATTCGTTAATAGCTTCGTTTTGTTTATATTCATAGATAAGCCCACTTTCTCACTCTCTCTATTTAGATCCTGTATCATTTTTTCGAGGTTCCCTGGTTGTTCTTCAAACAAAACAATATCGTCAGCGAATCTAAGATGGTTTAATTTTTGACCATATATATTTAATTCATGTTGGTCCCAGGTTAGCTTTCGAAATATGCTTTCCAGCACCGCCGAGAACAGCTTTGGGGACATCGGGTCGCCCTGTCTAACGCCTCTTTTCACTTGAAACGTTTCCCCCAAGGTTTCCAGTTGTACTCTTACCTTACTATTGAAAAAATTAATTACTCCGATTAACACAAGTAACAAAGCTTAAACATTTAGATTATTGAATAGTACTGTAGTCATTAAAGCGGGACTATATTATTGAAATAAATCCGTTTCGTTTGCTATCGTAGAAGAAAATCTTGAACACGTACACTATTGGACTTCAAGGCGGTGTTCCGAAACTTAGAGCTGGAATCACGTTCGAATATTTGCGGATATTTTTTTTTTTATTGGATTTATAATTTATTTTATTTAGGTCATAGAATTAAAAAAAATACATGCGAATAATTAAATTGCTGCTCGTGCTATTAGTAAACGTCGGAGCTGTGTGGAAAAGGAATTAGGCTTTCGGATAATAGAGGCTAGTCAATTAAATTGACGTAAATTACATTGTTGGTCGCTGACAATATGGCCTCATACGAAGGCTCAAAGTCACACTAAGGGCGATGGAAAGAGCTATGCTCGGAGTTTCTCTGTGCAATGGAATCAGAAATGAGGAGATCCGCAGAAGAACTAAAGTCGCCGACATAGCTCTTCCAGTCGTTAAAATTAAGTGGCAGTGGGCGGGGCACATTGCTCGTAGAACCGATGGCCGATGGGTCAGTTAGTGTTCTGGAGTAGCGGTTACGTAGCTGAAGACGCAGCGTAAGGAGGCTACCAACATGGTGGACTGATGACCTGGTTAAGGTCGTGGGAAGCCGATGGATGCGGACAGCACAAGACCGGTCATTACGGAAAGCCTTGGGGGAGGCCTTTGTCCAGCAGTGAACCTATATAGGCTGAGAAGAAGAAGAATAACATTATTATTTGGTTATTGGTGCTACAGGCAGAGATGAGATTACACTGGACGTCTGAGAGAGGTCATCGTTGTCGCGGTAGACTACGGCGAAGGTGGTATGACGATCTGGTAATTTTCGCATGGTCAACATGGCCACAGATAGCACAAGACAAGGCATTTGCCCAGTAATGGGAGACCATGTAGGTTGACAAAAAAAAAACTGTTGTGAAGATTTGTCGCTAGTTTTCTTTTCACTATTTGTCACTTTTCTTTATTCAGCGTTTTGAAGACTCGAAGTCTTTTAAAAATGGTAAATTATGGCATATATTGGCATATTATGTATGTGCAGAAATTTTTCGTTCAGTGAAATAACAGCAGTAAACACGATGCGTGTTATTGTTGCCAAATATATAAATTTGGTGAAATGAAATGTGAATAAAAAAATATGTATCGAAATGCCCAATGGAATCCCTCTGAATGCATTGAAAGAATTTTAATAAAGGATTTCATGCATTTTTAAAATAATTATAAACTAGTGCTTGCCTGCAATCCCACCTGATGCTAAGCTGTGATGCAGTCGTTGTTGGTAAAGCACGCTAGTTAATTAAGAGTCTATTCACTCAAAAAAAAACTGTGTGAATAGGAATGAACACCGCAGTTGAGCGAGGTAATGTAATGTCAAACCCAACAACACGACCAACGATGTTGCGTCAGAGGGAGATTGATCTGGAGACCCTCCACGTCCAACGACCAAACTCCCGACACAATAACATATAGGGCATCGTACAACACAACTGCTCAGACCCGTCTTCCGTACGGCATCACCAGACATCATGCCGGAACACGACGAATCACTTGGCGGCAAGATTTTGTCTGGTGGTTGGTAACTTCTGCCGGCAGCCGCTGTTATGGCCTACCAGAAAACATGTGCACAAAGATATCGAGATCGGCAACATAAAATAAGTTTGGAATTAAGTGACCGCCGGGTGTGGCTGCGAAATGCGTCACCTTAATTTGTTTTCCAGGTTCTAATAAGTTTTAGACAAGGTTTTATTACTTTGCATTTTGGCACACCCTGGCTAAATAATGTCAGGAATTTCGATCGATCAGATAAAGATGTAGCCGCAGTGAATCTATGAATGGGGGATTACCTTTTGATACCAAAACCGAGGTATCAAAATACCTTTATGCCTGTGAAAATACATTTAGCTGAGACTAACATCTTGGCTGTGATCTGTAGATATTTTCCAGTCGTTCCAGGTAGCCAGGAGCCCAAAAGTCTTACCAAGAAGTATCATATTACATACTATCCGTGTTGTGAGGTACCGTAGTCGTTCGGCCGTTCGTTCGTTCGGTTGACGTTCGTCAAATAATTTGAGCTGTCTATAGTGTCTATGGCCCTGGCTTTGACAACAAATTGTAGTTTTAGTAGTTTGCATGTTCGAGTACGAGACTTTTGGTGATATTTTTTCTATGTACTGTTTTCTTTTTATTTTTATTAACCAGGTATATTTTATGGTATCTAGTTGTAACGTGCGTTTTGTTTGTGTGCACTAAAATTTTTTTTTTCTTTCTTTCTTTGTATGTAACATTCTCCTATTCAGTAGCATCTGGTTAGGCTGGAAGCCAAACGAACCAAGTTAGGAAAATACTCGGCAGAAGATGCTGACCTTTTTGTAGCTTTTAGAAATTGCACGCAGTATTTACATAAATTGTATATGGCCACATAAAAAACTTTCAATATATTTCGTAGAATCATCATTATAATTTAATTGAGGTTGGCACTACATGTAGTCATAGTCTTCGTAGTCACCCTCGTTTTAATCATAGGTACCATAAAAATTCTGGCGTTTCACCAAAATTATGTTGTAAAAATTTCACTATACAATTTTAGCAACTTTTTTTATATCAGTGCAATATTTGGAATGATTTTAGTAGTTATGCATATTTCCATTTGGTTAAAATTTCATTCGGCTTATTCCATTATGCTTTCTGCATTTTCAATCTTCGTACGAAAATCCTCTACAACGCCAGGTCAGCTAAAACTACAATGTGGTGCTCGATTTTCCTCGTATGTACTATCGATGCTGGTTATTTTAATTTCAATAACTGGTAATCATATTTGATTAATCTGCATGCTTTTCATAATTACCACGCAAAAATAATTTACCGACTTAACAGTGATTGAAACTGGGGTAAAATAAATATTATTAAAGCCTTTTATTCCATATTTTATAATGTTTGCATGTTGTAGTTTCGTGTCAGTATATATTGCTATTGTGACTTATAAATAATGTTAGTGTTAAGTAATATGGACCCCTGTTTGCGCAAAGGCCTCCTCCATCCTATTCCACGACTCCCTTCAGTTGTTGCCTGACTTTATCCAGTCATTTCCTGCTATGCACGTTATCTCATCAGTCCACCGTATATTTTTGTCTACGCAATGTGCGTAGACAAAAAAAAAACGGTAACAGTACTTACAGCATAAGCCCAAATGTGGCTGCATTACTCCATATACGAACGGACCTGTGCTTTGTATAACATTAGAAGCTGTCCTGGTGTGAAATATCGCCGGACCTTTGCAATAACGCCACGTTTCCTGGCAGCCACCTTAGCCTTGGACCCAATGAACCGCCCGAAATTAAGGTTCGAGGAAATCCCAACTCCCAAAAGCTGAATGCGTTCGGTGCAATCCAAGGATATATTCTGAAAAGTAGGAGTAAAGGTGCTTCTTTTAATAGTTAACAACGTCCTTCCTCAGCCTATAGATGTCCACTGCTGGACAAAGGCCTCCCCCAAGGCTTTCCACGATGACCGGTCTTGTGCTGCCCGCATCCATCGGCTTCCCGCGACTTTCACCAGGTCATCGGTCCACCTTGTTGGGGGTCTCCCTACGCTGCGTCTTCCAGTACGTGGCCGCCACTCCAGAACCTTGCTGCCCCATCGGCCATCGGTTCTACGAGCAATGTGCCCTGCCCACTGCCACTTGAGTTTAGCGACTCGCAGAGCTATGTCGGTGACTTTGGTTCTTCTGCGGATCTCCTCATTTCTGATTCGATCACGCAGAGAAACTCCTAGCATAGCTCTTTCCATTGCCCTTTGTGTGACTCTGAGCCTTCGTATGAGGCCCATTGTGAGCGACTACGTTTCAGTTCCGTAAGTCATCACTGGCAACACACACTGGTCAAAGACTTTCGTCTTGAGACACTGTGGTATCTTGGACGACGAGAAGATGTAGCGTAGCTTCCCGAACGCTGCCCAACCGAGCTGGATTCGCCGAGACACCTCTTTCTCGAAGTTGGACCTACCTAGTTGGACTTTCTGTCCCAGGTATATATACTCGTCAACAACTTCGAGTGCAGAGCAACCAACTACAATTGGAGTGGGTGCGACATGAGAGTTCGACATGATCTTCGTCTTATCCATGTTCATTTTTAGACCCACTTGTTGGGAAGCTCTGCTGAGGTCATTGAGCATTTTGCCCAAGTCTTCCAGGGTCTCAGCCATGACCACGATATCATCTGCGAAACGGAGATTAGTGATGTACTCGCCGTTGATGTTGATGCCAAGTCCTTTCCAGTCCAGGAGCTTGAAGACATCTTCCAACGCAGCAGTGAACAATTTAGGAGATATGACATCTCCTTGTCTCACTCCACGCTGCAGTTGGATCGGTTTCGAGTCCTGATCCTGGAGACGGACTGACATGGTGGCGTTTTTGTACAAACACTTTATCACCTCAATGTATCGATGGTCAATTTGGCACCGCTGGAGAGACTGTAGCACCGCCCAAGTCTCAATCGAATCGAAGTCGAAGTTAACAACGTATGTTGCGATATTTAAGTTATTGTGCAGACATATTTTCGTACATCGATAGCGGCAAAGGTTACCTTGGATTTACCCAAGCATCATCATCATCATCATCATCTCAGTGTTTATCCCGGTTGCAACCGCGGCTTTCGCGTTAGAGCCCGGGGTCCGCTTTCTTACTTAATTTCCTCCATTTCGCGCGATCTTTAGCATCCTGTGGTGTAAGATTGTTGGCACGCATGTCATCTCTTACAACGTCAAACCAGCACTTTTTTGGTCTACCCCGCTTGTTCCGTCCCGGCGGAGGCGCCATGGCAAGACGTATGTGACCCACGTAACATGCCGGTTTTCGTAAGACGTGACCGTACCAACGTAGGCGACCCTCCTGCAGTTTGTCCGCTATGTCACGGACATGAAGACTGCCGCGGATGTGGGAGTTCCTGATGCGGTCCTTCCGCGTAACTCCACACATCACTTGGATTTACCCAAGCGGTTGTTACATTTTCGCCCAGAAATTACTTGACATAAAATTTGAAATTTTACTTGACAATAATATTCACCATTGTTCACAGCTACAACTTGAAGGACTTTCTTCCTTCATTCGCGTCAATGTTTTCCACCACAATACAAAAAAAAAACTTCAAAAGCTTTAAAAGCCTAAATTCCACTGAAGAGGCTGCCACTCACACCGCAGCGTAATTTGCATTCACTGAAAAGGATATTGTAGTCCGAACCACTCACGAACTTAATCGGCTCTTCTTTGGAACAGGGAGGGAGGAAGGCACGCGTATAGAATGATAATGAGTTGCTCGCTACGGTTTTATTGACTCCCGGCGTTTTTTAAATCTGATTGGTCGTTTTTCGACGTTCCGTTTTTGAGATAATTTTGTACGTCTGAGTTTTAGCTTTGTTGGTTCTTTTTATCTTGTTAGGAGAATACAATTGACTATAATAAAATGTATATTGGTACTGTTATAAACTTTGTTAGGACTTTGTGAATCTACGTGGGTGTCTTGCGATCGATGGTTCTTTAAGGGACGCATGTTTAGTCAAATAAACTGTCAGGAATTCGACACTGTAGGACTAAGGTCAACAGACTGCAGTTAAAATTGACCATTGGTATCGCAAGAGGATACCGAACGATATCCTTTGAGACGACAAGACTTTTGGCACGCTTTCCGCCGCTGATACCTGGCAGATATGGACGCGAAGTTCTACGACCAGATTTGCAATATCCACCAAAGCAGGAATAGTGTGCCAAGAATTGCACTCGTAAGACTAAGGCGACAGAAATGACAACTGGCGCTCGAGCGGTGTCGCGAGCGGCTACAGCGAGGTTCTCACCGGACATGGTTGCTTCGGTGAGTACCTGAATAAAATTGGGCGAGAGACCACGGTAAATTACCACCATAGCGGATTCTGCGTAACACACTTTCGAGCGGGTCCTGGTGGTTAGGATCGGGCGAGACCTGTCTCTGCCGGCTGTAGTGAGGGCTATGCTGGCAAAGACAGAATTGGACAGAATTAGCTTCCTTTTGTGAGACCGTGATGGCCAAGAAGCAGGCCACCGAACGGTCCTCGGAGAAGGAGGCGTCAAGGAGGCAACTGTCTTGGCACTTAATACGCCGAAACCCGCCTACGTATTGAGGTAGGTGGACCTTTGGGGTCGCGGGTGCATAGAGGGGGGACTCTATTTGACCACTAAGGAACCCCAGGTAAGACGGTAGCACAGTGGTCACGTGCTACCGTGTATAAGGCTTAAGGGAGGTCCTCTTATTTCCATAGGGGTGTGCCTTACAGGCGTTGCACGGGGGCGGGAGGCACCATTGATCCCAGATGTCATTCATACGTCTTTGACAGTCGTTACGGGTCTTCAGAAGCCCGAAAATCTGATAATCAATCTTACCAAGGGATATAGTTCTATGCGCAAGAAGTAGTACTGGGTGTTGGAGGTCAGATAGGCAGTCGCTCCGAATAAAATACTGGTATTCAGTTGAATTCGGTTAGGCTTAAAGCTGACGCCATCTTTGTTGGAAAAGGTGAGGTATAGTGATTGATTAACACGTCTATAATTATGTATTATCAGGCTGGAACTGCCCTCATCATCATTATCGTCATCAACTTATTTATCATCCCACTGCTGGGCACAGGTCTCCTCTCATACAGAGAAGGATTGAGCGTAATCACCACGCCTGCTCAATGCGGGTTGGGGATTTCACAGTTACAGTCCATGCTTCCTCAAGATGTTTTCCTTCACTTTTAATCAGTCTTTGTTGTCCAAGATATACATAGAAAGTACATATAAATTATAAAAGTTACATTGGTGCTTGCCTGACCTGGAATCGAACCCGCACACTCATACTTGAGAGGCTGATGTTTTAACCACTGCAACTGGAACTGTCCTGCTGTACAAATATCTTCTTTCGTAAATTACAAGCATTATTCCAGCCCACTTGCTCTCTGCATGTTGGCGATTTCAGCCCAATTTATTCCCCAAATTTATCTTATATCCTCAGCGATTGCAACAACTTTGTAAATATAAATTTGCAAATGGAGTGTCGTTGGTATGAAAATTTATTTGGAACATGAAAGTTAATTACAGTTTTTGTTGGTAGTACCGACGATAGCAGGTCAATCTACCCCAAACTGTCAGATATACCCAATCAACATTGAGCCTTAATGCTTTAGAGATAAAGTTGAAAATCTATTAAGGAAACCTGACAGATTGTAGTAGCTTTATAGGCTGACGTCTGTACTATAATGGCACGATCGGTATCCAGAACCATGTAGCTATATTTACAACGCCGCATCCGAACACTGCGTCGTACTGACGTCACGTAAATTCTACATCTCGCAAGCAGAGTTTACCGCCAAATCATATGCTGATTCATACAACTTTCCGACATAAATCAAATCATCAAACAATCGTATTGATAGTGAATTTAAATGATGATCATATGGAGTTTTGTCAAATTCACTTGTCAAACACCTCATTTTATAAAATTAAGTTACAATCATAATATAAAGGCCGAACTTTGGGGTATTACAAAATCACAGATTATTTAGAAGACAATAATGCTTGGGAATGAGCAAAGACATTAAAATTATATTTACAATAGACAGGACATCAAGAACAAAATCGTAATCCAATACTTCTGGCAAACTGGTTAAAAGTCGCTCAGTCTAGTCTGCGCGTCAAGACGTAATTTGTGTCCACCAAAAATAAACATTTTCTAAGGAAATATGTCATGTTGCGCTTTGTATTACTGTACATCTTGTTATGGTAAAACGACTGGACCTAACTTCAAAATGTTTTTCTAAGAATTATTTATATTTCGTCTGTATTTCAAATTTAAATAAATTCTTAAATTGTTCTAGAAACTTTTCCATTATTGTAATAACCGCCCTCTATTGTTGAGTAGTTTTACTATTTACTTGTAGAGATGTAGTAATGTTGTTTATCGATGTAGTTATCGATAATATTTATTAAGTTGAAAACTTATTGCTATATTTCATTGGCATTTAAAATAAAGCTAAATAAACTTAAATATTTCTATATTTCAAGTTTATTTGTTTTTAACTCTATTTGTACATAATCATGTCATATTGATGAACAAAATTTAATGAAGAAGTACTATTCATTCACCTAGGTTTTTGTTATTTTTGGACTACCATTTTTGTCCTGATTTGGACAATTATCTACGTGACAAGAAATTTTCTTCCCAGGAGGCAGTTCTGTTTTCACACAGTTTGTGCAGTCTAGAACCTCAGAGTTCTATCGCAAAGGCATAAATGACCTTCCTATTAGAAGGCAGCAATGTATACATAATAATGGTAACTATTTTGATAAAATAAATTAGTTGAAAATTAAAAAATAAACAATTCAGATTTTCAGTACAAATCGGCAACTTTAAACTTTAGCGCCTATTATATTAAAAGAATTATATAAATAAAAAACTGTAAACAAAAAACATGAAATTACCTATAAACTTTCTGCTTCCTAATTTTTTTGTTTCAAACTATCAAAATTCGAAAACTTCTTTAAATATTATCGATAACTTTATATCGAAATGATACAAACCCTACTAAAGTTTTTAGTATTGCCATTTAAAAACATTTGCAAACAAACATGTAAAAAGAATAATTTTGCTAAAACCAAAATGCAAACAAAAATTGCAAAACAAAATGCGTTTTATGGCCTAAAAGGTTTATTATACTCAAAAATCGCAATAAATTGAGTATTATAATAATTCGTAAGCAAAACATATCTAAAATACCAATAGACGGTGTCACGGAAAATGAATAGTAGCGAATAAAATACTAAAACAGTTTTTGATGTTTGTACAAGACAAGTTTCACATAATTTGTATACTTTTCAATATTTATTTACCAGATTTGAATTATACTAGGGTATTAAATCGGATCTGGCAACATAGACCACACTGGCCACCTACCGGGCAATAGCTGAATATATTTTGTCTCCAAGTGTCGATCTAATTTTGTTATATTGTACTAGATGGCGGAACTGAGACATGGAATCACAGTTTTTCTACGCCATTTTGATACATGCCCCCTATATTCTCTCTTTGGGAATGAGCTGCTCATTGGATATTATGCAATATGCGTAATTATGCAACAATTATGATATTATACACACTGTTTTTTTTTTTTTAAATCACGTAAATGATTGTAAACATTTTCATTTTTAATTTCTGTACTTGAAAAAAGACGGTGATCCCTGAGTTTGTTTCGGCTTTTTCTTCTCAGAGGTAGTCAGTTAGGAAATGCCGGCTCCATTTAGTTTAAAAAATATGACGTGTTAAAGTGATTAGTGATCCTACTTGCTCAATAATTTCATTTCATAATATACAACGTTATTTAATGTTTATGCGAAACCCGAAACACGTGTCCAGTATTTTTAAGTAAAGAATCTATGTACAAAATTTCAAAAAGATATCATGAAAATCCACAAAGTTATGAGCTTGTTATCTTTCTTGGTTGTCCCAGCAAAAATATGGTCAACGCACCGCTATCCTGCATGGATCTGTCTCATTGTGATCCTAGTACTATGAAATACCATCAGCTGTGTTCACTGGGTAAAAACACTGCAACCATTTCTAAATGCATTTGGGAAAATATATAACATGGTGTAAAAATGATTGGAATCGATGCAGTTGCTTATTCTGAACGAAGTATATTCAGGTTTTGTATAAAGTAAAAACAACTTTGTATAACGTTTTTTTATTATTATGTAAAAAAATATATTTCTCGAACCTCGACAGATATTTATCGAGGCTTTCAGCTATCAAGCCATGGCCGAAATGACAACCGCCACAATGACAATCGAGCTCACATTCCACATGTCAACAACCTCATGTGCTAAGTCGATATATTCAATTTGTTTATCTTTCCCACTTTTCACAAGGTTTTCGACATGTAGAATAGTTTATATTCATCATCAACCTTTTTTATCGCCCCACTGCTGGGCACAGGTCTCCTCTCCTACAGAGAAAGATTGAGCGTAATCACCACGCTTCCTCAATACGGGTTGGCGATTTTAGACTTGAAAGTCCGGGTTTCCTCAAGTTGTTTTCTTTCACCTTTTAATCAGTCATTGGTGTCCAAGATATACTTAGAAAGTACATATAACTTAGAAAAGTTACATTGGTACTTGCTTGACCTGGAATCGAACCCGCGCACTCATACTTGAGAGGCTTGTGTTTTAACTACTAGGCCTCCACAACTTTATAGTAACATTTTTTACATAAAATTATTACCATCATGTCTATGGTATGTATTTCAGTTTGTTCTTTGGAACAACAAGGACCCACAAAGAACTATATTTCGACCAATTACGATAGGTTGCCTTTTATGTTTCGGGATTTGGCGACCCTGGTGGTGGAATCTGGTAACTGACAGCTCTATCGTAAAGTTGGACATTTTTGAGGTTATACGTACTCAGAACGTTTTGACATACGAGCGCTATTTGTGTTGTTTACAGTAAGTTAAAAGATTCATCTCGGCCCAAAAATGGAATTAAATCGTGAACATTTTCGTGCGATTATTTTTTACAACTTTCGACGTGGATTAACTCAGCAACAGTGCATGGATGAACTTAATTCAATTTTTGGCGATGAAGCTCCATCAAGGACCAGTGTTTATCGATGGTATGGTGAATTCAATCGTGGTCGTCAAGACGAATTTCGTGAAGGTCGTCCAAAATCAGTTGTTGTTCCAAAACCATTGATGCTGTGCGCGAACTGATATTGCAAGATCGTCATGTGACCTATCGTGAGATTGAGACAACCTTAGGCATTAGTGGGACCAGCATACATTCAATATTGCATGAACATTTGACTGTGAAAAAAAATTGTTCGCGTTGGATCCCACACAATTTGTCAATCTCTCAAAAAAAGGCTCGTGTCGATTGGTCGAAAGAAATGCTCAAAAAATACGATCGCGGTGCTTCGAAACACGTCTATGATATCGTGACAGGTGATGAATCGTGGATTTACGCGTATGAGCCCGAAAGTAAACAGCAGTCGACTGTATGGGTGTTTCAAGATGAGCCAAATCCAACAAAAGTTGTTCGCACACGAAGCACTTCCAAGCAAATGGTCGCCTGTTTTTTCGGAAAAACTGGACATGTCGCAACCGTACCACTAGAACAACGCAGAACAGTCAATTCTGAGTGGTACACAACCATTTGTTTGCCAGTTGTCTTCCAAAAAATCAGGAAAACCAACCGCCGAAGACGCATCACTCTTCACCACGCCAATGCGAGCTCTCACACATCGGCTCAAACAACTGCATTTTTGAGCACCCAAAACACCGATTTGATGAGTCATCCGCCGTATAGTCCTGACTTGGCACCGAATGACTTCTTTTTATTTCCGTACGTAAAAAACAAACTGAAAGGTCAACGTTTTTCGACACCTGAAGAAGCGGTCGCTGCATTCAGAATGCATGTTTTGGAGATACCTCAATCAGAGTGGCAAAAGTGCTTCGATAATTGGTTCAAACGCATGCAAAAGTGTATAGATCTTCATGGGGAATATTTTGAAAAACAGTAAAGTGATTTTCGATGATTAATATTTGTTTTTCTTCTCTAATCCCGAAATATAAAAGGCAACCAGCAATGGTCGCAGTTTACATTGTACATTTTACGCATCCGCTGTACATTCTGTAGTAACATAGTCGCGTCTCTCCTCTTGTAGGTAGCTCATAGCATACATTATACTCTAGACTTACGTGCAATATACAACGTTCTATCTATTCGCGTTTTAATTACATAACACGCCCTACGCGCTAAAGTCTCGTAGTTCTTCAAAATGTTAACACACAATCTTCATTCGACTGCACGATTAGCACAGTGGTTAAGTTGTTGACTGCTGCGTTGCGTGTCGCGGGTTCGTTTCTCGCACGGAACAAATATTTTTATGACCTACAAGTAGTTGTTCCGTGTCTGGCTGTTTGTGTATGGGAGTTTATATATTTGTAAACGCACCCACGATACAGGAGAAATTCTTAGTCAAATTCTTAGGGCAACGTTTTTTTTTTTAAAAAAAAAAGAAAAGCAACTTGATTCAACATGCAACTTGTATTTCCTGTACAACAATTAGCATTTATATAATGACAATACAACGTTCCATTCTCTGCCCTGTGAGAAACAATAGTGCTAACGAGCTTCTAATGGCGCTAATTTCGTTGAAAGGGATTTACCCTCTAGTCTAATTTTATTTTCGGTTACAGTGGAACGTGGTTTGGCACTTTTAATAATATTCCTTGATTAAATAAGAATTTGTGATTTTGTTCTACTGTTTTTGTCTCCAAAATAAATTATATTCATAAAAAAAAATCTCGCATCTTCTGGCTATCTCGTTCGTCTATAGTCCATCGGCTTAGGTCATCATCATCATCATTTCAGCGTAAAATCCCGGTTGCATCCGCGGCTTTCGCATTGGAGCCCAGGGTCCGCTTTCCTACAGTTACTCCTCCATTTCGCACCATCTTTGGCATCCCGTGGTGTGAGATTGTTGGCACGCATGTTATCTCTTACAACGTCAAGCCAGCACTTCTTTGGTCACGTTGCTTGTTCCGGCCCGGCGGAGGCGCCATGGCAAGACATTTGTTACCCATGTAACATGCCCATTATCGTAAGACGCGACCGTACCAACGTAGGCGACCCTCTTGCAGTTTATCTGCTATGTCACGGACACGAAGACTGCCATGGATGCGGGAGTTCCTGATGCGGTCTTTCCGCGTAACACCACCCATCAACCACAGAACATTCATTTCCATGACACGCAGCTCCTGCTTGTGTCGCTCAAGCACAGGCCACACCTCCCTGCCATACAGAAGAACAGGTCTAATGATGGTCTTATAGACCTGTCCCTTAAGCTTAACCGGTATTTTGGGGTCACAAATGACCATCGGCTTAGGTATTAGGCTAAATTCTCTTCGAGTGCTTATTTGTTCTTGATTTCACTTTCCTGTCCTGTGCTGTACTTACCTGTTATTGTTTCTTGTGTTAACCTACCATTGTCTTACACTACATTATTTTTACTTTTTAAGAAACCTGAATATAATTTGTCCAGAATAAGTTCAATCGTTTTTACACCATGTTATATTTTTTCCCAAATACATTTAGATTTTTTTTTTTTATAAATTACAAACTAGCGCTTGACTGCAATCCCGCCTGATGGTAAGCAGTGATGCAATCGTTGATGGTAAAACGCGCTAGTTTATTAAGCCTAATCACTCAAAGAACTGAGTAAATAGGAAGGAAGACGGCAGTTGAGCGCGGTGATGCAATGTTAAACCCAACAACACGACCAACGATGCTGCGCCAGAGGGATATTGATCTGAAGCCCTCCACAACCAAACTCCCGACACAACAATATTTCGCGCATCGTACCCGGCACACATCGCAACACAACTGCTCAGACCCGTCCTCCGTACGGCTTCACCAGACATCATGCCGGAACACGACGAATCGCTTGGCGGCAAGACTTTATTTGGTGGGTGGTAACTTATGCCGGCGGCTGATGTTGTTGCCTACCACCGAGAAAAGAGAAGTTCAATCGTTTTTACACCATGTTATATTTTTTCCCAAATACATTTAGAAATTCTTGCAGTGTTGTTACCGAGATCACAACACAGCTGACAGTAGATCATAGTAATAGGCGACCCCACGCCGCACCGCTTCAGGTGCGTTGACCATATTTTTGTTGAGACAATCACCAAACTCATAACTTCGTGGTTTATCATGTTAGTCTTTTTGAAATTTTTAACCGACTTCAAAAAGGAGGAGGTTACTCAATTCGACCGTATATATGCTTTTTTTTTCTATATTTGTTCGCGCATAACTTCGTCGTTTATGAACCGATTTTGATAATTCTTTTTCTGTTGGAAAGAAGACGTTCCCAAGGTGGTCCCATGATAAGGATATCAGGGTTTGATGGTGGAAGACCAGAGAAAACAAGGGTAACTTTCAAAAATTGCAGGGGCGACTAGTGCATTTTTTAGCATTTTCATT
Source organism: Sesamia nonagrioides (assembly GCA_017933935.1). Taxonomy (NCBI): domain Eukaryota; kingdom Metazoa; phylum Arthropoda; class Insecta; order Lepidoptera; family Noctuidae; genus Sesamia; species Sesamia nonagrioides. The sequence goes on from JADWQK010002342.1 coordinate 107,493, forward strand.
AAGTATTTTAAAGCACTACAATTTAATAAAGGTCTGAAGTAGATCTGATGATGGAGCCGGGAGACAGTCGAAGGAACTCCTCAACAATTCACAGCAGCTACCTTGTGTTTGGGCTCAATTAATTTGTATTGATAAGAACTTTACACCTAGATGGGTTGTGACTGTCATAAGAGCTCTGATGATGAAGACAAAGGCCAGTTCCGGGCACTCCTCAACGTTTTACAGTAGCTACTTTGTGGTTGGACTTACTTCATTTATATTGATGAGACCTTTGCACCCAGTGGGTTAAAATATTGGTCTGCAGTAACTTTGATGATGAAGACCATAGGCAGTTGAGGGAATACTTAGGTACGGGTAAAAATTTAAGTAAACAAAATTACGTCGTTTCCCAATTATATTTGCGTCAGCTTCCAGTCTGACCGGATGCAACTGAATACATTGGACTTTTAACAACTAAAAAGTGTAAAATAAAATTTTTTTACAAAAAAAACAACCGACTTCCAAAAACCACTACAAAGTGAAAAATAACTAATTTCGGAAGTCGGTGTCAAAAAAGAAATATACAAAACTAAAGACACCGACTTCCGAAATTAGTTATTTTTCACTTTGTAGTGGTTTTTGGAAGTCGGTTGTTTTTTTGTAAAAAAGTTTTTTGTACATATATTCTTTACTTAGAAATACTGGCCACGTGTTTCGGGTTTCGAAAAAACAAAAAGTAACCTTGTTTATGCTAGCTGTAAGTTTCCAAGATGCAAAAAATAAAATAGCTTATTTGGATGATAACAAACGATATTGGAAAAGTTTTTTAATCCTATTTTACATGTTCGGATGAATTTTTAATACACTGATATAAGATACGAAACTTTTAAACTTTACCTTAAAAGGTTCGTGGTATTGGCAAGTATGTAACGTGGAAAGTTATTGAGTGTGGTGACACGATTTTTTTTTTTTAATAATTATAAACTAGTGCTTGACTGCAATCCCGCCTGATGGTAAGCAGTGATGCAATCGTTGAGTGTAAAGCGCACTAGTTTATTAAGCCTATTCACTTAAAAAACTTAGGAATAGGAAGGATGACGGCAGTTGAGCGAGGTGATGCAATGTTAAACCCAAGACCAACACGACCAAACGATGCTGCGCTAGAGGGAGATTGATCTGGAGACTCTCCACGACCAAACTCCCGAGACAACAACATTTGGCGCATCGTACCCACCACACATCGCAACACAACTGCTCAGACCCGTCCTCCGTACGGCTTCACCAGACATCATACCGGAACACGACGAATCGCTTGGCGGCAAGACTTTGTCTGGTGGGTGGTAACTTCCGCCGGCAGTCGATGTTATGGCCTACCACCGAGATATAATTAGAGTTATAATTACCTTGTTATAATTAGAATGATAAATGATTTATTGTCAGTAAGTAGGTTTGTACAAACACATTTATAAGTCAATAAATCGTAATTTTTTGTTTATTCGAAACCCGTATATAGTTTGTTCAGAATAAGTAACTGAATCGATGCCAATAATTTTTACACCATGTTATACTTTTTCCTAAACACATTTAGAAATTGTTGCAGTGTGGTTACCGAGCCCGCCACACAGCATACGATAGATCATAGTACTGCGTGTAAGCGCAACAGCTGATGCCAGAAGTCAATGCCCCTTTCGCCCGCCCGAGCGGAGCGTGGACCATATTTTTGTTAGGACACTCAAGCAGGATAACACCACTTTAGACCTAATCACATGATGAGGTGTAAACTCTTACTCTTAATTTATTCCTTACTTACTCTAAATTTTCAGAATAAATTATTATAACTGCTACATACCGGGTTCAGCTGTCGCACACGTATAGATCGAGTAGGTACTGAAGTTTTTCTAGAGTTATTGATACACTAGCGGCCGCCAGCGACTTCGTCCGCCTGAAGTTAATTATGCTCCGCTTCTATTGGTCGCAGCGTGATGTTATAAGCCAAATGCCTTCCTGGATTAATGAGCTATCCAACGCACAGAGATTTTTTCAAATCGGACCAGTAGTTCCTGAGATTAGCGCGTTCAAACAAACAAACAAACTCTTCAGCTTTACGTATTAGTATAGATTTTTCGAGATCACTATAGAGAACATTATTTACTCTGATCACATCACGTCCCATACCCTTAAATTTGGCTGGTCTTTGAAAAACAACTCTATATACCTATTAGCCAAAGTACACTTCGGTGTAACAAACTCCACGCAAAGTCATTCTATTAATCACGTTGAAACCAAAGTTTCTTCGCATGCTCGCTCATCGAGAATAATGCTTTCAATACAGCATCATATTGGAAAGTTAACGTTTCAAATAGTTCCTGACTGCGTTAGCGTTGTATAACTAAAATAAATTGATAGTTGTAGCTGCGATGAAAGCTCTCTCTATCGATACTACTCCTGGTTATAAATAGTCCTTAAGTGTTTTCTAACAACGTTCAATGTTTATAATAAAAAGTTAAAAAACTAAAACCCAACTACGACAAAAAACGACGCTGAAAAAGTATAAAACAAGATTTTCAGAATACTGAACTGAACAAAGTTGCTAATATAGTTGCAAGTAAATGGACACAGTAGACTCTACCAAGATGCCTTCGTTGTAAATTGACAATAATGTCTTACGATACTATTCTGAAGTATGCAATATTCACTATTTAGAGATAAATTTTCATGTTTGGAAAACCGCAGTCACACGTTATGAAAGTGCTACGGTAGGTATATGTAACGTGTGACTACGCCTTTCCAAACATGAAAATTTATCTCTAAATAGTGAATATTGCATACTTCAGAATAGTATCGTAAGACATTATTGTCAATTTACAACGAAGGCATCTTGGTAGAGTCTACTGTGTCCATTTACTTGCAACTATATTAGCAACTTTGTTCAGTTCAGTATTCTGAAAATCTTGTTTTATACTTTTTCAGCGTCGTTTTTTGTCGTAGTTGGGTTTTAGTTTTTTAACTTTTTATTATTTGTACTATTTTGGTGTTAAAGTGTATTTGTGGCGCATAATATTAATAAAAGTTAAATTGACGAACTAAAAACTAGGTAGTTAACATACGACATCTCTTTTGACTTATGTATCGGCGTATAGTAATATGTAGAGATGTCCTATTTTACTATTTCGTAAAGCTTGAAGCGTAGCGCGTATAGCAACGGTTTCACCGTATGAAGCTCCCGGTTTTTCGTAGTAGCGACGCACATTTGCGTGGATGGCACCGAATGGGTCATGAATTAGTGGATGAGACCGTTAGTATAAATAGATTGGATGTTTTTCTAACGGTGGTAGGCCATAACATCGGCTGCCGGCAGAAGTTACCACCCACCAGACAAAGTCTTGCCGCCAAGCGATTCGTCGTGTTCCAGCATGATGTCTGGTGAAGCCGTACGGAGGACGCGTCTGAGCACTTTGTGTTGCGTTGTGTGGCGAGTACGATGCGCCAAATGTTGTTGTGTCGGGAGTTTGGTCGTGGAGAGTCTCCAGATCAATCTCCCTCTGGCGCAGCATGGTTGGTCGTGTTGCTCTTGGATTTAACATTGCATCACCTAGCTCAACGGCCGTCATCCTTGCTATTCCTAAGTTTTTTAAGTGAATAGGCTTAATAAACTAGTGCGCAGGCATCAAGGATTGCGTCACTGCTTACCATCAGGCGGGATTGCAGTCAAGCGCTAGTTTATAATTATTTAAAAAAAAACTTATATTAAGAGGACCTGGGAAGATTTCTTAATCTATCTAATTCTGCTAACGATCGACTGTCATGTGGATTTTTAAGTAATTTATTATGATCTAAGGCACTTATAAATAATCCCTCTATGGTTTTAACTCTACTGAGAGCGACATAGGCTTGTCCTTTAGCAAACAATGACTTTCCTAGATCTGTAACTTTTTTATCTAGAGTACAACCTTGTAATTTATGTACCTACAGTACAACCCCAAGAAAGAATCAGCGGGAGCATTTTACGCTGAATTTGCCCAGAACCCCTCAAGCCGTCAAATTCAGTGAGGCAAGGCTCGATTTCGATAAGTCCGTTAGTATCTGCTTTTATGGATGCGTCGTCAAATTGTATGAGAACAGCGCTTGGCTGTTCTCCTGTTCCAACTGATCGCGCCGAAGAGCAGGCCATTCGAAGGCCTTCACCATTCCTATCGCTCCGTTTACCAAGCCCTGGTTTACATTCAAATTTCTACGAAGCATTACTAGGGATTATGTAGAAACATAAAGTACTCGTGAAGCTCTTTCAGATGATACCAAATACGGTATATTTATTTTAATTTTGTATTAACATAGAACTTTTTGTCCGCTAGAGGGCGTAATACTAAATTTGGTGACAAGCTTTATAGCTCATAACCAACAGAATATCAAGGCCCTTCTAATGGTTCTGCAGTGGTCTTATTCTGCTAAGTAGTAAAGAAGCTATCTATGAACGAAAAGATGTGAATTATATGCAATCAGCCCATGAATACAGGTAAAGTCACAAGCAAATGCTAGTAATATATACATATTTAAAATGTACAAGTTAAGCCCTTTCAAATGATACCAAACACGGCATATTTATCTTAACTTTATTTTTTTACTCTGTATATTTTGTCCGCTAGAGGGCGCCACGTTAGATTTTGTGAAACTCCATATAGCCTATAACCAGCAGACAATTAAGACGCTTCTAATGATATATCATTTATCGAATTCGAATAAGTAGTTTAGAAGTTACGAGGGAACAGATGAACATACATACATACATACATACATACATACATACATACATACATACATACATACATACATACATAGCCTGTCAAAATCATAACCCTCCTTTTGCTTTGCCGTAGTCGGGTAAAAAGTAGTAGTGAGTAGATTTTGGGACTTAGAGATTTTAGGTGGCCTAGTAGAAGTTGTGGTGGCCTAGTGGTAAAAGTTATGGTGGCCTAGTGGTTAAAACATTTTTTTTTATATGGCATCTCGTAGTTGACCATTAGAGGCCGTGACTACTTAACCGGACTTTCCTGTGGATGCCTTAAGTAAAATTAAAGCCTCCAGCTAGGGGCACTTAAAACTAAATTAAAATTAAGGCGACTACGCACTAAGGGCACCCCCTGGTTAAAACAACAGCCTCTCAATTAAGAGTGTGCGGGTTCGATTGCGGGTCAGGTAAGTATCAATGTAACTTTTCTAAGTTATATGTACTTTCTAAGTATATCTATCTTGGACGCGAACGACTGATTACAAGGTGAAGGAAAACATCTTGAGGAAACCTGGACTTTAAGTCTGAAATCGCCAACCCGCATTGAGCAAGCGTCGTAATTACGCCCAATCATTCACTGTACGAGACCTGTTCCCAGCAGTGGGACCCGATAAAAGGTTGATGATGATGATAATGACGGCGGTGAACGCTGCCGAAAACTCTAAGTTAACGGAACGCGACCATAGTGTACCGCCTTCTTCCGCCAATCACCGAACGGCGTGGTAAACGCATTTCCTTTCCAACTGCTGGCACAATACAAATGGGATTAATTTGAGGACTCGTATTAAGCTGTCTTGTTAATACTGTAATCTATTATGTGATAACGACTGTTAAACATCTACGAAGTGATAGCTGGGACCAAGGATTTAAAGTTTGCGAGGCACGGTGGGGCATGGTGTTTGAAGGTGCTCAAAAGTCCATGCACCAAACGTAGTCAAATGTAGTTTAACAGTTATGCATTATCATAATAGAAACCATGTTAACAGCCCCCGTGGCGTAGTGATAGCGAGCGCGGCCGCTGTATGCATGAATATGAATATTTGCACTGGTCTGGTCGTGCCTCGGAAAGCACGTTAAGCCGTTGGTCCCGGTTGCCATACGAACATCTAGTGGCAGTCGTTACGGGTTGTTGGAGCTCTCAAAAGTCCAACAATTGGTATGACTGAAATGCTTCGATACAACCTTCAGGTTATGGAGGTCAGATGGCAGTTGCTTTACGGAAAATATCGAAGTTTAACCAGAATCTGCAGTTAGACCTGGTAGAACGGACTCCAGACTCCAAAGCTGATTCTGATGCGACTGGGATTAACGCTGAGATGATGATGATGATGATAATAGAAACCAAGGATTATTCTCATTTAACAAAACAAAAGTTGGAATCCATTTTATTCACAAGCATGTGTTCTGCTTTTATTTAAGATCGACCATGTGCCGGCCATGTATCGCCCGGATCGTACACTTGGGGACGATGTGCCCGACACACAATTGTTTTTGTGAATTTTGTATGTGTGTGAAGTAGTCTGATTTATAGGAGCGACGTATTCGTAATCTTTTCTTTAGTTTTATTCTTGAAGTGGACATATTTTCACTTATTATTGAATTTTTAAAGGGAGACTGTGCTAGGAATCTGTGGTGTTTGTTGTAGGAATGGATAGAATACCAATTGAGCATATAAGAGTGTATCTGAAATTGGCACCAGTCACTAAAAAAAATGTAGAAATTGCTTTTTTTACATCAATTACAAACTAGCGCTCGACCGCAATCCCGCCTGATGGTAAGCAGTGATGCAATCGTTTATGGTAAAGCGCACTAGTCTATTAAGAGCCTATTCACTCTAGCCTTGAAGACACTCAAATTGTAGTCCGACAGAAACACCACCGCTGGCAAATTGTTCCAGTCCCTGGATGTACGCGGTATAAAAGAGGAGCGAAACGCTTCGTCCGGATCGTAGTGGTGTCAACAACGTAAGGGTGGAAACTCGCCGTACGGCGGGTCGTCCGAAGGTGGAACGGAGATGGGTGAATTAAATCATGTAATTCGAAATTCGAAAGATATGAGAAAAGTCGTCAGGAAATTATACAATTTTCTCACTTTTTTTTTTGTAATCCGCTATTCTTCTACTAAGTAAAGGCCTCTTCTAAAATTCTTCAGAGGCACATCGACCCTTGCAGTACGGCTCTAGACCGTCTCGATACCTCTTTTTGTAGACTTATCGATTGGCCCGCTTCAAGGTTGTAAGAACTCTCAACCAATGAGAGCGCCAAACGCGCTCGATATCGACGATCGAGTCTCGTAATGAAAACTCATACTAGGCCTACTGGCCTGTTCTAGGCGGCGCCGTCAATCCCCAGTCAAACCTACCACTTGGAGACTGTTGCTCAGCAATCACTGTACAAGCATCTAACGTGACCTGCTGAATACCAAATCAATTTTAACAAAAAACTGCACACGGGAACCTACCACACACACTCACTAATCATTTAGGTTCGCCGCAAACGAACGCAATGGCGAACTGTTTAGTTCGCCATTCCGTTCGCTTTCATTAAGTTAACGCCTCATTTATTTCGGCCACCAGTTTACGGACGTCATTATCAGGAGTGGAATGAGACACTTTGATTGCGCGCTGCGATATCGAGCAAGTTGTTTGTTGCTGTTGTGATGTAAAAGAAATTAATGCTGATGAAGGATTCATGTTTATGGTGATTTCGATTCGCTCATTCGAATATTGGTGCTGGTTTTCTGTTAGTTATGATTATAACTCCTCATCTTTTTTTATGTAATTTATAAACTAGTGCTTGACTGTAATCACGCCTGATGATAAGCAGTGATGCAATCGTTGATGGTAAAGCGCGCTAGTTTATTAAGAGCCTATTCACTCAAAAAACTGAGTGAATAGGAAAGAAGGCGGCAGTTGAGCGAGGTGATGCAATGTTAAACCAAACAACACTACCAACGTTGCTGCGCGAGATTAATTTGGAGACTCTCCACGACCAAACTCCCGACACAACAACATTTAGCGCATCATGTCCGGTACACATCATAACATAACTACTCAGTCTCGTACTCCGTACGGCTTCACCAGACCGAAACACGACGAATCGCTTGGCGGTAAGACTTTGTCTGGTGGGTGCTAATTTCTGCCGGCAGCCGATATTATGGCCTACCACCACTTGTCGTTTATATGGTATAGCAGAGCAACAAACCCCCACCTGAATATGACTACAAGTCCGCTACCATAATATAGCGACAAGTTGATCTTAAATACTAGGGAAATATAACCTCACCTGCATGTTGCAGATCTTGTACCGAACTGGCTCGCCCCGACACCCGGCTGGCGATGAACATGTCCGCAACTGTCTCGACACCCCTCCGTCACATGTTCGTGAACACAGCGACCATTCACTCCACTGCGACCAGCCACCACGGTCCTGTGGAAGATTGAATACCTAGTTGTGAAATGATAGGACAACATTTTAATTTTACATTTGATTTCTTTAAGGATGGAGGTTCAAAAAGGTTTTATACTACAAGGGTGGTGATCATCGAAGATGCTCTTTGCCCTTTTTATAGACGAGTCGGAATTATTTCTTAATAATAAATGTGTGGAGAAGAACCACAGTCACGGACATAGCTCTACGAGTCCTTAAAACGGGCGGGGCACATTGCTCGTAGAACCGATGGCCGATGGGGAAGTAAGGTTCTGGAGTAGCGGCCACGTACCGGAAGACGCAACATAGGGAGGCCTTCAACAAGGTGGACCGATGACCTGGTGAAGGTCGTGGAAAGCCTTGGGAGGCCTTTGTCCAGCAGTGGACATCTATAGGCTGAACAAGAAGTACTCAGAACGAAGACATTTATAAATGTGTTTTGAGTTTTTTTTTTTTATATCCATGGCAATGAAACCATAGCGCTTATCTATCAGCAACGCTATCTATCGCACAACGAGTTAAAACTTTTTCTGCAAAATCACATTCCAGTCACCAAGGTTTAGATGCTTGATGAGAGGAAGAGTATATGAAATCTTTCCTTGTTGTGAATTTTGGTGTCTTCTTCTCTGTCAAAGACCTACGAATGCCAGGAAACCACCTCTGGCAGGGTGACCAATGGACTAACGCGCTTTCTGAAATATAGAAGACCCTGGATATGCAATCGATTATCATCCATCCAAAAACTGACCTCGGCATGTGCAGCTTAACCTCCGCTCATCCCATGTGGCTGTTCTCAATTAACAAACAAAACACAATCATACAAAAGTAATAAAATAAATCGTTCATTATTCGAATTACCCATTATTTAAAGTGAGGAGATTCAGTGTACAGTCAACAACAGAAGCGAAGTGATGGCCTGTCACGTTACAGTCGACAATAATTGCACGCGATGTGACAGCGTGATGCTCATGATTGGAAACATACGGGAGGATAATGTAACGACAGACGCTTCAGTTGCTTTAATTTGTTGACACTATTTTATATTATACTAGCTTTCCGCCTGCGGCTTCGCCCGCGTGAAGTTCGGTTATATCGCGCTTTTTAGATTTCCCTCGGGAATATCAAATTTTTCCGGGATAAAAGGTAGCCTATGTTCTTTCTCAGGGTCTAAAGATTGTCTGTGCCAAATTTCATGAAAATCGGTTGAGAGGTTTAAGCGGGAAAGCGTAACAGACAGACAGACAGACAGACAGACCGACAGACAGAGTTACTTTCGCATTTATAATATTAGTATTGATTTTACAGCGAAGGTTTTGGAGTTTTGATGACGATGCCTTTTAAGACAATCAATAAAACGAAAATAAACCTAAACAATAAATGCACACCGAGTAGGTAGGTATACTGACATTAAAAAGAAAACATTAATAAAATCCATTTTGAAAGCATTAATAAAAAGAAACCTTTTTAAAAGCATTAATAAAAGCTTTTATTTTCATGTAACATTTTATTATGTGCTTTATAAAACCCTTATACATAAATTTTGATTGTAGTAGGTACCTTTCTGAATATGATTTCGCGGGGTAACGGCATTACATAAATTGGCAAATATCTTAATTATGTACCTTCCTTTTGACAGTTCAACCACGTTCATTACTTTATTTGTGTTAAACTAGACAACCCCGTAGGCATTATGAAGAATTTTTACCGAAATTTCTTGTTTATGACCAGGAATAAGACATAGGTGTCTTATTCCTGGTCATAAACCATCTCTGTGCCAAATTTCATCCAAATTCGTCCAGTAGTTTTTGCGTCAATAAGTAACAATTACACATTCATCATTCAAAAAGTCGTGGGGCCTAGTGGTTGAAACACCAGCCTCTCAAGTATGAGTGTGCGGGTTCGATTCTAGGTCAGGCAAGTATTAATGCAACTTTTCTAAAGTTATATGCTCTTTCAAAGTATATCTTGGACACCAATGCCTGAAGGTGAAGGAAAACATCTTGAGGGAACCTGAACTTAGGTAAGTCTGAAATCGCCAACCCGCATTGAGCAAGCGTGGTGATTACGCTCAATCCTTCTCTATATAAGAAGAGACCTGTGCCCAGCGGTGGGACGATGGAAAGGTTGATGATGATACATTCATCCATCCCTACATATATCATACAAAATTTTCGCAGTTTGAAGTAGGATTCTTCTTCTTCTTCTTCAGCCTATAGATGTCCACTGCTGGACAAAGGCCTCCCCCAAGGCTTTCCACGCTGACCGGTCTTGTGCTGCCCGCATCCATCGGCTTCCCGCGACCTTCACCAGGTCATCGGTCCACCTTGTTAGGGGCCTCCCTACGCTGCGTCTTCCAGTACGTGGCCGCCACTCCAGAACCTTACTGCCCCATCGGCCATCGGTTCTACGAGCAATGTGCCCTGCCCACTGCCACTTAAGTTTAGCGACTCGCAGAGCTATGTCGGTGACTTTGGTTCTTCTGCGGATCTCCTCATTTCTGATTCGATCACGCAGAGAAACTCCTAACATAGCTCTTTCCATTGCCCTTTGTGTGACTCTGAGCCTTCGTATGAGACCCATTGTGAGCGACCACGTTTCAGTTCCGTAAGTCATCACTGGCAACACACACTGGTCAAAGACTTTAGTCTTGAGACACTGGTATCTTGGACGACGAGAAGATGTAGCGTAGCTTCCCGAACGCTGCCCAACCGAGCTGGATTCGCCGAGACACCTCTTTCTCGAAGTTGGACCTACCTAGTTGGACTGTTTGTCCCAGGTATACATACTCGGGGGGACACCCCACAGCGCTGACTTCCTCGTAGTGTTCCCCGGGCAACGCCGTGTCTGACCACCGTAACGGAGTGGCAGACCGGTGGCTAACGAGCGCTGTGACTTACGCGATCTTGCGATTTTATTCTGAGGGCGATTGCGTACATTGTGGATATTTTATTGTGGTTTTTTATTCTTGTGGGTTTTTATTGTTATTGTGGGTTGTATTTTATTGTGGGTTTTATTGGATTTTATTGTGGTTTTTATTGTTGTGGGATTTTATTTTGTAGTGGGTTTTATTTTTATTGTCGTTTTCTCTTGTGGTTGACGCCGAAATGCCGAGATCCTTGAGAAGCGCTTCCGGGCGTTTCGCCCCAAAAGGCCCTTCTCAGGGCCAACCAGACGGCTCTTCTCAGGGCCAACTAAAAGGCCCTTCTCAGGGCCAACCCAAAGGCCCTTCTCAGGGCCACTCCGAGATGTCGGCGTCAGAGGTCAGCCGCGCACCGTCTGTAGCGAGCCTCTGTACGAGTGTTGCGGACGAGTACTCGGACTCGGATGTCGAGTCCGTAGTCTTGGACTCGTCCGTTTGTGGGGTGGCTGCGGAGAGCAGCCTAAAGAGGGCTTATCTGAAGCTCGGGTCCGAGGGTTCCTCGGACTCGGGCAAGAGTAGGCCCAAGAGGAAGTCAAAGGCGAAGACTGCTTCGCCTTCGACTTCTTCACAGGCCGGCACCCACGATGTGGGTCTGGTGGACGCCCAGCTCCGGCTCGGCTTGGCCAAACGGGCCGATCTCCAGCTGGAGCTGGAGGAGAAGGTTGCCGCGCAGGAGGGACAGGCGCGCGCAACCAAGGCGAGGGCCGGATACGGTTCGGCCTTCGTCAGTTTCGACGACCTATCCGTGGCCGAGTTGGCCCGCTTAGCGGAGGAGGACAGGGAGAAGATCGTCGAGGTCGCCACCAAGTCCTCCAACCTAAAGGGGACCTTCCAGAAGGCCCTAAAATGCCGTGCAACAAGCTTGCACGGCATAATAATGGAGCTGACGCAGCGCACTGCGTCAGAGGAGACGAGGCAGCTGCAGGCGAGGGTGGATCGCCTGCAAGCGGAGGTTAGCCAGCTTCGCGAGAAGCTGGCTGAAGCTACGGCCCCGCCCCCTAAGGCCCCGTCAGCAGCGGTTACCGCCCCCTCCTCCTCCAACCTTGAGGAATTGTTCCGCAAGGTGGTCATGGAGGAGAGGGCGTTCACCCGGGCCTGCTTTGCGGGCATAGAAGACCGTCTCCTGCCGGAGAAGCGTCTCCGTCCGCCACTAGCGGCGGACAAGACGCCTACAGCGGCTTCCCAGGCCTCGAAGCCCTCAAAGGGCAAGGGCAAGGGGAAGAAGTCGCCGGGGTCCCTGCCTTCCCCCGGCACGAGTGTGGGCGCAGAACCGGGGCCGGTTGCCATCGCAGCACCGGCCTCCCAGGTTCAGCAGACCGACGCCCTTCTCCCCTCCACCACTCCGTCCAACCAGCCGTGGTCGGAGGTGGTGAAAAGGGGCAGAAAGAAGGCGAACAAGGCCCCGGCTGCCCCGGCAGTTGCCCCGGCAGCTGCCCCGGCGGCTGCCCCGGCAGTCAATAAGGCTACGGTCGGCGGGAGGAAGCTGGTTCCTCCCAAATCCGCGGCGGTCACGGTGACCATCGTCCCCGAGGCCGCCGAGAGGGGCGTCACCTACGAGTCCGTCCTGAGACGGGCTCGTGCCGTCGCGGACCCCGCCGATTTAGGGCTCGGCAACTGCCGTCGGACCCAAACCGGAGCTCGTCTATTCGAGTTTCCGGGGAAGGACGGCGGCAAAAACGCCGACTTGTTCGCCGGCAAGTTGAGGGAGGTACTTGCCGACGTGGCGAAGGTCGCACGGCCGACCAAAACCACAGCCATTGAGGTGACCGGTCTAGATGACTCGGTCACCAAGGAGGAGGTGGTGGAGGCGGTCGCGAAGGCCGGTGGGTGCGAACCCGCAGCGGTGCTGGCTCGGGACATTAGGCCCGGCCGCGGTGGACTGGGCTCTATCCGGCTGGGGTGCCCAGTCGCCGCAGTGTTGGCCGCCCAGGCTAAATGCCAGGGGCGGCTATTTGTGGGCTTTAGCCGGGCCGTGATCCGGGTGCTTGAGGCAGCGCCGATGCGCTGCTTCAAGTGCTTGGGAATCGGCCACACCCGAGCCATGTGTCCGTCCACAGTAGATAGGGCGGACACGTGCTTCCGCGGCGGGCAACAGGGGCATAAGGCGGCCTCGTGCGAGGCCGCCAAGCCGCACTGCGCGGCGTGCTCCGACAGTGGTCGCCCTGCAGACCACGTGATGGGGGGGAGCTTATGCCGACCCCCCTCAAAGAAGGGCAAGCCGCAGGCGGCTATAAGCCGTCCTGCCGCTGCTGCCACCTCCCCCGCTGATATCCCAACAGCGGTGGTGACCGAGGGTGATGCGATGGTCGAATAATGGGTACCGACCATCGCATCCTGCAGGCAAACACCAACCACTGCCGGGCTGCCCAGGACTTACTGGTGCAGTCAATGGCCGAGTGGTTGGTGGATGTGGCAGTGGTGGCCGAGCCGTACTTTACTCCCAGCAATTGGCTGGGAGACAGTGACGGCTCGGTGGCAATCGTGGCGCGGTCTTCCTCGGACTCCCCTCCCCTCTCGCTCTTAGAGGGGGGACCGGGATACGTGGCCGCCGCGTGGGGAGGGTTGGCCCTTGTGGGGGTCTACTTCTCCCCAAACCGCCCTCTCCAGGACTTCGAGGATTTCCTCGGGGTCCTGACGGCGGTCATCGGGAGGACGGCGCCACGTCAGGTCTCCGTTTTGGGAGACCTGAATGCCAAGTCGGTGGTCTGTGGAAACCCGGCCACCGACGCTCGCGGACGGGCGGTCGAATTGTGGGCGGCCACGTCTGGTCTCTCCCTCTTGAATAGGGGGAGCGTCCGGACGTGCGTGCGGCGGCAGGGCGGGTCCATAGTGGACCTCACCTTCGCCACGCCCGCACTGGCCGCCCGCATTCGAAACTGGAGGGTGGAGCTGGGGGAGACGATCTCGGATCACCGTTACGTGCGATTCGAGATCTCCCCCCAGAATCCACGGGGGCGCCGCAGCATCCCCTCTTCGTCGGGCCGATCCCCGTTTCCAAGGTGGGCTCTTACCCACCTGGATCGGGAGGCGGCAAGGGAGGCCGCGGTCGTCCAGGACTGGCTTTGGCCACGTCCCGGCGTGGACGTCCTGGACGTGGACGCGGCGGCGGCCCGTCTGAGGGGGTCATTGACCGAGGTGTGTAACGCCAGCATGCCTCGGTCGAGACGTCCGCCTCCCCGACGCGCTGTGTACTGGTGGTCGGAGGAGTTGGCGGAGCTGCGGGCCACCTGCGTGGCGGCACGGCGGGCCTTTACGCGATCGCGTCGGCGGCGCCGACGGGACCAGGCTGACGAGGACCGCCTCTACGCGAGGTACGTAGAGGCGAGGGCGGCCTTCAAGTCGGCCATCGGCGCCGCCCAGGACGCGGCGAGGGCCGAGCTGCTGGAGGGTCTCGACAACGACCCATTCGGGAGGCCATATAAGGCGGCGCGTAACAAGCTGCGCCGCATTGGTCCCCCGGTTGCCGAGACCCTTGAACCAGCGCTCCTGGATGGGGTGGTGCGGTCCCTGTTTCCGCGCAGGGATCCGCACTTCACCCCGCCAATGATGGGCCCGCCAAGGGGAGCGGTCCTACCGGAGGAGGAAAGTCCTCCTCCTCCGGTCTCAGAGGAGGAATTTGGCGCGGCGACTCTTCGTCTCCGCGCCAAAAAGACGGCTCCCGGCCCGGATGGTGTCCCCGCACGAGTGGTGGCCATCGCGGCCACCGAAATGGAGGGCAGGTTTCGGGACCTCTTCAGCGCGTGCTTCGCGTCGGGGAGGTTCCCGAAACCATGGCGGGAAGGCCAACTGTGCCTCCTCCGGAAGGAAGGGCGGCCGGCGGACCCCCCCTCGGCTTACCGGCCCATCGTTTTGCTCGATGAGGTCGGTAAAATGTTCGAGGGGATTATCGCCGGCCGTCTCAAGCGGCATCTGCGGAGCGTGGGACCGGACCTGTCGGACGCCCAGTTCGGATTTCGTGCTGGTCGTTCGACAGTGGACGCCCTGGCCCGTCTAAAGGGCCAGGTGACAGAGGCGGTGGGAGTGGGGGATGGAGTGTTGGCTGTGTCATTCGACATTGCGAACGCCTTCAATTCCGTCCCCCACTCCACCGTCCTGGAAGCGCTCCGGTTCCACGGAGTGCCCCTGTACTTGCGGGGCCTCCTGGCCAGCTACTTGGAGGACCGTGCTGTCCTCCTCGTAGACGGGGCTGGCCAGCTCCGTCGATACGCTGTCGGAGCCGGCGTTCCACAGGGGTCCGTTCTAGGGCCTCTTCTGTGGAACGTCGGTTATGACTGGCTCCTGCGGGGAACCCTCCTTCGAGGCACGAGTGTCATCTGCTATGCGGATGACACTCTCCTCACTTCCCGCGGGAGCACCTTCCGGGAGGCGGCCAGTTTGGCGTCGGCGGGCGGATCCTTAGTGGCAGGAAGGATCCGCCGCCTGGGCTTGAGGGTGGCGCTGCACAAAACAGAGGCCGTGTTCTTTCACGGCCCCCGGCAGCGCCCCCCGCCTGACGCCCACATTTATGTGGAGGGGGTGAAGGTCGGGGTTGAGGCCCAGATGAAATATCTGGGCCTCATCTTAGACAGCAGGTGGCGCTTCGGCCCGCACTTTAGCGGGCTGTCGTCGCGCCTGCTGAAGGCTGCAGGAGCCCTCTCATGGCTGATGCCAAACTTGGGAGGGCCCAGCATGCGGTGCCGGCGTCTATACGCCGGCACCGCACGCTATAAAGCGGCATACTGCGGAGTATGGCCCTTTATGGGGCCCCGATTTGGGCGGATCCTCACCGCCCTTCGGACGCCCCAAAGGGCCATCGCCCAGCGGGCATCGCGGGCCTACCGCACGGTGGGCTTCGCAGCGGCGTGCGCTCTGGCGGGCACCCGCCTTGGGAGCTCGAGGCGTGGGTGCTCGCCAGAGTGTACGAGTGGACGGCGGGGCGCAGGGCGCTGGGCGAGCGTCCGGCCCCAGAATTGAGGGAGGCCGTCCGGCGGGAGGCGAGGGTCGCTCTTGTCCAGCAGTGGACACAGGACCTCGCCTCCGCCGTCTTCGGCCGCCGTACCCTCGACGCCATCAGGCCGGTCCTGGAGGACTGGCTCGACAGGCGTCACGGGTTCCTCTCCTTCCGTCTGGTGCAGGTACTCTCCGGTCACGGCTGCTTCGGCAGGTACCTGCACCGGATAGGACGAGAGGAGACACCGTCGTGCCACGGTTGTGGCGCGGCGGAGGACACGGCGGAACACACCCTTGCGGTGTGCCCGTCGTGGGCCGTGCCGCGCCGCGATCTTGTCACGGCGGTTGGAGAGGACCTCTCGCTGCCCGCCATCGTCAGAGAGATGGTGGGGAGCGAGGAAGCTTGTGTGGCGATGGCCTCCTTCTGCGAGGTCGTGATGTCGCAGAAGGAGGCAGCGGAGCGCGAGCGGGAGGAGGATCCCCTCGCTCCGGCGCTCCGCAGGCGGCGTAGGGGGAGGAGGAGGCGGGATTTCGCCCGCTTTCTCCCTCCCTGAGGTGAGCGGCGGGCGTGAGGCCGACGCCCGCCTTACATCGCTCACCATGCGGGAGCCACGGCCCCTCCCTAGGAGAGGCAATTGAGGGCCCGCCTTCCTAGGCGGGTTTCGCCGGCGGGGGAGAGGTAGCTCAGGCTGCGCTAGTTTCCCACTCCCCCGCCACTACGGCGATGCCGGAGTGCCGCTGTGGGTTTAGTGGGTATTCCCGGCTTCGGCTGGGCGAGTCCCACACACGCCCTTCGGGGTATGGTGCGTAAATGCATTACCACAGCGTCAAAAAAAAAAAAGTATATATACTCGTCAACAACTGCGAGTGCAGAGTAACCAACTGAAATTGGAGTGGGTGCGACATGAGAGTCCGACATGATCTTCGTCTTATCCATGTTCATCTTTAGACCCACTTGTTGCGAAGCTCTGCTGAGGTCATTGAGCATTTTGTCTAAGTCTTCCAGGGTCTCAGCCATGACCACCATATCATCTGCGAAACGGAGATTAGTGATGTACTCGCCATTGATGTTGATGCCAAGTCCTTTCCAGTCCAGGAGCTTGAAGACATCTTCCAACGCAGCAGTAAATAATTTGCGAGATATGACATCTCCTTGTCTCACTCCACACCGGAGTTGAATCGGTTTCGAGTCCTGATCCGGACGAGTCAGTCACCATGTCAGTCCTGAGACGGACTGACATGGTGGCGTTTTTGTACTTGAAACACTTTATCACCTCAATGTATCGATGGTCAATTTGGCACCGCTGGAGAGACTGTAGCACCGCCCAAGTCTCAATCGAATCGAAGGACTTTTCATAGTCCACAAACGCCAAGCATAGTTGTTTGTGGACTATGTCCTTGGACTTCTCTATAACTTGCCGCAGCGTATGTACATATGTGGTCTATGGTGCTAAAGCCTTTTCGGAGCCTGCTTGTTCGGGAGGCTGGAAGTCGTCGAACCTGCGAGCGAGACGATTCGTGATGACCCTAGAAAACAGCTTATAGACATGGCTCAGGAGGGATATCGGTGTTCGGCTGGAGATGATGGAATTACGGCTGAGCTTCTGAAAGCGGGTGGCAAACCGGTTCTTAAAGCGCTTCAGAAGCTATTTAATTCCGTCATTCTTAAAGGCGAAACGCCTAAGGCGTGAAGTAGGATTGGTAGAACAAAATTAGTAAGATGTATTTGACGGATTGAATTTTTCTGTAAGGTATATTTTTTTTTCTTTCTTACTTTTTCTTTTTAAATATCACACACTAGGTACTATTTCCGTATCGTTTTGAATTTACACATATTTAAACTCACACACACGAACAGCGAACACTCGAGTGGAGACTGCGTCTCGGCAAACGTAGCGTAGGACGCCCTTGGGCGAGATGGAGCGATGACATCAAAAAGGTGGCTGGTAGTGGCTGGCGGAGAACTGCTCAGGATCGAGCTTATTGGCGTGCCATGCAGGAGGCCTATGTCCAGCAGTGGACGAGTAGAAACTGATGATGATGACACGAACAGCCAGATCACAAACATAATCAGCCTATAATGTTCCCACTGTTGGGACACAGGCTCTCGATGATAGGGAGTGGTTCGTAATCTACCACGCCAGCCCAGTGCGGGTAGGTAGATATCACATGTCTTCGAAGTTTTTGCCTCTAGGACATGCCGGTTTCCTAACGACGTTTTCCTTCATCGTTTTGAGAGCAGTGGTTATGAAATAATTTACACAAAGTAAAACGCCTGATGGGGTTCGAACCTACGACTTACAACTTGTAAGTCGCGACAGTTACCACAAGGCCACCGCTGCTCCACAGCCACATCCGTTAAAGGTAGAATTTTCCGACAAAACTTCCAACAACCGCGACGGTTTATAACACTACCCAAAGCTGTACATTTTCATATTTTGGTCGGATTATTTGAGTCGGAAAATTGGATAAAACTGACGGTTTCCAGTTCCCAGTTTCCAGTGGCAGTATTGACACGTTCGCCAGGATTGTGTAAAGCCCTTATGCATCAGTCTGTAGCTGTAAATACTTAGGTTTGCGAACAAAGAAAAACATTTTACCAGGTGAAGTATTATTGTAGCTCTGAGCTCGTTTTTTGTGGGAAAAGTCCAATGCAAAGGACTCCTTACCTGGCGGCGAGCGGTGACCAGTTCGCCACCCGGTAAGCACCAGGGGCTCTAGTTTGCTATTTTTATAAAGTAGGTGGGTTGATAAGAGCCATTTTTCGCCCATCATACACTCGAAAAAAAAATGGGCTCTTTTTTAAATTGTTGAAGACGTGAAGCGTTCCGTAAACCAAAGTAAAATAATACTCATTAAGAGCTTAAAGCTTATAAAGAGTAGTATCATAAGCAGTCAAAACTAATATGGTTCATGGAAGGCTTCTTAATCCATACTAATATTATAAATGCGAAAGTACTCTGTCTGTCTGTCTGTCTGTTACGCTTTCCCGCTTAAACCCCTCAACTGAAATTTGGCATCAAATGAAATTTCGCATCGAGCAAGCGTGGTGATTACGCTCAATCCTTCTCTGTATAAGAAGAGACCTGTGCTCAGCAGTGGGACGATAAAAAGGCTGATAATGATGATGATGATAGTTTATACTGAATCACTATAACTACTCTTTAACCTTGATAATTATAGTAAATTTCTCCTTCATTCGAAATTGAAATAGCTACCGTTAGCCACTTAACATATTGCTCAATTGCCTATAAATGTATACAAAGTTTAACTCATATATTGCAGGTAAATAACTTCCATTAAACACAAATTAAAAATAAATACAATCAACACAAATGATATACCACATCAACACTACCCATACCACACTACGACGCACCTATCACACACTCATCACACTTCACCTAGCATCACTTAGCAGTACTTACTCTACAAATAGTCGAAAAATATAAATAGTACTCCAATAGCAGCCAAGTACTACTGGATGCATTTTAGAAACATCAACCATCCACAGTTCCTCCATCCATAGTTCATCCATAGTTTCTCGTCCATCATAACAAGTGATCCCACTTAAGAGTTAAATAAGAGATAAAAATGCACTATTTGTTACTTTTAATTGACATATGTACGGAATTCTAAAACCGGGCCCAGAAAAGACGGTGGTAAAGAAAAAGTTATAGATTCATCATCATCATCATCATCTCAGCGTTAATCTCAGTCGCATCCGAAGCTTTTT
The DNA here is from genome assembly GCA_017933935.1 of Sesamia nonagrioides. Taxonomy (NCBI): domain Eukaryota; kingdom Metazoa; phylum Arthropoda; class Insecta; order Lepidoptera; family Noctuidae; genus Sesamia; species Sesamia nonagrioides. The sequence goes on from JADWQK010002342.1 coordinate 127,271, forward strand.
CAGCTATGGAGTCTGGGGTCCGCTCTACCAATCTAACTGCTAATTTTGACTAAACTTCGATATTTTCCGTGAAGCGACTGCCGTCTGACCTCCACAACCTGAAGGTGATATCGAAGTGAGAATGAAAGAGTTATACATAGATTTCAACTATTAAATAGCTCATACATGTCCCGACTCCAACAACACAGGAACAATCTCAAAATCGCGATGTAGCCCAAAGTCCAATCCATGCATAAATCTCTCGAAAAATTGGCTTACTAATTTATACAAACTAGATGCGTTATATACGTTAAATTTTCGGTTGTAATTTTGCATTTCGTGCACCGATTTCAGTAATTCTTCTTTTATTTGAAAGAAGATACGTTCAAGATAATAAAATATGTAAATTAAGAAGAAAAATGCTTGCACACACGCACTTAAGGTTAAATTACAAACTGAGAACAGAAAATATCTTGTACAATTTTTCAAAAACTTATCAATACGTCATGTTTAAAAATAATTGCCCTAGAAAGTTCTACTTTTGAGATTGTTTTTAGAGAATTTAAATAAGGTACATTTTAACGTACGGCAGCGAAAATAGAATAATATTTCAAAATCTGTCACCATTGTTTAACCTAACCATCTCCTTCCCACGTACCATTACCTTCCAACCCTCAACCCTCCACCTACTTGAATCTCGAAATAACATCATTATAAAACCAGGCGTCTAAGAGACGTGTCCTGCATGACATCGCTATAAAATTATACAGTCTCCGTATGACAGGCGCACTCGCGAACATTATGTGGTGACTTACCATATACGTAATATAATGTTCTGATTGACTCGTGAACAAGACCAACAGAGCGGGTAATTGGCGAAGAATTTTTTACATGTCTGATTTCTATGTGTAAGTAAAAAAATGTACCTTTAGATATACAAAATATTTCACATTTGTATCGAAAATTCCCGGTACGAACGCTAAAATTGAATCTTTTACTCTCATGTATTTATGGTGCTGCTCCAGCGGTAGCAGCCGTACCAAGGAGTGTGGAACCGGCGAGAGATGTCGTGCGGTGTTCCACAGGGATCGGTCCTGGGACCGCATCTGTGGAACATCGGGTACGACCGGGTGCTGCGCGCCTACCTCCCTGTTGGCGTTTGTTACGCTGACGACACGCTAGTTCTGGCACAAGGGAGGTCGCACCAGGCGGCGGCTGACAGAAGTGGTAGTGGGAAAGTGGGAAGCTCGCCGCCCGGTATGGACCAGGCCCGAGTCGACGGCGCGTCGTGTTTCACGCGCGCCTCAAAGAGATGTCAGCACATCGTGACGGGGTCCACGAAGACCGATACCTCCTGGGTCAGGGTTGCGGGTTGGTTAAACAAGAAACCGTGGCCCTGGCCGTCCCACAGGCAAGTGAAGAAACGCTCTTCCGCCAAAAAGCTCCAGAGCGGAGAAACTATTTGATTTCCCCATCCAAAAAAAAAGCGATAACAGCCGTGATATACGACTTGTAAGCCATAGGTTTGAACCCAGACGCTTAATTTGTGTACATTATTTGAACAACAATGCTGTAAAAAAGGTTAAGGATAACATTAACACCCAAAAAATCGTAGACCTGACATTTATCAACCTTATTTCTCACAGAAATGACGCCAATGTCTCAGCTGTGGAAACATTATAGTCTGATTATTATAATTCCCTTTTTGGTATAGTGTCGACTTGGGGTCTGTTCTCCACGCGTCCGGCGACACTGATTGCTACATTTAGGCACGCATTTCCGCAGCTTGGGCAAAATGGCGTAAGGTGACAGGTGTCATTTGTGATCCCAAATTGCCGGTTAAACTTCAGGGACAGGTCTATAAGACAATCATTTGACCTGTTCTTCTGTATGCCAGTGAGGCAGAAACTCCCGAATCCGTGACAGTCTTCGTGTCCGTGACATAGCAGATAAACTGCAAGAGGGTTGCCTACGTTGGTACTGTCACGTCTTACGAAAACCGGTTTGTTACGGTAATGTTAGGTGGGTACAAATGCCGGAACAAGCGAGGTAGACTAAAGAAGTGCTGGGTTACCGTTGTAAGAGATGACATATGTGCCAAAACAACAGATCGGGCAAAATGAAGGCATACCTATGTGTAGGAAAGCGGACCCCTGGCTCCAACGCGAAAGTCGCGGATGCAACCGGGATTATATTATTAGGTCTCCCTACGTCTAGCACTTCTTTCAGCTGGATAATCGTAGACATGGTGGGTGGATGTGCCGTATATACATCTGTAGAGATATCAGGAATAGTTGTAAAGTTCACTCATTTTCTACAGAAAAGGGAGGATCCTAGGTTGTGGTGTGGTGAGCAACTGCCCGAGGATTAATATCGGGGAGTTGTATGTACGATTGCCCCATACTAAGACTTTCTCCAGTATCGGGGTGCGTTTACAAACATATAAACTCACATACACAAACCGGAACAACTACTTGTAGGTAATACAAATATTTGTCCCGTGTGGCAATCGAACCCGTGACACGCAGCGCAGCAGTCAATCACTTAATCACTGCGTCGACTGCGCGGTTAACTTGCTTGCGAGATGTAGAATTTGCATGATTGCAGTATGGCGTGTTGTTCGCATGTAGTGTCGTAAATTTGTACTCAAATGTTTGGGAATCAAAAATAATCCTGTTTAAAGAATTGTGTCTTGTATCTGACACAATAAAATAACAATCGTAGCTCAACTTGAAGCAAACCCGTCAGTCTATGAACATTCCCTCACAGTTATTTTACCTCTAATAGCAACCTTAAGCCAATGAGAATAAAGATCACTATAAATACAAAAGGTCTGGGGGGTGATCGGGCTAAATAAAACAGTAGAAGTTCAACTCTTGTTCGTATCTAATCCAGTTAAAGTTATGATTTAGTTTCGATCACAATTCGTATCGCGCTAAAGTTTTAACTTCCATTGAAGTAAAATTCATCACTCATACATTGAGTATGAGTGATGAAATGTCTTTGAATTATGTGTGACGAAATGTTCGTCAGACATAATAATTAAAACTAAATAAATTTTATGTAAATCAAATCGTCTAGATGTAAGTTTGACAAATGGTACAGAAAAAGTTAGCTTTGTTTCAACTTTTACATTTGACAGCGGTTACGAAACAATTGTGATCCAGTGATGGTTAAACCATCTGTCAAAAGTTGAATTATTTTAGCGCAATTGTCCCTCTGTTCTTGAACTTCAATCTCTTCACCTAATCAATCCAGTCGTCGTCTCCAAACGTAACAAAACAATAGCACATCTATCTAGTGTTCAGTAAGAAGACAAGCCCTCCCTGAATATTTTTCTCCGCCATATTTGTGATTCTGTGAGCGGAAGAGGAAGAGATTTACCAGCGCGTGATGTTTTTGCATGTCCCTGTGAAGAATAAGTAATTGTTTCGCCTGGATTTTCGGATCTGTTAACTTTTTCGATAGGTTTTTTATAAAGATTTGTTTTTGTTTTTTCTAAGTTGCTGGATACTTTTTACGCGAAGTTAAGAAAGGGTTGAGAATCTATTTTACTACCAATTTGACATAAGAGAATGTCATTAAAATCTTTGTTTTTTTTCTATCTATCTATACTAATATATAAAGCTGAAGAGTTTGTTTGTTTGGACGCGCTAATCTCAGGAACTACAAGTCTGATTTGAAAAAATTATTTTTGCATAAGCGTAAGCGAAGCATAACTAACTCCACGCGAACGAAGTCGCTGGCGGCCGCTGGTAAATTATAAACTAGCGCTTGACCGCAATCCTGCCGAACGTATGAGTGGAAACTTGCCGTACGAAGGGTCGTTCGATAATAGAACGGAGATGGGGGAATTAAATTCCAAAAAAAAAAATATTTTGTTTCATATAAACATAGGCACTTATGAAATATCAGGTGCCGTATTAACTAAAAGTACTTTTTAATTTGGCAATGTTATTAACGGATTATAATATTGTTAAATTGAAAAGTACAACTGTGAAATAGTATGACAACTGATACGACTGGTGTTACATTTAATCGGTTAATTAAGTCACACCTTATTTGTGTTTATCTTTAGTTAACTACCTAAGTCAATGGATTATATGCAATATATTTTTATTTTTTGTCACCACATCTTCTTTCAAATCGCATAGAGGGCAAGTAACATTGTGCAGAAAATAATCCCTTTCACGTATGAGGATTTTTTCATCTTTTATTTTCATAATTTGCCTGTTGGATAACAGAGTAATGCAAGGCAAATTAAATAGTATTTGCTTAATTAAGTAATAAAGTAGGCCAGGCAAATAATGTTTGATATAAAACTGAGATATCTTTTAACAAATACTAATTCTCGTAGCTCGGTATCTCGTAGCAGCGAAGCGCTACGCTTGCTACGACGCTGCGATGTGTGTCATTCCATATTGGAAAATAACGAGGTATAGACAATAAGTCCTCATTTTCTACTTTTTTCGTTGCTCGCGTGTCTTTTGTGGCGGTGCTGCCATGCACACGGAATGACGATGTAATTCCACCCAGACCCGGGAAGCGTATGATGGAGATGTCGACTCGCGACTTTTTGGCCAAATAATTTTAATTTGTGTAAGCAAATCATTTCGGTCTTTTTTAGAAGTGTGTGGTTGATAAATCACTGGTCCAATAAAAGTCATACACTTCTTCTTCTTCAGCCTATAGATGTCCACTGCTGGACAAAGGCCTCCCCCAAAGCTTTTCACGCCGACCGGTCTTGTGCTGCCCGCATCCATCGGCTTCCCGGGACCTTCACCAGGTCATCGGTCCACCTTGTTGGGGGCCTCCCTACGCTGCGTCTTCCAGTATGTGGCCGCCACTCCAGAATCTTATTGCCCCATCGGCCATCGGTTCTACGAGTAATGTGCCCTGCCCACTGCCACTTAAGTTTAGCGACTCGCAGAGCTATATCGGTGACTTTAGTTCTTCTGCGGATCTCCTCATTGTCCTACACGTATTTGTAATAAATGACAATCCTAAATCAGTCATTCATTACAATGCACCTTTTAGCATAGTATTAAAAGGTGCATTGTAATGAATTAATATGTGCACGGAATAGCTGCGCCCCGCGCTTAATATCGGGATAAAAATTATCCTACGTTATTCCTGGTTATAATCCATCTGTATACGTAGTTTTTACGTGGTATCGGTAGTAGGCCATAATATTGGCTGCGGCAGAAGTTACCATCCACCAGACAAAGTCTTGCCGCCAAGCGATTCGTCGTGCTGAAATGATGTCTGCCGGGTACGATGCGCCAAATGTTGTCGTGTCGGGACTTTGGTCGTGGAGGATCTCCATATCAATCTCCCTCTGGCGCAGCATCGTTGGTCGTGTAGGTTTGAACATTGCATCACCTCAATCTACTGCGGTCTTCGGTAGGTTCTTTCATTATTAAACATGAAACCTAGATTCTTGAAGATAGATCATAGTGAAGGGATGATTTCTGCCTGGGCCTCGGATTTTTCGAAAATTATACCGTGCTCCGCGAAGAGCGGGAGAATTCATTTGATGATTTCCCATCCGCAAAAAAGAGACTTTGTTTGTTGCTACTTTTCTAACGTTCCGCTATCAGAGGTGAAATTGTCGTAGTTTATTTTCTGTTCTATTTTATTTATGGTAAATGAGATCTCAGTCTAATTTCCCTAAAGTGTTGATATTAATTGTCGCTGAGATGGTACTGTGACCTGATTTTAAATATTTTAACAACAGAAGTGGGCTTCAGATTTATTATTTAAATATGCTGAGATATGAGTTTTTTTTTCGAAGTAACTTTATTAGCATTTACAATTATATTTGCTGTATGTATCCCAATCGTAATACTTTTTTTACTTTATTATGTGCTAGCTTTCCGCCTACGGCTTCGCCCGCGTGGTGTTCGGTTATATCGCGCTTTTTAAATTTACCTCAGGAATATTAAATTTTTCCGGGATAAAAGGTAGGTAGCCTATGTTCTTTCTCAGGGTCTAAAAATTGTCTGTGCCAAATTTCATCAAAATTGGTTGAGAGGTTTAGGCGGGAAAGCGTAACAGACAGACAGAGTTACTTTCGCATTTATAATATTAGTTTGGCTGTAGACACTGTAAAATGGACATTATTGGAATTGCTTACAAAAGATCAACACTCTAATTGCGTAACATACAATGGCGCCGATTCTCTTGTACACAAACTAGACTAATATTAAGCTAAGTGCATCTTTTTCTTTCCATTTCTATAGGTAAGAAAAGGACAGAAGATAAAATGTCAGTTTAGACCTGTCAAATTAGTGAGCACCTGACTTGAACTGGGGTACTTTTAGTCGCCATGTTTATAATCGCGTCTAAACTGTCTATGGAGTATCATAATTTGACAGGATTAAATTAAAATGTTATCTTCTATCCTTTTCTTAACTAAATGGAAAGAAAATATGCATATAACTTAAAATTACTTTAGTTTGTGTACAACAGAATCGGCGCCAGTACTATTAATTGGAATCATTTTGAAGCTGAGAATCATTTTGTGCTCCATATGTTCGATATAAATATGTGTCTGCTCAACAACGTAAATAACGCAATGAATATTATTGAATTGTCAAAATGAAACCCATTGCTACTGATAGTAGACACAATTACCCTGCTGCATATTTCATTAGAAAAATATGAAAAAGTTTTTTTTCCTTTTTTTCCAGTCGCATTTCGTCTTCGACTATTTAGTCGCTCGTCTGCACTCTGCCGTACATAAATGTTTAATCCACGCGTTACGATTATTATTCTCGTGCTGCGAACGCTGTGTATATCATACTCAGCCCATTATTTCTATTGTGCGCCTTCCGAGGATTTTATCGCTACGTATTACTCCTTATATATGTTTTATTGTATATACGTTCCTGTTTCATTTAAGAATGTAAGAAATAAGGGTGATAATGCTTTGGTACAGGTTAAAATGAATAGCATTCTTCAACGCTTAAATCTCCTTTTGTTTTTGTATTTATTTATACAATGTGTCATTATCATCATCATCTCAGCGTTAATCCCAGTCGCATCCGTGGTTTTTCAGCTTTTTTGGATTCTGGGGTCCGCTTTACCAGTCTAACTGCTGATTTTAGCTAAACTTCGATATTTTCCGTGAAGCGACTGCCGTCTGACCTCCACAACCCGAAGGCGATGTCTAAGCATGGCAGTTAGACCAATTTGCGGATTGGGCCAATTGCTGGAGCTTTTGAGGCCAACAGCCCGTAACGACTGCCGTGGAAATGTTCGCATGGCAGCCGGGATAGCAACTTAACATGCTTTCCGAGCACGACCAGACGAAGTGCAAATATTCATATTCATGCATACAAATATTTGCACAGTGCGGGGATCGAACGCGCCTCCTTGCGCAACGGCGCGTTCTCTACCGCTACGCCACGGAGGCTGTCGTGTTTATACAATGTGCGACGGTAAAGGTATTATGTACGCAATAAATTGCACTTATAATGTTATTTACTGTATATGCGAAACCAGAAACAGGGTCCAGTATTTTTTATGTAAAAGAATTTATGTACACATTAAAAGGTGTCTGAAAAATTACAAAGTTGTGAGTTTGTTGGCGTATTTACCGGCGCGGCGGAGCCCTAAGATACTATGATCTGCTGTGAACTATATGTGAGTTTGTTATGTTACCGGCGCGGCGGGAGCCCTAGATACTATGATCTGCTGTGAACTGTATATGTGAGTTTGTTATGTTACCGGCGCGGCGGGAGCCCTAGATACTATGATCTGCTGTGAACTGTATATGTGAGTTTGTTATGTTACCGGCGCGGCGAGGAGCCCTGGATACTATGATCTGCTGTAGAACTGTATATGTGAGTTTGTTATGTTACCGGCGCGGCAGGAGGCCTAGATACTATGATCTGCTGTGAACTGTATATGTGAGTTTGTTATGTTACCGGCGCGGCGGGAGCCTAGATACTATGATCTGCTGTGAACTGTATATGAGTTTGTTATGTTACCGGCGCGGCGGGAGGCTAGATACTATGATCTGCTGTGAACTGTATATGTGAGTTTGTTATGTTACCGGCGCGGCGGGAGCCTAGATACTATGATCTGCTGTGAACTGTATATGTGAGTTTGTTATGTTACCGGCGCGGCGGGAGCCCTAGATACTATGATCTGCTGTGAACTGTATATGTGAGTTTGTTATGTTACCGGCGCGGCGGGCCCCTAGATACTATGATCTGCTGTGAACTGTATATGTGAGTTTGTTATGTTACCGGCGCGGCAGGAGCCCCTAGATACTATGATCTGCTGTGAACTGTATATGTGAGTTTGTTATGTTACCGGCGCGGCGGGGAGCCCTAGATACTATGATCTGCTGTGAACTGTATATGTGAGTTTGTTATGTTACCGGCGCGGCAGGAGCCTAGATACTATGATCTGCTGTGAACTGTATATGTGAGTTTGTTATGTTACCGGCGCGGCAGGAGCCTAGATACTATGATCTGCTGTGAACTGTATATGTGAGTTTGTTATGTTACCGGCGCGGCGGGAGCCTAGATACTATGATCTGCTGTGAACTGTATATGTGAGTTTGTTATGTTACCGGCGCGGGGGAGCCTACTAGATACTATGATCTGCTGCTGTGAACTGTATATGTGAGTTTGTTATGTTACCGGCGCGGCGGGAGCCCTAGATACTATGATCTGCTGTGAACTGTATATGTACCGGCGCGGCGGGGAGTTTGTTATGTTCAGTTTGTTGTGTTACCGGCGCGGCGGGAGCCCTAGATACTATGATCTGCTGTGAACTGTATGTGAGTTTGTTATGTTACCGGCGCGGCGGGCCCTAGATACTATGATCTGCTGTGAACTGTATATGTGAGTTTGTTATGTTACCGGCGCGGCGGGAGCCTAATACTATGATCTGCTGTGAACTGTATATGTGAGTTTGTTATGTTACCGGCGCGGCGGGAGCCCTAGATACTATGATCTGCTGTGAACTGTATATGTGAGTTTGTTATGCCGCAAACGCGGCAGGAGCCTAGATACTATGATCTGCTGAACTGTATATGAGTTTGTTATGTTACCGGCGCGGCGGGAGCCCCTAGATACTATGATCTGCTGTGAACTGTATATGTGAGTTTGTTATGTTACCGGCGCGGCAGGAGCCTAGATACTATGATCTGCTGTGAACTGTATTATGAGTTTGTTATGTTACCGGCGCGGCGGGAGCCTAGATACTATGATCTGCTGTGAACTGTATATGTGAGTTTGTTATGTTACCGGCGCGGCGGGGAGCTAGATACTATGATCTGCTGTGAATATGTGAGTTTGTTATGTTACCGGCGCGGCAGGAGCCTAAGATACTATGATCTGCTGTGAACTGTATATGTGAGTTTGTTATGAACTGTATATGAGTTTTTATGTTACCGGCGCGGCGGGAGCCCTAGATACTATGATCTGCTGTGAACTGTATATGTGAGTTTGTTATGTTACCGGCGCGGCGGGAGCCCCTAGATACTATGATCTGCTGTGAACTGTATATGTGAGTTTGTTGTTACCGGCGGCGGGAGCCCCTAGATACTATGATCTGCTGTGAACTGTATATGTGAGTTTGTTATGTTACCGGCGCGGCAGCCTAGATACTATGATCTGCTGTGAACTGTATATGAGTTTGTTATGTTACCGGCGCGGCGGGAGCCCCTAGATACTATGATCTGCTGTGAACTGTATGTGAGTTTGTTATGTTACCGGCGCGGCAGGAGCCTAGATACTATGATCTGCTGTGAACTGTATATGTGAGTTTGTTATGTTACCGGCGCGGCGGGAGCCCTAGATACTATGATCTGCGTGAACTGTATATGTGAGTTTGTTATGTTACCGGCGCGGCGGGAACCTAGATACTATGATCTGCTGTGAACTGTATATGTGAGTTTGTTATGTTACCGGCGCGGCGGAGCCTAGATACTATGATCTGCTGTGAACTGTATATGTGAGTTTGTTATGTTACCGGCGCGGCGGGAGCCCTAGATACTATGATCTGCTGTGAACTGTATATGTGAGTTTGTTATGTTACCGGCGCGGCGGGGCCTACTATGATACTATGATCTGCTGCTGAACTGTATATGTGAGTTTGTTATGTTACCGGCGCGGCGGGAGCCCTAGATACTATGATCTGCTGTGAACTGTATATGTGAGTTTGTTATGTTACCGGCGCGGCGGGAGCCTAGATACTATGATCTGCTGTGAACATATGTGAGTTTGTTATGTTACCGGCGCGGCGGGAGCCCTAGATACTATGATCTGCTGTGAACTGTATATGTGAGTTTGTTATGTTACCGGCGCGGCGGGAGCCTATACTATGATCTGCTGTAGAACTGTATATGTGAGTTTGTTATGTTACCGGCGCGGCGCCCTAGATACTATGAGACTGTATATGTGAGGTTTGTTGGCATGTTACCGGCGCGGCGAAGATACTATGATCTGCTGTGAACTGTATATGTGAGTTTGTTATGTTACCGGCGCGGCGGGAGCCCCTAGATACTATGATCTGCTGTGAACTGTATATGTGAGTTTGTTATGTTACCGGCGCGGCGGGAGCCTAGATACTATGATCTGCTGTGAACTGTATATGTGAGTTTGTTATGTTACCGGCGCGGCAGGAGCCCTAAGATACTATGATCTGCTGTGAACTGTATATGAGTTTGTTATGTTACCGGCGCGGCGGGAGCCCTAGATACTATGATCTGCTGTGAACTGTATATGTGAGTTTGTTATGTTACCGGCGCGGCGGGGAGCCCTAGATACTATGATCTGCTGTGAACTGTGAGTTTGTTATGTTACCGGCGCGGCGGGAGCCCTAGATACTATGATCTGCTGTGAACTGTATATGTGAGTTTTGTTATGTTACCGGCTGGCGGGAGCCTAGATACTATGACCTGTGAACTGTATATGCGCGCGGTAGCCACACCTAACATTTTTTGAAATATATTTGGGAAAAAATATAATACGGTGTAAAGTATTGCAATAATTCGTTTGCTTATTCAGAACAAACTATATTCAGGTGTAGTATAAAGAATAAATATGATGATAAATATACATTCATTTTTATATTTTTACAACACAACGCGTAACATAAATGAGAAATGTTATTTTTTACACTCCAGTAAAATAATAAAATAAATTTAACAAATACAATTCCCAACAATACAACCATTCGTGTTCTTTAGTGAGCATATTACAGTATTCTAGAATACCTATCATAATAATAACATTTAATATCATTGAACCAATAATATCAATGCATCTTTGACATATACATAACAATACACCAACATAATAATTGTATGATTTATAATTGAATTGACATTTATTATCATTGTATTGTATACATTGATACTGTAATCTTTTTTGGCTACAAATTTTACGTTAGCTATTTTGATTTTAATGTATTAATTTATTTGAATGAGAATTTATGTGAACCACTAATAAAGAATAAGATAACTCGCATGCTGTGTCATTATCATCATTTCAGCGTTATTCCCAGCCGCATCCGTAGGTTTTCAGCTTTGGAGTCTGGGGTCCGCTTTACCAGTCTAACTGCTGATTTTGGCTACGATAACTTCGATGTTTTCCGTGAAGCGACTGCCGTCTGACCTCTACAACCCGAAGGCGATATCTAAGCATTGCAGTTAAACCAATTGTTAGACTTTTGAGGGCTCCAACAACCCGTAACGACTGCCACTAGATGTTCGTATGGCAACCGGGACCAACGGCTTAACGTGATTTCCGAGACACGACCAGACCAGTCCAAATATTCATATTCATGCATACAAATATTTGCACTGTGCGGGGATCGAAACCGCGCCTCCTTGCGCAACGGCCGCGTTCGCTACCGCTACGCCACGGAGGCTGTCGGACTCGCATGCTGTGGATACGTTATTTTTTCTTTATATGAAACCTGAATATAGTTTGATCAGAATAATCAACTGAATCGATTCCAATCATTTTTACACCATGTTATATTTTTTACAAAATACATTTAGACATTGTTGCGGTGTGGTTACCGAGCGCCCAATACAGTTCACGGTACAACATACAAGGCGCGTGTACATACTGAGACAGCCAACCCCGGCGCGGTGACCATAATTTTGCTGGAACAACGAGTTAAGATAACAAGCTCATAATTTTGTAATTTATCATGAAATACTTTTGAAATTTTGTACATAGATTTTTTACCTATTTTTTTTTTAAATAATTATAAACTAGTGCTTGACTGCAATCCTGCCTGATGGAAAGCAGTGATGCAAGCGTTGATGGTAAAGCGCACTAGTTTATTAAGCCTATTCACTTAAACAACTTAGGAATATGAAGGATGACGGCAGTTGAGCGAGGTGATGCAATGTTAAACACAAGACCAACACGACCAAACGAAGCTGCGCTAGATGGAGATTGATCTGGAGACCCTCCACGACCAAACTCCCGACACAACAACATTTGGCGCATCGTACCCGCCACACATCGCAACACAACAGCTCAGACCCGTCCTCCGTACGGCTTCACCAGACATCATGCCGGAACACGACGAATCCCTTGGCGGCAAGACTTTGTTTGGTGGGTGGTAACTTCTGCCGGCAGCCGATGTTATGGCCTACCACCGAGAAAAAATACTAGATACGTGTTTCGGATTTCGCTTAAACAAAATATAACGTGGTATAAACTCATGTTTCTATTTTGACTTCGTTTTTACAAATAAAGAATCTGGAATTTTGAGCCAACCCAACATAGTTCCGGCAGGGGTCGGCTACCAAAGAAGTGTAGTCCCAAAGATGGAAAGCTATCCCCCTGCCAATATACTGTCACTAAGTGAGGGCACGAACGGCACATTTAGTGGCACTAGTGGCGCTAGCCAACAAGACGGCAATAACAACAACCGGTTTGCGCTGAAATTTACAATCGAAACGTACCCGTCAAAGGGGGAGGGTGGACTGTAGAGGGTAAGATATAAGCGGACAAGTTTTTAAACTGGTGTTACTCGTTCACTTCGATCCAACGAACACTATTCTTTGCTTTTTAACAAAATCAAAAGTCATCATTCATCATCCTCATCATTTCATCCGAAAGAAGTCCACTGCTGGACATAGGCCTTCCCCAAGGATCTCCACGACGACCGGCCCTGCGCCTCCGGCATCCAGCGATTTTCTGCGACCTTCACTAGGTCGTCGGTCCACCTTTTCGGGGACCTACTCACAGTCACTCATTAAAATTATTAAATGAATATAATATAATGAATAAAAAAAAAATTACCATTATCCAAAGTCATTTATTAAAACTACACTAAGAATCAGCACCTTTCGAGCGCCAAAATTACATAAGACAGTCCCCTAAAACGCCCGCCCTTCACCTAGTGTTTTAAAAGAGGGGACGTGACTCCCTAGCAGCAGTTAGAAAAACATACTTCTATCTTCTTTTTCCTTCCATTCTTGATAGAACGGTCGTGGTCACTATTACTGATTTCGAGACGATTATGTAGCTCGCCGAACGTTCTCTCTCTATCTATATATGTTGGACGACATTCATTTACAGGTCTTCCATCGCCGACCTGATTTGATCGGTCCACCTCATCGATTTGGTGACCTTCCACGACGTCTGATCTCTTCTACTCTGCCCTGGACATCCAAACGCTCTGTGGAGTTAATATTACGCCTTGGCACATGATCGAAAAATCCAAAAATAATCTGTACAATAGTATGTTACAGCAAAGCGGGTATCTATTCATGTCAATGAAATCAGTGGTCACCAGGATGGTACTTAACATTTTGTAATTAATTTCAATACTACGGTTCTCAAAACATTGTGAGGCAACCTGCATGTCCAATATTCAAAAATTCAAACACATGTGGCAAATGTCAACCCGCAGTGAGACCCCGTGGTTGATTTATTTATTTATTTTTTATTACTGCTCTCCCCTGTTATGGTAGACAAGACTGTATTTTCCTTTTTCCTTTCTTACTATCCTTCTTTTTTACTCTTTTCTTATGTATATTGTTTTACAAATTTTCTTACATTCTATTACATTCAGCTCTTAAATATACACTTCACTCTATTAAAGGTGTATTTTACAATATTCATTCTTTACTGCTACTTATACTAATTTGTTATCTGCTATTATTTGAGGACTGTTTTATACATTCCACAATACATATTTACTTTGTCTTATTTCTATTTACAACTACTTTCGCTACTTGTTTGCAGAATCTAGGAATTTACCTGTAATATTTTTTTCTTGAATTCTTATACCAATATTTTTGTATATTTATTCGACTTTCTATTACAATCTCCCCGTGGTAGATTACAACAGCCTACTTCCTCACGAGAGTCAAAAATTAAAACGCTGTTCATCTACAGTTCAGACATCGATACAATACTGTCGTGTATGCAAATTTTAACCCTCGGGCGTACAACTTCAATTTGTTAGCTGCCACTCTGTACTTCCATTTTAACTTCGCTTCTTTACAAGCACTCTTTGTGTCTCGATAATTAAATACGGTGTTAATTTTTTAGAATCTAATATTTATAAGATTTTTCTGCATATGGTTGATGTATTTTTTACGAGCATTTTCATTTTCAAAGCATGTATTTTCTGTCTGTTTAAAATAATCTCGCCGACTTGTGGGATGATATGGATTCTGTAATTTTCAAAATCTAGTCGTAGTAAGTATTTTCGCAGCGACAATCAATAGGAAAAGTTTAGGGTTTTGACAGATTGAGATTTTTATTTTAATAATTATAAATTAGTGCTTGACCGCAAACCCGCCTGATGGTAAGCAGTGATACAAACGTCGATGGTAAAGCGGGCTAATTCACTAAAAAAAATGATTGAATAAGAAGTATCCGTAGAGAATGCCTAAGGCATTAAATCCGCCTCTGTACATTTTATTTGTGCGAAAGTATAAATAAATAAAATAAATAAATAAAGAATAGGAAGGAAGACGGGTGTTGAACGAGGTGATGCAATGTTTAACCCAACAACAAGACCAACGATGCTGTGCCAGAGAGAGATTGATCTGGAGACCCTCCACGACCAATCCTCCGACACAACAACATTTGGCGCATCGAACCCGGCACACATCACAACACAACTGCTCAGACCAGATACCTAATTGCGTAACACACTATCAGTAGCAATGGGTTTCATTTTGACAGTTCAACAACATTCATTGCGTTATTTACGTTTTGAGCAGACACATTTTACGAACATATAAAGCAATGGATTAGCAATTTGCTCTGATTTATTCCAACTGATAGTAATAGCGTGTAATGTAATTAGGGTGCCGTCCTCCGTACGGCTTCACCAGACATCAGCCGGAACACGACGAATCGCTTGGCGGCAAGACTTTGTCTGGTGGGCGGTAACTTCTGGCGGCAACCGATGTTGTGGCCTACCACCGATAAATCCTAATCGAAGCGATTGAGATCAGACTGTAAACCTTCTTATAATAACCCCTCAGTTGTATAAAAAAGTACGTAAAGATTATAAAAGATGTCTTTCATCGCGTAACTTTTGTCTACTCCCGAGGAGAAGAGGTTTATGTAGATTACCAAAGTTTTTCAGCATCACATATTAAATTAAAACTTTCACAACACTACATCTATACTCACTAACCTATAAGCATTGCAAAAACTAATAGAGGATAGCATGTTTTGTCTAGTTTCAATTTGAACCGGCTTTTAAAGTGTTTTGATTGGGCATCGGGGCATCAATTTGTGTTAATAACGCCTCGCTGACGGATCCGAAGTGAACGGCTAAATCAATAAAAAAGTCAGTTTTTTTTTTTATATTTGGGAGCAATCTGTTTTTGTTGAGTTCGATTAATGACTCTGGTTGCAAATTGGACGAATGTTATTATTATGTTAGTAAGGAAGGCCCAGAAGTTTTAAAAAATTAAATGTTCTTTTTTTTTATTTCAGAATTCGGCCTTCATAAAAAAAATAGATTCATAAAAAATAGATAGATAAACTCTATTTTTTTTTAAAACTTTGACAAGTTTTTGACATTTATTGTCACTTTTAAAAGATTGCGACAAAATTTTGACCATTCTTTATTACGCGAAGTAGCTTCAGATCTGTCTCAATCTTTTAGAAATAATGCATATTTCCTCCTATATTTTTGACTGATTTTTGACTAGGCAGTTCTTGTAATAATTTATGAACAATGCCGGTATCTACTACTAAACTGTCAAAAAATATGTTCATACGGTTGATATTTAGATTCCTTGTCATTTTCAGGACGCAATATTAACGCAGTTTTCACTAGGTATAATTTCGCCGGAATTATACAGCATTTTGCCCCCCCCACCTATTCACCATTTTATTATCTGCCAACAACATATTCTATACGATTTTTTTTTCTTTAATTAATGATGAATATTTTAATATAATTTGTCAGGGTTTCATTTAGTTAAGTAGGGTCACCTGTTTTGAATTTTAACCATAATTTAAATTGATGAGTTCAAAGTTTGGACATAACTTTAATGTCTGCTATAAGTAAATAATAATTATTATTTAATTAATGAATTCACGTAAAATTAACGTCAAAATGATGTGATTTAAAATGTCAAAAATTCTAGGCTTGTGTGTGTGCGGCCTTCAGCAATTGGGCCGTTGTGAATTATCGGCACCTAAACTAAAAGTTTCAACTTTTTATCAGTGTTCTTCAACTGACCTTCCCATGATGTGTGGTATTGTCGTGATGCTGCTCTATGATCTCCGGCTCCTCAGTAGATATATCATGCCCGTGTCTGTGTCCGCGTATTATATGCGGTATCTGAAACAAACAGACAAACTTATGTGTAATTAACTGTATAAATCATTAGACAATATACTACATATTTTGGCAGTTCACTTTTTATTTTGCTCAATTTATTTAAATATACTTTATTTTACATCAAAAACATACATTGATTAAAAATAGATTCAACACTACGAAATATACAATGGACGGCCTTATCGCGAATGCCATCTCTTCTTTATGCAATCGAACATATAGTTAATTATTTCTTACAGATATATACGGATTGAAAATTGATTAGGTATGTGAGTTAGGTGCATTTGATTATAATTCAGGGTTACTAAGCTTCCTTTTTAGAATACGGAATCCTAAAAAAAGGTCCTCCATTTTAATCTCAAAGGACAAAAACTGAATCTATCTGCTAAAACCACTCCCCAATGCTTTCTTTCTTTATAATTAAAATATATATATTAGTTGGATTTTTTCGTCAACCTTGAAAAGTCATCCTACTTTCTAATTACCTGCAAATAATATTTACTTATGTGTTTATTGTCCTGAGGCAGAAATGCTGGAAGAGACTTTTTATGAAATAAGTAATACCTTTACCTTGTACCTTTTCTTTTTTTATTTCTTGTCTGTTTATACATGTCTATAAATGGTATGGTAAAGCAAATTCGCTAAAACAAAATGTGCTCTTTTAAAACCTAGGTATTCCACTATAAAACCTACCCACAACTGTTACAATATTCGCGGCCTCAGAGGCTCTTTTTGCTAAAACAATGTAACGAGCGCGTTTTTGCACCCACTAAATCACTCGCTCGTGGGAAACCTGCACTAAATGGCGAGGTCATGCAACACTATGCTGACCCTGTTTCACGGTCTACTTTCGATCATAAAAAACTTTATGCAGATGAATCTGACAGCTTGTATTTAGGTTGGTTGTAAACTTGTAACTACGTAGTTAGTGGTGTGGTGTTACACAAATCAAAGGTCATTAATTCAAATAAGGCCAAGAATCAGCACTTTTTGAACGTCAATATTACATAAGACAGTCCCCCTAAAACGCCCGCCCTTCGCCACTTCCTAGTGCTTTCACTGGGAAGAAGAAGTGGCGGAACAAACTCCCCAGCAGCACAGCTGTCTGTTCATTTAAAAAAAAAACACATGGCTTTATACAATACAATATTATAATATAGATAGAATAAGAAGTAACTACAAGGAAGCAAGTCTTATAGCGGAAACTACACACATCAAAAGTGTCTAGGGATCAACATATATTTTTGCAATAACTTTTCTCCTGATTGATATTAATTAAAATTTTCTTTAAGGATTCATCAAATAAAGTGTTTTCGTTTGTCACAGTAACGATAAACCAAGTCACCTTTGCATTAATAAAGAAATTTGCCATTTTCCTAATAAAGGGATATTTGACATTTGAACCACTAACACAAAAGTTCGAAAAAAAGACTGAAATAACAGTTTTCTCTAAAATTTTATTGGGTAACTTAAACAATTAATAATCCGTGTTTCTACCGCGAACACTAACAACACAAGAACATCGGTTTGGCATACTCAAAATGAGTTCATCCAAATCACGCTGTGGAATGGCCGCCCATGTTCGTTGCAACAACAAAAAAAGGTCTTCTTGCGACTGGATACCCTCCATATTCGGCAGAGCTCTTCTCTGTAGCATATCCCATGCATGCTCAATCGGGTTCAAGTCTGGCGACTGAGCAGGCCAGGGCAGGACATTGATGTTAGCTGCGGCGAGAGTCTGTCTTACAACTCTTGCGGTGTGCGGTCGTGCATTATCATGCATTAACTGAAATAAGGGACCGATTTGCACTTGTAGAGGAACGATGACGTCTGATACAATCGTTTCAGCATAAATTTGAGCGTTGAGGTTGCCTCTGATCCAAATCAACTCAGTTCTTCCGCCGATCCAAATACCCGCCCATACCATGATGGTTCCACCACTATAAGGATGGACTTCCTGGCAGGATTTTAATCGCTGTTGGCGTCCAGGGGTTCTCCAGTGTCGTATACGTCTTGTATCCGGTCTCATACCAAAACGAGACTCATCAGAAAAGCACACGAAACGCCATTGTTCTTCTGCCCAATTTCTGTGTTCAAGAGCCCATTGATATCGAATCCTACGATTGTGCATTGCTATAGGTGGTACCCGTAGCGGTCTTCGGGAATGAAGGTTCACTTCATGCAAGCGGTTTCTGACTGTTTGGTCGCTAATTAAGTTCCCTGAAGAGTGATGAAGCCTCACGGCTAACATCATGGCGGTTATTGTTGGAGCTCTTCGAGTTAAGATTTGAATGTATCGGTCTTGTCTCCGTGTGGTGCAGCGATACCGTCCTCCATGGCGCTCAGCCACGGTACCAGTGCTTCGGTAACGTGTCCAAAGTCGACTGATAACACTCTGACTTGTATTCAGAGCTAAAGCCACAGTACGTTGCCGGGAACCAGCTTCTATCATTCCCACGGCTCTGAGCATTTCTTCCCTGCTTAAATGACGTCGCCGCTCCATAATAACGTTGGTTTTAATCAGTAGTAGGGAAACAGTAGCACTAATAATGTCTTCAATGCGTTGTATGTTTTTATAGGGAAAATATTGACAGCTGATTTTCATCTTTTACTCGAATTTGATTCACAGTTCCTGATTCAAATTATGAAATGCACCAAAAAGGATCCATATAAATTTATAAAATCATAAATTTATTACAAAGCCACATCTCAATCTCAAGAAATCCGCATAAAAATGCTTGATCCCTAGACACTTTTGATGTGTGTATGTGATGTTTATCCCGTTACAACATCTATGTGGGCAAAACCGCTAAACCATTAAAAGATAGTATACAACATGTTTTGTTTTATATCCCAGAACTCTAGGGGTTTTTAAGTAAACATAATACAGTAAGTCGTAAAATAGTGGTCCAAAATGCATAGTTTTTAAGATATAACATGAGATTGTGTGTGTTTCGTTTTTTATGCAAACCAACCATGAAACCAAATTCTTATTTTATGGCTAATAAAATGTGACGTTGTCACATTTGACTTAAAGATGTTGAACGGACGACAGCAGGTCAATCTACCCGAAACTGTCAGAAATTCCCATTCAACCTAGAGGCTTAAAGCTTTATAGATAAAGTTGAAATTGTAATAAAGAAATCTGACAGATTGTAATAGCTTGATGTGCTGTCGTCTGTACATTAATATAATCGTTTACTTTGTCGAATTATTCTGTTTAAAATGGAAACAAATATAAATGAAAAAAAAACAATTTTCCAGTTGATTCTTTTAATTTATGCGCCCAAATTGCGTAACAAACTAATACTATAAATTGGAATTATTTTGTAGCATATTACTAATCCATTGCTCCTTACGCTCCAAAAATGTGTCTGCTCGACAACCTAAATCACGCAATGAATGTTTTTCTTTTCTTCTTCTTCAGCCTATAGATGTCCACTGGACAAAGGCCTCCACCAAGGCTTTCCACGATGACCGGTCTTGTGCTGCCTGCATCCATCGGCTTCCCGCGACCTTTACAGGTCATCGGTCCTTCTTAGGGGGCCTTCCTATGCTGCGTCTTCCAGTACGTGGCCGCCATGAATGTTTTTGAACTGTCAAATTAAACCCATTGCTACTGATAGTGTGTTACGCAATTACCCTGCTGGACTCATTCATACCTACTTTTCAAGTGCAATGCACGAAAATGGCAGTCCTCCGCACATTGGTTCAGGCACTCGATCAAACGTAAACCATCTATATATCGATGTACCCATGCAACTCGGTTCAATCGGCCGTGCAGGTTATTCGATGCAATCGATTATCTATTCGAATTGGGACATCTCGATAAACGGTGATTTGTGTGTTGTAATCTATGGTAGGATTGTATTTAGGGATTTTGTGCACGTATGGAAAGTATTGGTTGTTGGGTATAGTTTTGTGTACATCTTTTGGTCGTAAAATTCAAATAATTATTGCTCAATACAGTACATATGAAGCAGTGATGCTGGCAAGGCAGGTGAAGCGCGTCAGGGAGCGGGAGTGCAGCGCCCCTCATGTCTTGACGCCGATGGAGATACTCTGGTCAGGAGACAGATTGAATCCGGCCACCGTAGGCAGCAGGCGCGGCGGTATCGACGGCGCCTTGTCTTTTATGCGCCTCCAAGAGATGTCAGCACATCGTAACAGGGTTCACGAAGACCGATGTCTCCTAGATCAGGGTTGCGGGATGGTTAAAAGATAAACCGTCACCCCAGCGCACAGGCAAGTGCAGGAACATGGGTCGGTTTCAATCAGTAAAAAGTCTGATTAGACCTTTCTGTGGAGCAGAGCAGGAGAGGTCGTCGATTTCCATACACAAAAAAAATACAGTAAATATTCATATAATTATAGATGCCAATTAGTGAATGCGTAGTCCACTGTGTTTGATTAATTCAGTTATACACTATCGATAATCCTACTAACAAAAATTGTTTGTTGCTGTAGGTAACTTTGGGCTTTAAGATCTTCCCTTATCGAAGAATGTATTTTCTGGCAAATAAATATTTTGATTTCATTTGGATATGCACACAGAAGGTTTTGACAAGACGATTGGTGCAGAGGTTTAAATTTCCGCACGGAACTAAAGTTTGTATGGCCTACAAATAGTTGTTCCAGATCTGGCTGTTTGTGTATGTGACTTAATATATTTGTAAACGCATCCACGATGCAAATAATTGTATGCATGAATATGAATATTGGCACTGGTTTGGTCGTGCCTCGGAAAGCACGTTAAACCGTTGGTCTCGGTTGCCATACGAACGTCTAATTAATAATAATAATATAATATACGGTTTATTTCCCCACCAAGGAACATTATTATAAAAGTGTGTAAATACAATTTTGCCGTATGCTCGAACTTATGTGAGAGCTGGAGTCTGAACTAGGTTCGGAACCTGTGATACAGATCTCCAGGCTCACACCCCTTGAAACATTTATGATTTGAAACGGCATCGAGAATAATTTTATACATATATCACTATTAGTTTGAAAAACATTTTCAACAGAGAGGTATATCTAGACATAAAGGGTGCACTCGAGAAGTGTCATGTGAGGTGATGTAATTGTAAGAAAGTGTATAGTGTATGAAGGTGTAAGGTTGTTATATGAATGCATGTGGATTCAGTGTGAGAAATTGTGATTAATATTGAGTGGTTTGGATAATGCTTTCCGTACTTTCATAGTCAATGTCCAGTAGCCAGTTCCTTACAGTAGTTTTGCATTTATGTTTAACCATAGAATACAAATTTCAGATTTTATTAAGTTTGTTGTACACGTAAGGACCAAGGAAGTAAAAAGATCGCTGAGCTAGCTTTGGCACAGAATTGCAGTCGTAACGGCTTGTTGGAGCCATCAAAAGAATCCCAGCACCCTCACGCCACTAGCCGCCGCAGGAGACGCCCTGGTCGGGAGACGACACTTAACTCCCAGCCATCGTAGGCGCGGGCCTGTGGGCGGTGAGCAGTGGGCAGCTTGCCGCTCAGTAAGGACCGGGTCCGAGTTGACGACGCGTCGTGTTTCACGCGCGCCTCAAAGAGATGTCAGCACATCGTAACGGGGTCTACGAAGACCGATGCCTCCTGGGTCAGGGTTGCGGGTTGGTTAAACAAGAAACCGTGGCCCTGGCCGTCGCACAGGCAAGCGAAGAAACTCGGTTGGGTTTTAGTCAGTAAAAGTCTGTCAAGTCCTTCTACTCCACCCAGAGCGAGAGAAGTCATTTGATAGTTTCCCATCACGGAAAATACCAAAGTTTACACAAAATCAGCAGTTAGGCTAGTAAAAGGGACCACAGACTCCAAAACTGAAAAAGCTTCGGAGGCGACTGGGATTAACGCTGAGATGATGATGATGATGATGATGATTATCATATTGTTCAGGTAGGGTACAGAAAGAACGGGTTGCAGCCTGCTTTCCGTGCTTTGAATATCGCGTATCGCCCCAATGTACCTCTTTTGCGCTCTAAATACTGTCTCTATGTTGACATCATCATTACGTTAGCATCCGAAGGGATAGTCGTGATATATGATAGCTTCACGTACGTGCTTTCAGGTGTGTCTTAAAGGCTTTCACAAACAGGCCTTTTTTTTCCCGGGTTGGAAATCCTTAATGAATGTCCACCGCCCTGTGGTAGCGACGGGGTCTGTCAGACTCTTACTGACTAAAACCACCCCGTAGTCTCTTCTATCACGAGCCCGCGTGGGGCCGCGGGAGCCTAAATTCTTCCACGGCCCCACACCATCGTGTTGGCCCGGTCTTCACAAACAGGCCTGGCACAACTTCGGTAGAAAATTTTCCGGTTAAGTTTTTGTATAAATTCTTCTACCAGAGTCAGGCTGCACGTCGCTTTGTCGCATCATGCCTATCTGTTATTGGCATCACATAACATAACATAGTCAGCATGTAAAGAGTCCACTCCTGGAATACATGCCCCTTCTTGGTGACAGGGAGTGGACCGTAATCTACCACGCGAGCCCAGTACGGGTGGGTAGATATCACATGTTTTCGAAGTTTTGGCTCTAGGACATGCCGGTTTCTTCACAATGTTTTCCTGCACCGTTTTGAGAGTAGTGGTGATGAAATAATTTACCCAAATAGCCTGATGGAATTCGAACGACCTGCAACATAAAAGTCGTGGCAGATACCACTAGGCCGTCCATCATACGCAATTGTAATCCCCGAACTTATAGAGTCAGAAATAAGTAATGTGTTTGGTATTCGTAATAACGCAAAAGTTGGTCGACTCTCCTCAAATGCTATA